>QLTV01002702.1:1038969-1102274 GCA_003457575.1 Thermophis baileyi
ATAATAATAATAATAATAATAATAATAATAATAATAATAATAATAATAATAATAATACAGATCTTGCCTCTTGTGGAAAGTAACATGCATGTAACTATACATGTAAATCACAGACAGGCGCATTAAATGTGTTTCCAAATGCAGAAGCAGGGGTGGTTCCTCCCAGTTCAGACCGGTATAATAATAATAATAATAATAATAATAATAATAATAATAATAATAATAATAATAATACAGATCTTGCCTCTTGTGGAAAGTAACATGCATGTAACTATACATGTAAATCACAGACAGGCGCATTAAATGTGTTTCCAAATGCAGAAGCAGGGGTGGTTCCTCCCAGTTCAGACCGGTTCGGCCGAACTGGTAGCGACCCGCTGGTGATGTCATGATGACATCACCGAACCGGATCGGTCGGTGCCGGTCTGTGGGAGCCGCCATCTTTTTTTTTGAATTTTTTAAATTTTATTTTTATTTTTTTTGAATTTCCCCCCCTTCTGAGCATGCGCAGAAGCCGACTTCCGGCACTGTGCATGCGGTCGCCATCTTTTTTTGGCTTTGTTTGTTTTGTTTTGGGGATTTTTTGTTACTGCACATGTGCCCACGAGGCACGCCCACGCAGCGCAGGAGGGAGCGAACCAGCAGCGAGGTAAGTTGGAACCCACCCTTGTGCAGAAGGCCAATGCCATCTGAATGACACCAGGGGGGCGGGGCAGGGCTTGCATGGAGCATTCATAGTCAGACCCCCAGTTAGAAACCCTTGAATAGGGGTAGGCTATAACCATTCTCAATGGTTTGAAGGTGAAGTTTCATTGTTCTTTATATGTCTGTGAAACTTGGACTTACTGTATTAAGATAAATAGTAATATTCTTGGATATAGTGGTCACTCTGTCCACTATTCATAGTTTAAATTACAGTGAAATTTCTTTCTGTTTCTGTTTTTCTTTTTAGTGCACACAGCACTGTTTATATTTTTGTATATTCATTCTTTGGGAGAACAGGAAATTCCATGTAGCCCCACTTAAGATGGAGGAGTAAGGGAGACGAAAACAATTTCACTGGGGCAATGATGTCAACTAAAGATAATATCTGTCACAGAATGCATTTGAAGCATAATAAATATAACTAGAGAACACAAGAGGCTAGGTTAAAATAACATGAAGGTTAATAAGACTCAAAGCAGATTTGATCTCTGTAGCACATGATTTATAGTTTCAACCTTAAAGCTCTCTAAAATATTAAAAATGATATTTTGCTAATTTTGAAAACCCAGGAAAGTTCTTTCCTGGTGAAGGTATTTATTAATTTTGTTGACTTCAAAAAGGTAGCTCTGACTTTGAAAAAATGTAATCATACAGCCCCCAAATTAAATGGTGCTCATAATCTCTTAAGCCTTTACTTAGACTGCTGTGCTCTACATCCTTTTAACTCTTTAGTGTTTTAGATTGATTTTTTCATAAGCATTAAGCAACCTTACCTTTGGAAACGATGTCATTCCTGTTGTCTCTGGGAAAAATGGCATTCGATCCATTGACAATTCTACCCATTTCACCTAATAAAAGCTATAGATATATCCAATTGTAGAACAGCACTATTAAAATGTATTCTGATAAGATGATATGCTGATGATTCATTTTATTGTATATAACAGTAAAATAAATTTTTACCCTGCAGAAAGATCATTTATACTATTAAAGGCCTGAAGTTTGAAGGAAAGAAAGGTGAAGTAAAGTGAATTTTTAAAAAAAAAGCTATGTTTTATTTTTGTATCATGTCATGTTATTTTTGTATATGTCAACAATCTCTATGTAGCAATAATAGGACATATTTACTACTACTGAGGTACCCTTTTTTCAGGATTTTACAAGTTGTCTGCATTGTGGAACAACTTCAAACTGTATTCCATTAAAAGCCTATATTTTTCTGTTATCTTGAAAAAGTTGATCGCATAGGCAAAAATGATCATACTGCCATATAGTCAGTAGTTTCTGTAGGAGATGACCAGGCTGAGCCTGAGGGAAGGGTCAATGCATCTTAAGTCATGAATCCCTTTCCCCCTACAAGAAATCTAAGTCCAGCCCACCTTCAATTCCTTCTATCCTTATCCACTGTCAAATTGGCTGTTAGTAGTTCAGATTTTTGTAGAGATCTTAAGCTTGCAATAAATCTTTATTCCCATTTGAACTGCCTAGAAGATCTTCTGATTTCCCTGGCGCTTGACAGTTTCTGTGGCAGTGATATCCCTGCTATATCCTGTATTATTAAGAATAGTAGTCTCTCTCTTATTACTTTTTTAAAACAACTGATTAAGTATCTGACCTGTTTTATTCAAAACAGATTCTACAATGATTATAAGGTCCATTTTATTGCTGGCATGTTTGGACGGTACCCAAGTACATGCCTATATTGGATAGTCCCATAATGGACTGCTGTAGAAAATGGTTTGATCTTATTTCTTACAAATCAGTAGAAGTTGGATCAGTTCCAAATGGAGCATTAATTAATGTCAAAAAAGCAGCGTGAGAGCATAATTAATTACAAGGATGTGGATCCCAGCTGTGGAGGTAGGTAAAGTCTACATAATTAAAGCTGGTTAACAATGGGAACTGCAATGTCTTTGCAACATCAGAGCTTCAGCTTTAATGTCAAAACAAAATTAACACATACCCAAGAGGTACAGATGTTTAATTAAGAGCAACAACATAGAAATCATTAGGCAACGTCTACAGAAAGGACAAAAAAAATACAGCATTTTAAACAAATCCTTGCAGAAGGACTTGTGAAAGAAAGCCTGAAAGTGTGTTTTGAAACTTTCATAGTGGCTACAGGGAAATAAACTATAATACAAACAGAGACTGGTGCTGGAAGTGACAATAAAGTTTGCATGACTGTAAAAGTGTCAGGTAATGTCTTAGATGTTATTCTGCATTGAGAATCACTAAGTATGCAATATTATTGTCTAGCTAATATGTCAGTTCCATTAAGTAACACCATCTCTACATATTTGCACTAGACTGCAACCTAATAACTTACAATTATTTATATTATGTGTAAAATGAGACTACACTCCTTATATAAGGCTCCATATAATTCTTGACTTCTATAATATACAAATATTATGGAGGCAATTCAAAACTTTGTGTACCCTTTATGAAACTTACTAGTAAAGTTTGGGAAACTGAGAAATGATAATAGTGAGCCTTGGGTTTGGGCAAATGCAAGCTATTTAAAATAGTAATTAGTCATGGATAATCAGCTATTGTTTTCCTCAAAGAGATAATGCAATGAGCTTTTCTTGAACTTACTGGAGACAAATTTAAAAAGGCATTTGGTTTAAGAAACAGAACATTTGCTTAATAAAATTAAGAACATCTGAAAGCCAGCTCCAAACCTGCCTTTTACAATCCAAGTTGAAGGTATTGCTTTGTATGACGAAGGACTTTGGGTTTAGTTTTCTATTGATGTATGAAACTGAAACAGATTTTTTAGAAGCACCAGTCAGCCAGGATATGAACAGACCAAAGGACAAAGCTGTCCACCATTGTGTACATAGTCTATGCCAACAAGCGACTCCTAGGAGTGGCCAAACTGATCCATCTCTCTCGCTGACAGTCCTTTTGTCTAATGTGATTGTGGAATGAAGCTTTAAGGCTAGGCAGTAGATAAAAACATACAATTGACCATGTCCAATGACTGACTCAATCATGTGACGTTTTCATGTACATAAAAGCATAATTGACACTCTGGTCTTTGCAGATGTTTGGTAATTCATTCGGTTCCCACAATGATATCAGAAAACAAGTCTTGTGAACTGGCAATAACTGTGCTTTCCTCTGATCATGTTATTCTCATCTCTAATATCTATTTACATGCAAATGGATCTCTGATTTTTGCTTGTCTTTCAAGTTGCTATTAAATTGCCATTGTACAATTAACACAATACAATGTATGAAAGAATGCCTTGAATTTATATAGATTTTGGAGAAGATGCTGTATTATACAGAATACAGGGTTTGCTTGTTTTTTAAGAAACAACTACTCTCAACTAATTCCCCCCTGAAAAACCTCAAAGGAAGAGAAGAGATTCTAGGTCCCTGTCAAAGAAGTGTAATGGTATTGTTGCCCTGTTGATAAAGCTGAAGTATTTTTTTCAGTTTGCATATCAACATTTATATTTTTGACAGATTTACTGTGTGTTAAGTCCCAAATATGGAACAGTACTATTCTGACAAACTTCCCATAATTTTGGTCCAAGCAGGATTAAGGGTAATCTACTAGAGGAGCTGAAGATAGCATGGACAAGAACTTGTAGGACTTAGACTAATGGGACCCTTAGGTTATAGCAGGATTTGTCTGGATCCTAAAAGATACGTACATTAAATTAGTGGGTGTTGGGGGAAAGAAAACATATATCATTAGACATTTCAATTTAAACTGCTATTGGTATTAGAATAATCACCTAAGGGGGAAAAACTTTGAGTTGATATTAGACTGTTAATACCTGGTGTATCTGGATAAGAGTGGTTACCCGGATGTATTTTTCTTCTAGTTTGGAAAGAGGTGGTGGTACAACCAATGCTGGATGATAGATAAAAGGAATGCATTTTTAAAAAATTGTCTGAAGTAGTCCTTTTATGTCTTTCCTTACTACTGATGGTGACACTTTTTTTTTTTAGTGGCATTGGACTGGGAGGTGCTATTTTGCTATTGTGACAGTAGTCCTTCCAAGAGACTAGTCAATGATATCAGACAGCAGTAGTAGCAAGCATGGGTGGGTTCTAACTTACCTCGCTGCCAGTTCGCTTCCTTCACATGCGCGCAAAAAAATAAAAATAAAAAAATTTTTTTTAAAAAAGCCGAAAACAAGATGGCAACGCATGTGCAGTGCTGGAAACTCGGCTTCTGCACATGCACAGAAGAAAAAAAATTCAAAAAAAAAAAGACGGTGGCGCCCACGGACCGGCACGGACCGACCCGGCCCCGTGACATCATCATGACATCACCAGCGGGTCGCTACCGGTTCGGCCGAACCGGGAGGAACCCACCTCTGGTAGCAAGCTATTGCTTACAACTCTTTCACTGTCCTCCAGAAAGTTATCTGGAGAAGTACTGTAGAGTATATGGTCATCAATATATGAATCAAAAAAAGAAAATAAAACAAGATGGCAGCGCCCACGGACCGGCACCGACCGAACCGGATCGGGGACATCACTGTGATGTCACCCGCGGGTCGCTACCGGTTCGGCCGAACCGGGAGGAACCCACCTCTGGTAGCAAGCTATTGCTTACAACTCTTTCACTGTCCTCCAGAAAGTTATCTGGAGAAGTACTGTAGAGTATATGGTCATCAATATATGAACTGCGTAACTAACCATTCTTTCCACAAATTCCAGAAATAGAAGTCAAGTCCTAAGTGAAGGCATGAGATTAGAAAGTTGGGCTAAGGAGTAGGAATGAATACACAATCTAAACACAATAAAATATTTTCTTTGGGGTTGAATTTGATCCATATTTGTACAGTCAGTGTGTTTTGCATAAGATTAAATGGATTAAAGATCCATTTTTCAGTTTAGGGGTACAAGTAGTCCTCACTTATCAATGGTAATCAGGACTGGGAGCTCTATCACTAACAAGTCATGGTCATAAGGCATAAAGTCATGTCACTGCGTGACTTATGACGGCAGTTCTGGCAATCCAAGTTGCTTTCATTAGATGAATGTCATGCAATTGCAGTGTCCCAAGATCACATGATCATCATTTGCAACCTGCTGGCATTTCCATTGACTTTGCTTGAGGGAAGCCAGAAGCGAAGGTCACGAATGGTGATCATGTGAATGTGGGATGCTTCGACATGGCAATTGTAAGCCAGTTGCTGAGTGCCTGAATTGCGATCATATGGCCAGGGGGATGCTGTAACAGCTTCAATTATGAGGACCCGTAGTAACTACCCCTCTTTCAGCGCTGCCTTAACTTTGAGCAATTGCTGAATGAGTGGACATTAAATGAGGACCACCTGTACTCATAAAATCTGCTCTTTTTTTGAAGTGAAGTTGAGGAAATGACCAAAAGCACATTTTCCTCCAGCTTAGAGTGCCACATTAGTACTGTTTAGTTATGATACGGCCTTCCTGGGCAGTCAATTTATGCTTTGAGTTCCGAATGAATTATTGCAATGTGGAGCTGATTCTGATTTTGCACCCTTATCCTAAGCTACAGGCCATATTATTTAGCCTCCTTCCATAGGTCATTCCCCTGCCTCGTCAGTTTAGCACATGCTATTACAACTATGAAACATTATGAGGCTGAACTGGTTTCAGAAACGTATTTGATGCTTAGTAAGCACACAACAAACTGTACATTATAATATTTGCTGTGTTTAGAACGTGATTGTAGAACCCTGGAACTGCAGGAGAAGTAGATGCTAGGAAGGCCACATATTTTTAAGAATAAAGAATATGGCAGTTGCAGTCTCTCTTGCTGTCACATTTTTCATCCAGTTTTTGGACAGTATAGTTTTACAGCTTTGTTGCCTCACTCCTGCATATTTGACGTAACCCAAAAGAAAGCATGTGGTTATCCCTTGGCACATTTCCCATTCTGTAATCAATTTCATAACCAGATTAATTGTGAAATGGGAAGTACATAATATAATTGATGTCATTATCCTTTAATTTCACAGTGCCATTTAAAACATCCCCCAAAGATCTCTCATAAATTTTAACAGGAAAATGAAAGAGTTTGTTGATGGGAAATTAGCATCAGGAGGATGCATTTCATGGAATCTATGAGTGAGGCAGCCATTTCACAGATAGAATAAAATTCCTCTGTAAACTTGCCCTGGGCTTTTGAATTACTTTTCTCAGAGAGATCTGTTTGGTTCCCACCCCACTTTCTTGGTTTCTGCTCCATTACTCCTCCCCCTTTGTTTTTTTGTTTCAAAAGTTATTTATGTAAAAAAAGTTGTCGTTATTCTGCATTTCAGTTCTTTACTTTTCTTCTGCTATTTTTATTTTCTCTGATGGGTCCTGCATCTATTACTGTTTCACCGTGGTCTGTGTTTAATTGAATGTTTCACTAAAAATAGACCTGCAAGGCAGTTCTGATTTGTTTTGACGGAGGCCTGGTTGTTGTAATTTTGCCCTGATGATTCAGATGCACAGGTTGTCAAGCAACCTCTCTTTTACCTGCTCCAGAATTCACCAAGAAGCCTTTTTGGGCTGTTGCAAATTCTGCCAAAAGGCTGTAGAGGAGAGTGGTAAAATGAATCAGCTTTCTTTCAGAGTAAGAAGTAAATGCCTTATTTTTCAAATTTCTCATTAAAGTGAAGGTCCTCTTCAAAGATCTGCACAGCCTGAACCAAAAACCATTTTGGCTGCAAAGACTTCTAATGTGTTCAGATTGATCCTCAGTGGCAGCCATATCCAATCAAGTGCTATCCAGATGCACAGGAGAGCAACTCTTGTTTTCCACAGCAGCCTCCCCTCCATTTCCTGTTTCTCTTCATGGCTAGAAACCGCTTTGAGGAAGTCATTTTCCTCAGGGGAAGGGAATGGGGAAAAAAGAGTTTATTTGTTTTTGCTCTTCCCCTCTGCTGTGGCTATGATACAGTCGGGACACGATCATCCATGTTAGCTGCTACATTTAGACAAAGAAAAAATGTTATCAGATGTAGCCATTCTGTAGATATTACAGAAAAATGCTCAGAGTCAAAACAATAGTTACATGATTTATTAATGAATTCTGTCTGTTTTTACTGCAGAAATCATTAACACTATGCATAGACTTTGTTTTTCCTCCCAAACATCCCTATAACAATGGCCATTTTCATATTTCTATTTCAGTTTAAAAAAACAACAGAATTTGAAAAAGAAAGAAAGAAACTATGAAGATGTCTATGGAGATTCTCAATCATCCAGGTCATGGTTGTCCCAAAGGTGGTGCTCAAAAGGCAACTGGACTTTCTTGGTTGTTTCCTTGAAAAACATTTCTCTTCTCATCCAAGAAGAACAGAAAAACTTTTTGGATGAGAAGCAAAACATTTTCAAGGAAAAAAACCGAGAAAGTCTAGTTGCCTTTTGAGCACCACCTTTGGGACAAACAATGAAGATATATTCAGATCAACAATCAATGGTAAAAATACATGCAATTAAAAATATGAGACAGACTAGCACTTGGTAGGGGAGTAATGAAGGCCTGGGATCAATGCGTTTCCCTGTGATGCTCTATGGAAAAAGGATAGAAAGAGCATCGGTGTTTGGACTTCAGTGTTGGAGAAAACTCTAGAGCAGGGGTCTGCAACCTTAAACACTCAAAGAGCCATTTGGACCCGTTTCCCACAGAAAAGAAAACCCTGGGAGTCAACAATTTAACAACCGGTGTGACTGGGTGGGCGTGGCCAACTCGGCGTCACTCATTCCCACCCAGTCACATGATTCCCCAGCCACACCTACCCAGCCAGTCATTAGGGCAGAGAACCGGTTGTTAAATTATTTGCGCTGCCCGGCCCTGCCTCGCTCCTCCCCTCCCAGCCACCTCTTGCCACACCCGGCTTTGGGTGTGTTGTTCACCTTTTCTCTCTGTCTCTGTGTCTCTCTTTCTTTGTCTGTCTGTCTGTCTCTGTCTCTGTCTGTCTCTCTCTCTTTCTCTCTGTCTTTCTCTCTGTCTTTCTCTCTCTCTGTCTCTCTCTCTCTCTCTGTATCTCTCTCTCTCTGTCTTTCTCTGTCTCTCTCCCTCTCTGTCTCTCTCTCAGTGTCTATTTCTGTCTCTCTCTCTCTGTCTCTCTGTCTCTTGTCTCTCTCTCTCTCTGACGCCGCTGCTGTTGCCAGCGGTCAGTGGGACAGGGTCGCATTGTGGCTCCGCATCGTAATGGGCTCCAGGAGGAGGAGGAGACCCCATCCCTCCCATTGTGAAGCGCACTAAATTTCACTGTGCTGCGCAAGGCGCTGTGAGAGCAGCAGGCAGGCCATGGAGGCAGCAACAGCTCCAAGCCTGAAGCGGCTTACAGCTCCGAGCCCAAAGCAGCTTATAGCTCCGAGCCTGAAGCGGTAGGAGGCGAGGGCTGCCTTGAGTGCAAATGTACCGTGACGAAGGCAGAATGCTGTTGCCGTGCAAAGGCAAGTACAGGGGCGCTTCGTTCCCGCTCTGGAATATGGAGCGAGTCTCATCCCACGCTGTCGCTGTTACCTTCTCAGGCCAGGCGAGGAGTGACTGGGAGGGGCGGGGTAGGGCTAGCCAGTGGTAGGATCAGCCAACAGGGAGCCGCAGCAGAGGGCCAAAAGAGCCACATGCGGCTCCAGAGCTGCAGGTTGCCGACCCCTGCTCTAGAGAATACCACAGAGAGCCAAGGAAACAAACAAAGGGACCATTGAACGAAGTCCAGAGTTCTCAAGCAGAAATAACCAGGATCAAATTATTGTATTTTGGACACATTATGTGAAGTCTTACTTCTCTTGAACAGTCTATACAGATAATGATGGAAGTGGAAGGAAAGAGAAAGATAGGATATTTAGTAGTGGTATTATGGCAGCAGTGGGTGCTTCATTGGAAAACCTGAAGGATTAGGTTGGGGACAGATCTGTCTGCGATTGCTAAGTGTTGACAATAGCATGATGGCACATAATTCATTAATAATTTATATTTTGTGTATACATACCCTGTTTCCCCCAAAATAAGACATCCCCTGATAATAAGCCCAATCAGGCTTTTGAGTGCATGGCAATAAGGCCAAGCACTTATTTCAGGGTTTAAAAAAATATAAGACAGGGTCTTATTTTCGGGGAAACACGGTAGTGTATATATGGAGTCATGAACTGTATATAAAATAGTCTAGTCCAGTAGTGCATGATCTTAGGGCTATGTGTAGACCCTAAAAGGTTTAATGCAGTTTCTAGAGAGCTCTCAACATTTATAGTAAAATGTAAAGTCTCCTCAAATTCAAGCTTGTCCATACAATTTTTTTTTTGCTAACAATACAGTCGGTTGCTCTAGAGCAGGGGTGTCAAACTAACGTCGTCACAGCGGCATCACGTGATGTATCGGGACTTTCCCCCCCTTTGCTAAACCGGGCATGGGCATGACCAGCACGTGACGCATCTAGCCGGGAGTTTGACAGTCCTGCTCTAGAGAGTTAGCAAGATAATTTTGAGGGAAATAAGCAATATTATTATCTACACAAAGAGGGCTAAAGCATTCCTTAAGTCCTGGGAAGCAAGATAGTATTTAGAAGAGTTTTGTGCAGGTACTCCCTGATTTGCTGGATATAAGAGGGAATGTAGGTAAATTCTGTGTATTATTCATATATTACTAAAACTCTTGCTCTCATGACCTTTAACTGGGCAAAATGGTGCATCACAAGGCAGCAATTGTTGAACCAAGATACCTCAAATGGGCTAATTTACAGAATGTGTCCAAAATCTGGGACCCATGACTCCATGAAACTTGGGGAAGTTGTGGCTTCTTCAGTGCTACTGGTTGTTGCTGCACTATTGGGCTGCTGCTATGGTAATCTCATCTTCATCTTCAATGTTTCTTTACGGTTTCCCAGTCAGTCTCACAATGCCACATTTCCTCACCCACCCAGCAGCCGCCACTCCCCTGCCTGCTGGGAAGGGAAGGGAGATTTTCAATGCTTCCTGCCTGTTTCTCACAAGGAAACTCAATGGAGAAGTCAGTAGGAAGTCAGAAGTCACTCCTACTCTCACTGCTTTTTTGCTCATTCATGATCATTCTGTTTCTCTCTGTAATGATGTCCAAATAGGGCATGGCTTGTTTAGTTAATATAATAAAAACACCATATAGTTCTACTTTTCCTATGGAGTCTTTTTCCTGATCTTGTCTACCTGAAAGGACAGTTACTGCTTTGTCCTGCTTGCTTTTCTAACTTTCTAGCCTAACCTGCATGCCAGAGGCACCTGCACTGTGTGTGTGTGTGTGTGTGTGTGTGTCATAAAAGACAAGATGGCATCCACAATTGCAAGGTTGCAAGATTGATTTTTTGTATCCCCCCCTTTTTTCATGGAGCCTGTACTGCATGTGAATATTACCCAAAATTTGAGAAATGAAAAATTACAGTAATTTGTTATTAAATAAATTATGAATTGAATTATTGAAAAAATAATAATTTAGACACTTTCTTCTGTGGATTTCCAGAGAGGTTTCTGTGTTAGCATATTGCAGCAAATCCAAAGAAGTATGTTGTAGTGTCTTAATTAATGGATTAAATTTTGAAGATGACACTTCACCAAATGACTGTACTACATTCTCATTGAGATAGGAAAACAAGTACTGTACTAAAGAAGTAAGTAATAAATAGTAATTTAACATGGTGTTGTCACATTTCCTGTGCTTCATTATGCTTCAGTTTTATTATTAGGTATATTATTGGTAAACAGTGTTTATAAAGATCTGCATGCACTCCCACACACCTGTTCCAAAATATTGTTCCATGCATTATCCTGGATGTGGATCGTGATAGTCTATATTACAATTCATTTATTAATTTTTAAGGAACCTCAAGAAACCATTAGCTCTGGGAGCCTTATCATTGAATTTCTTGTCATAGACAAAAAACAAAAAAACAACCAGGGATGGGGCCATTTTGGAAGAAATTTCCACAGGCTTAAGCTAATGCATTTTGCTTTTTGGCCATGTGAACTTTTTTGGCCATTGTCTTTTCCAGATTAAAACTGTTACCAGCAATGACTTGCATATAGAAGTCTACATGAAAACAGAACTCAGTAGTAAAACAAAATGCTACTTCACTTCTTTTCATTCTGACTGTCCCTTTTGCCTTCCTTCACCTTCTGGTCTTTGAATAGTGTGTAAATGTGTGAGCAAGCCCTGTTGTTAATTGCAACTTTTAAAACTCTAGGTGCATTATGAAGAATATAATTTTTAAAAACCAAATAAGTCCTATGTTCAACTGTATTAAACCTCTACTGGCTACAACTTCAGTTTAAATAGTTCTGTACTTCTTTTCACTATTGTAATTTTGGATAGCTCTAGCTTAGCAAACTTTCAGCAATATGTCCTGCCAGGCTCAACGCAGCATTTCTAGCATTCAGACACAATGGCTGTAGCTCTGCCCCATAGCTGAAAAGGTTTTCTTTTTTTTTTTTTTCTGGCAAGAAGTCAAATTGGGAAATTTCTCTTTGCAGGAAGACTTAACAGTGTGTTTATAATACTGAAATTAACCCTGTGCTTGCTGTTGAGAAGGAATAGAATACCGGTCATGTTTTTTCTTAAATAACTTTTTGGGATTTTTTTTTTTACTAACTGTATCTGAAACTTTATTTATACAATTATTTATTTGTAGATTTATATCTTGCTTTTACTTAAGGAATTCAGGGTAATGTATGTAGCAATTCTCATAGAGCAAGAGTTTCCAAATTGTGAGGCGATTCTGTGTTTTAGGATATGAAATTTTTAGGAAAAAGATCATACTGAATGGACAATCATATTGGAAAGATGTGCGTGTGTGATCATCTGTCATATTGGGAAGATGTGCATGTGTGTGTGTGTGTGTGTGTGTGTGTGTGTACTGATGGAAGGGCTGATGTAGGGGTTGGGACACCTCTGAAAAGATCTGCAGGTGTGCAGCAGGGATATTGGGACAGGAATGGCAGATGAGAAGATCTGCAGCCAATTACTGGAAAAAGGGTGTGCGTGTACATATTCACAAAATGGTGGAGAGAGTGGACAGGCATCTCCTGCAGTAATCTAAATTTCCATCAGTCTTGGGTGGTACACACAAAACTAGACTTTCTTCCACTTTGATTTAATCAATGGATCCAGGACAAGCTGCACAGACACTTTTTATGCTTGTGGCTAAGCTGACCCTTTCCACAGTTTCAACCTTACCTGGGATCAGGCTAGCAAAGAGGAAGTGTGCCCTCTTGAAAGGCCAGGGAGACAGACAGAGTGGAGGTCAGGGGTGTGACTAAATCAGGGATGAGGCTGGTGCAGATTTGACAACAGGCTGGAAGGGAGTGAAGGGAACAGCTGCTGCAGCAAGAACAGAAGAATGAAGGATGCTTTCAGAGGACCACATGCCTGGGAGTGTTTCTATTGATCTAAAGATAACGGGAGATTTTGAGAGGTCTCCCCTGCATCTGATAGGACATAGAAAGCCTTTGATGATGTCTTGCCACTAAAGCTTGGGATGGCCCTAGGAGATTGCAGGGCTGAGTTTCAGTCATTCCAGTTTCTCAGACAATGTGAATCTTAGGAAACAGGCCATCCGTTCTTTGTCCCCGATACAAACTTGGATCCTGCTGCCAGCATCTCTGCACCGGTCTTGCAAAAGAGCAGAGCGATGCTCATGCAGACGGCTGCTACGAGGGTTGCTTTCCTTCCGTTTGGCTACTGAGATTCCCCTAAGACGGAGTAAACACATAAATCAGCTGCCACTCAACTCCTCTTCCTCTCTCCGCCCCTAAACACTCCCCCCCCCGCCAAGGGCTGCGTTGCAATGCTGCCAATTGGAAAGGCTTGTCGAGCCACCATCTCCATCAATTCAAAGCTTTGTCAGGAGGGGGTGAGTTGTGAAACTGCTTCTCCTAAGGCCCTGGAGAAGCAGTTTCTCCAGCAGATGCTTCTCTCAGCCATTGGACATTGAAAACATCAATAATAGAACCAAATGCGGTGAGACAATGGCTGCTGGGGGGGGGGAACGGGACCAAATGCTCCCAGATATGGCCAGTCTCGGAGTAACCAAGCAGCAAAAGCTCAGGGCACAACAATAGCGGGGCAAAGAATAGAGGCAAGTAAGGAGGCCTGACTCGGAATGAGGCCGAGAGCTGCACATGCTGCTGTTACCGTAGAAACTAACCCCGCCCCTGAAGAGGCTTGCCAGGCTATTGTTTGTGGGACACAAGATGTGTCATAGACCAGATGGTCGTGTGCTGTATAACTCAGTTATCTGAGAAGACAGAGTAGAGGAATGTGTGCTAAGGGAGAGCAGGGCACCATCTGTTCCACTTTTTTTTTTTTTTTTTTGTGGTCAGAAAGGGACTTTAAAAACAAAAGTGGCCTCTTTGGTTATAATATCCCATTTTCATTTTGCTAATTTTACCACCGGGACTTGGTCCAGGTGAATTGCATTTCAGGACAGGAACAATTAGCGAGTATTTATCTTCCTAGCTCTATCATTTAGAAATAAAATGCCTCTGAGACCTCCTTGGTCATTTACCATTCAAAACCACAAAGGTATTTTCACCAGATGGTACGGAAACATCCGATTTCTCTCTCCCTTCTCTCCAGAAATGTTCCCTTTTTTAGCTATTTACGTATCGAACAATGGGAAGAGCCATTTCTTCTCCTTAGGCCTTTGGGGAGTTTTATAGATGCCAGAAAGAGGAACAGCAGCAAAGAGAGAGAGAGAGAGTGGGGTGGGGTGGAGGGGGAAGAAAAGCCAGTAAGACATGAAATTATCAATTTGGATATCTCATGAAGAAAAAATGGAATGGTGCCAAAAGGTAAGCCCCTTGTATATCTGACCTGTACAGTGAAATAAACCGATAAGGACAAAATTCTGCTGGCTCGCAAGAGAAGTGAGAACAACTGAGTTTACTGAGGTATTGATCAACCCTAACCCTAACCCTAACCCTAACCCTAACCCTAAGTTTCCTTAAATGGAAAAGAAAGCAACAAATTCCAAGTTTGGAGCTGTGAAATCATGAGTAATGGGGAAAGAGTGGCTAGCTGTTGCCCTGCAAATGTTTGTCGAGCAGTTCACAAGAATTCACACTTGACTATCAAGAGGTGAGTTATAAATGTTGCATATCACTTCCACATCTGCTGGTGCCTGTGGTTGCAGAAGCTCTTGTGAGAGAGCTGAAGAAGCTTCTTGGATGAGAAGCGAAACATCTTCAAAGAAAAACCAAAAAAAGTCCAGTTGCCTCTTGAAAAAGCACCTTTGGGACAACCATGACCTGGATGACTGAGAATCTCCATAGACTCTTGTGAGAGAAAAATATGACTTTGAATGTTGCTTTTCAGTCACTACATTGTAATCTGAAGCAAGGAATAAGCTAGCCCTTACATGGGCCAAAGGTGTACATCTACTTTAGGCAAATTTTAATTGGAACCAAAGTATTGACAAATGATAGTTTAAAAAAAAAAATCTTGGCAAGGGTTGATCACTTTTACTCAACAAAACTACTTTTCACGCATGTTTTTGTAGCAGTCTGTATATATTTTTCAATCTAAGATTTTTGGTTTAAGAAAGCAGGATCATAGCTTTTGGACTTGTAGAAAACAACATGACAATAAAACAAGTGAGATAGATATAAAAGTTGATCTCCCAGATGGCTTATAGCCCATCTGGACAACTCGTGTTAAAAGACTTGGCCCCTTGTTTTTAAGTTCCTTTTTAGTTCATTTAACATCTGTGAGACAATGTTATTACTTTAGTTTTGTGAATTAAATATTTGAGTGAACCATTGTATAGTGAAGACTACTAGCTACTCCCATCAGGACCAAGAGCAGGGATGAAATCCAGCAGGTTCTGACAGGTTCTGGAAAACTGGTAGCGGAAATTTTGAGTAGTTCGGAGAACCGGTAGTGGAAATTTTGAATAGTTCGGAGAACCAGCAAATACCATCTCTGGCTAGGCCCAGAGTGGGGTGGGAATGGAGATTTTGCAATATCCTTCCCCCAGGAGTGGGGAGGGAATGGGGATTTTGCAGTATCTTTCCCCTGCCACGCCCACCAAGCCATGCCCACCAAGCACGCCCACCAAGCCACGCCCACAGAACCAGTAGTAAAAAAAATTGGATTTCACCACTGACCAAGAGAGTTTTGGGGAATCTCTGTTACAAAACACTGCATAAAATAGTTAATTAAAACACATTAGACAATAAGGCATTAAAACACATCCGTTCACAAACTAGGATAAACATAATAAAAATCAATTGAAGAGACCTTTGTTGTTATTGGTCAGAGTGCTCTGCCCTTGGAGCACCCTGATAAGACCTAAAGGCCTGCCAGTTGAGAGTGAAAGGCAGAAGACACCTGTTGGTTTGGTTTTAATGAGTGAAAACACTTTCATCCTATTGTTCTAGGTGGGAGCTAATTTATTTAGATTAGTCAAAAGGCTGTGTAAATGTGTTCCCAGGCAGAAGTATGGCAGAGAGTTGAATGGGTTGGAATGGACTTTCACATGCAGTCTCTTCCACCCCACCTTTCTTGTTCAGTCCCCCTTGGGGGGGGCCTTTAGAAGATTTTTGCTTACATTAAAAAGATCCAACTGATGAGGTAGACACTTGGGTCTGATCTCAAATCCCACTCTGGGAGGTTGGCACCCTTCTGGGTTCTGAAGGGGAAAGCTGCTGAGCCCTGTAGCCCTCTTGATAAACTCCAAGACCTCAGAGTGGCCCCTAAGGCAGAAAAAATAATTTGGAGAATTAGGCCACAAGTAGCTCCATCAAAACTTATCCATATTTAAAAATTTCACCCAAAGGCAGGATGAAATTTTAAATATGCAAGTTTGTCTGGAAGCTGGATATATTTTTATTTTCTTTTTGATAGTATGATGTATAGAAAGCTGCTTTGCAATGTACAAAGCATATTTTCCAATGTAGAAATCAGAAAAGGCTAGCTAAGAATGCTAAGTAAATATGAGAATCGTGCGTCATATAACTACATAAACCATGTGTTTTGTGTGTATGTGTATCACACTTGACAGAATTTAATAGGCAAAATAGGTTTCTTCTGCCTAAGAAATGTAATTACATATATGGAATGTAATTACATATATGGAATGTAATTAGAGTCAATTACATCAATTAATTTTAATAGTCTTAATTACAACTAAGTGATTAATTACATTAATTAAAATATCAAACTTTAATATAACAGGTCTGCTGAAAAGGGTGGCATCTTAAGTTCTGCTACTACTTCTCTTAAACCTCCAGGAACATTTCCCTATCCACTATTGATCCATCCATTGGGTCATTCCTATCTTTATTGACAGTTCCTGTCCTTCTATTCTAATTCAATTAAATAAATCAAGATAAGTGAATATAGGACTGAATCTCGAACTGTGCAGAGTAGTGGTGGGATTCAATTTTTTTTACTACCGGTTCTGTGGACGTGGCTTGGTAGGCATGGCTTGGTGGGCGTGGCAGGGGAAGGATACTGTAAAATCTCCATTCCCTCCCCACTCCAGGGGAAGGATACTGTAAAATCTCCATTTCCTCCCGATCAGCTGGGACTCGGGAGGCAGAGAATAGATGGGGGCGGGGCCAGTCAGAGGTAGTGTTTACCAGTTCTCCGAACTACTCAAAAATTCCGCTACCAGTTCTCCAGAACTGGTCAGAACCTGCTGAAACCCACCTCTGGCACAGAGCTGTGCTACAGTCAAGAGTTATTTCCTTGCATATGAATGTTAGCTTTGTCTGGAGCCCATATCATTTAGTCATCTCTGGGTCAAATTAAATGTCATGAAGATTCAATTGGAGTTTACAAATATCAAATCAAACTATCTAAATCAGGTTGATTAATCAGCTCCTTAAAAATATAAATACACGGTGACTTTGTTGCCCTTAAAAAACCACAAAGATTTAGAAAAAATAATATTGAGGACAATGTTTTATTCCTTAATAAGTTAAGGTATAAGCTACTGGAAACGGAGTTTTATCATTACTGTCTGCCAGATGGTTGGTTGCAGAAGAAAAACAAGAGTTTTGGGCAATGGCTCTCAAGCCAAATTGAAAGGCAAAAGCACCAGTTGCACTCCCATAGAACGCACTATGGCACTCGAAAAAGATGCTGCTTGCTTCTAAACCATTGGCTTCTCAGCAAAGACTGTGGAGGACTGCTGATCTGAATAATGCTGCACCTGGCCAAGTGATTTAGCAGAAACCCAACCAAGGGGGCTAGAGAAGCTTTGTTTGCTTTGTTCTGAGGGAGCCTGCTTGGAAAGCCAAGGTTGGATTAGCTCCGGCTAAATCCTTGGGCATTTCGCCAGAGCAACTCTTAACACCAATAGGAGGAAAATCTACTCACTCTCCAAGATTTCAGGGCTGGCTTTAGTTATTCATTTTTTCCATGCTCTTCATATAGTAGAGAACAAATGCCAAATATCAAACCAGCACCCCTTCTCTTTAGGCCATACCTGAAAGATTGAAAAATATAGGGATACAAATACAGTAGAGATCCATAAAAATGGTGGGGTTATTTTTATAACTCTGTGCCCAGTTCTCTTGCTTGATTTCTTATTCTGAAGCCTCATTTTTCTTTCTCTTTCTTCAATAGGAAACAGTTCTGTATTGCCCCAGGTTTTATGTATTGGAAGTTTTTAAAAATGTAGCTAGAATATTTATAAACATTCCATAACACTCAGAGGAACTAATAACCTCTTTTCACTATGTTAAGCTTTATACCTTATATTCAATAGCAGAAGTAGTTAATAAAATTACAGACTGATCTTAGCTCTTGTTTTATTTTTGTCTTTATATTTTATCTTGTATGTGGCTAAACTAGAACCATCACTGTTTTGTACATGCAGAACATAACCAACGGGATATTTCTGCTAGCTGAAGGTAGTAAGGGAGAAGGGGATTTTTCAGCCCCTTCTTTCTGAAATCCTGGTATTATCTAAAATCTGCCCCAGAGGAAGGGTGAAGGGGAGAGTTCTGCATAAGTCTGCATACCACACTAAATTAAAATCTGCTTGGCTAGTTTGTGGTTCCATAAAATTAATTCTGTAAATTATGTTTAGTTCATGTTGTGTGCACAAATCTTTTGGCATAGTGTGGGAGGTAGTAGAGCTGGATTTGCTGGGGGCAGGGGGAGTGACAGAAATTACCTTATTGCTTTTCTATTTGCAAAATTCTTCATAGGATAAAATTCCTTCCTGCAAATGGAAGCCTGGTTCATTGATGGAACAGAAACTCAAACTCCAAGATGTACTTTATCGTTCCTACAGGAAGCAGGTTGAAAGGAGAGCCTAAAAATTTGTTCACTGGAACAAAGTAGATATCACGAATAGAACAAGGCTCTTGGTTGCTATGTCTATATCTAATGTCCCCAGTGGGTCAATAGGAGAAAAGGTGCAAAATGCAGATACTTTTGAGTGACATCTCTAATAAAGTATATGAATCGTATATTGGATTGCAACATACTGTGTTGCTGGTTTATTGCAGCACTTCAAATACACATAGAATAAATCTTTGTTCTGTTATTTATATTGCAATTGCATTTATGTGATACTTATCCCATTTTTAAAACTCTTGCATGAAATTCAGACTAAATGAAAGTACAATTCCTGTCCTATATTTTATTAAGAAATTAACAGCTTAAAATTACAACAGTGAACATTATTTTTAAAAAAATAGACTGAAAATCTTAACAGTTCTCCTTTGATTTCTTATAAAATATAATGCCCTGAAATAATTCCCATTTACATTTTTAAAAAGTTTGTACACCCTTAAAAATGCATGTACTGTACACTGGAAGAATAGATAAATTCTAATAGATTTAAAATTCCATGTAAGGAGGATTAGAAGATGCTTTGCTATCTGGAAGAAGATAATGAAATGTGTACAATCAAGAACAAAAAGCTATGAGGTGTATATTTTGGTGCACAGATAAAACAAAGTGACTGGATTGCCACAGGCAGTGGATATGGGGGAACTGTTTGGGTTACCAGAGCACAACAGATTTGGGTAATAGGGCGCAACCTGGGAATTCTGCTGCACAAGTCACACTGAAATAGACCAGATTTGCTCAAGAGCACAACTGGGGCTGACAGCTTTCTTTTTAGTACTGTAGGTCAAATTCTTTTGTTGGCCATGGATTCCACAATTATGAATTCTGGACTTTTTGCCCCCAGCAGTGATGATGGTTCTTATTTTGTATGTTTTAAAAGGCAATTAGACAAATAAGAAGAAATAAATAGAGTTTTCTGGATGGTTGAAAGTTATAATTTGGGCGAATGACAAAAGAATGGGTCTCCTTGTGGGATTCTCAGTAGCATCTGCATGGCCGCAGTTGGAAACAAGCTGGAGCATCAGACAGACTATTGCAGAAACATCATATACAGTTTCTTCATTTCAGTGAGACATGTAAATAATAAAAAGTCATCCTCTGATCCTGAATGTGTTCCACGCTAATTCATAAAATCAGAGGTTGCTTTGGTAACAAACATTAGCAGTGGTGACCTGGCTATTTCTGTGAATTTATATTGAAATGCAGCAGGAACAGATGGTCAAATCTGCTAGAGTTTGGACTTTTGGTTAAGTGCAATGATATTATCCAGTTATGGTGTCCCCTTTTTGAATCTCTAGAGTTTAGTTGTGTAAAGTTACATGGAACACACACACAAAAAAAAAAACAACCTGAGAAAGTACTTCATAATTATCCCCCGTTTTCTCCTCCCTCCAATATCTGAAACAAATATAATTGCTATCAGATCATCGATTCTTAAAAGGCTTAAATAATCTACGATTCTAAGTATTTTGTTTTCTAATTTTTAGGACAGGAGTTAT
This sequence comes from Thermophis baileyi, assembly GCA_003457575.1. Classification (NCBI taxonomy): domain Eukaryota; kingdom Metazoa; phylum Chordata; class Lepidosauria; order Squamata; family Dipsadidae; genus Thermophis; species Thermophis baileyi. Next base: position 1,059,460 of record QLTV01002702.1, read on the forward strand.
TGCAAAAGGGATTTGGTTGAGTTCCGCCTTTACTTGCATCCTTCAATATTCATTTCCATATAAGGGAAAAGTTCAAAATGTTATTCTATGCAAAAGAGTTCCTTCTAAATCTTATACTCTTGAACTAAAAATTTCCAATTAGCATTAAATAATCTATCATCATTAAAATGTCCTATATTAACCTGTCTTTAGGAAACAATGGAAGTATTATAGGCACAGATAGCAAAAAAATAATACTAATGTATTCTCAGTGGCATCAATGTGAATCAGAAGAACGCTAACATCTCCAAATAAAAGTCATAATATCTGGCTTTTAAAGAACTACATTTTGGAAAGCATTTAGATACAGTATCCGCAACTCTGTAGTTATGATTGTGCACTTACTATTTAATACTATTCAGGTTGCCATGCTGTCCTTGGACATAGAATTTTATGACTTTTTTTTTTCCCATACAGCAATTTAGATTTAATTTTCATGAATACATGGTAATGCTACCAAACATATAGGCTTTAAAAACTTCTATACCTCACTTTCCATGCTTATTCTTGAGTAATACTCAGTAATGCACAGAAGTATCAAGTTAGAAGAGGATTTCTGTCATTAAGAGGCTCATCTGTCATTAAGGGAAGGCTGATAGATGAAGGATCATCAATGGAACAGAATATACATCTATAGTGACAATATCTGGGCCACAAACTTCCAAACAGAAGATTAGAGGCTTTAAAGTATTAGAATTGTTTCTGTCTTCGTGTTGCTATTGCCATCTATATTTTTGCAGCCTAGATATAGTTGTCATCCCAACTTTTTCATACTTGTAGCTTCTGAATAGTAGAGTTTCAAATTCCTATGCACTAAAACATGAAGCTGTGTATTTGAGACTACCTTTATGTGACAGAGAAACATTTTCCTCATGGAAACTACAAACAAAACTTAGATATAGATATTTGTAGAACTCGGCGTCAGTTCATACAGTTCTGATTGTTCCCCTCCCCTGGGTTTAGAAAGCCCCCTCTTTCTCCAGTTTTCTTTGATTTTTGATTCCCAATAGGAATATGTATATGCTCATAGAAAGATTAGTTAGTGCTTGGTGATTCATAGCTGAGTATGAGAACCAATTTATGCTTGAGATGAAGAGAGGCAATATGAACATCCCATCTATGATTCTGACGCTACCTGGCCATACAATTTAAATTTCCTTTCCCAAAGGAGCTAGAACCCTGATTTAAACAGAAAATAAATATCAAATGAGATTTCCAGAGCGCTAAATTCCAGCATCTGCTCTGCATAAGAACATGGATATAGCTCTTGTTGTCATCCTGCATATGGGGTTCCCCCCCCCACACACACAAAAGAGGCAACTGTATTAACAAGAACAGGATTTGCAGAAATATAAGATATGCCTGCTTCCCATTTGTTTAACAGCTTGGGTATAAAGAAAGAACCTCCAACAGATGAGCGCAGAGCCATTTCCACATTCAGCAAGTAGAACTTCTCTGCAATAACCAAACAAACTCAAGAGCTTGTATATCTTAGCATGAACAATATTCACAAATTACTGTTGGACATTATGTATTAGCGTGCCAGGAAAAGAAAGAAATGAATGTGTATCTGACTTGACAGTACATTTTCAAATAAAGTTCAAAGCTGCTGTGTTTCCCCAAAGCATCACTTTCAAACTCCTAATCAACAAGATCCAGTTATTCTAGACCTTATTGCTGTACACTGAGAAATAAACTAAACCTACTTCAATACACAAAGCTGTGCGCTTTGAAAGCTCTTTCTGACAAATATACCCAGGATAGTAATAAATACTACAGAATATAAATTATTTGGCAGCAATATAATTGCTATTTTTAAAAAGTTCCTATTCAATATTTCAATGTCCCAATTCCATTACAATATTATACAAAAGAAATCTTCCTTTACAAACAATACAGTTTTTGATTAAAGCACTGATTCTTCCTTGAAGAGAGGCAGATTTTTGTTTTAAATGTGGTAGGTTTCACAATATTGTGTAGAATAAACAAGGAAAATGGAGTGTGGGAGGAAAATTATTCAGTGTATACTCTTTGTCAGTCCATAGAATGGCAATTTATCTACATTCTCTTTTGGAATCTAGTGCGCAAAACTGTATCACTATCAGCAGAGTCATAAATAGAATTCAGATCTAACTAAGTTCAAGTATTATTCTTACTGAAGGGCCATAGGATGCAATTAGCCAAGCAAAGTTGTGGAATTTTCAAACTACTTCAATTGTGTATGATTGTGCACGACTTCAGAATGATGTTTGCAGCAGCAGCACAATATCCTGGGCACATACACTGATTGTCTTTTTGCTAATATCAGGACCAATTACAGGTAGTCCTTGGCTTACAACCATTTGTTTAGTGTCTGCTTGAATTAACAGCGGCACTGAAAAAAGTGACTTATGACCAGTTTTGCACTTATTGCCATTGCGCCATCCCCATAGTCATGTGATCCATGATTCAGGCACTTCGCAACCAGCATGTATTTCCTAGGACCATGGGATCACATTTGTGACTTTTCCAGCTGGTTTCTGACAAGCAAATTCAATGGGCAAACTGGATTTGCTTAATGACCGCAGGATTCCCTTAAGAACTGCAATGACTATTCACTTAACAACTATGGCAACATGTTGTAAAATCAGGCATGATTCACTTAACAACTATCTTCCTAAGCAACAGAAATTCTGGTCCCAATTGTGGTCGTAAGTCGAGGACTACCTGTACTCTTTTAATATTGCCATCGATTGTAGCAGAATTATTTACACACACACACACACACACACACACACACAGAAATTAGAGCTCATGAATCCATCACATGAATAAAGAATAACAACACAGTGTGGGTTTTAAGGTTTGGTAGTTGTCTGCATTATTCTCTTTGGAACAACAGATAAGAAGATAGTAAAATTAGCTTAAAAGTAACGTGTCAGGCTTGTATGGCTGATTCTGAGCTTAAATTTATCCCCAACCCCCATCAAGATTCATAATATTGAGTGTCAATTTCATGAAAGGAAACAAATCTCTGCGGCATCAGGAACCATCGTCTTTCAGTGCCTTTGGAACTGTTAGCTGTTCATAGGTTGGGAGAGCGCTGCTGGAAAGTAGGCTAGAGCTGACATCATTCCTGGGAGATGCTTTGGTGCTGCCTTGCTTTCCTTGCTGGCTGGAAAGCAGGCGGTGCAGCAAATCTGTGATGAGATTCAGCTTCTGGTCTATTTGGACTACCTGTGAAGACCAACAAAAACAACACTCAGCATTTAGGTGAACTTCATCTAGGCAGTGTTTGAAAGCCAGATTTAGCACCAATATTTCCGTCTGGTAGGATTTTGAGGCAGAAGTCCAAGGTCCCACCCAGCAGAATGAGCAGCTCTATACCATCCCAAAAGAGAAGCTCGTAAAACTATTAGACTGAGTGGTTGCAGAATTAATCATTAATTAATTAATAAGAATAGAGCTGGAAGGGACCTTGGAGGTCTTCTAGTCCAACCCCCGTGCTCAAGCAGGAGACCCTATAACATTTCAGACATGGCTGTCCAGTCTTTACTTAAAAACCTCCAGTGATGAAGCACCCACAACTTCTGAAGGCAAGCTGCTCCACTGGTTAATTGTCCTCACTGTTAGGAAGTTTCTCCTTAATTCCAGGCTGCTTCTCTCCCTGATTAGTTTCCATCCGTTGTTTCTTGCCTTGCCTTCTGGTGCTTTGGAAAATAAGTTGACCCCCTTTTCTTTGTAGCAGCCTCTCAAATAGTGGAATACTGCTATCGTGTCACCCATAGTCCTTCTTTTCTCTAGACTAGCCAAACCCAAATCCTTGGAAGAATAAATACCTGTTCATCATACAGGTATAATCTAAACCTAGACTTAAAGATATAAATACGAATTAGTAATATAATGAGGGCTACCAGTAGGAATTCCCCATAAGATGCTTTCTTGGCAGATCAGCATGACTCCAATAAGCACTGCTCAGTGGAGATGTTTTGGAACAGGGGTCCCCAAACTTGGCAACTTTAAGACTTGTGGACTTCAACTCCCAGAATTCTCCAGCCAGCTATGCTGGCTGGAGAATTCTGGGAGTTGAAGTCCACAAGTCTTAAAGTTGCCAAGTTTGAAGACCTCTGTTTTGGAATAATGAGGAAAAACTATTGCTGAATTGCCCCTGAGCATATGTGAAGCTGACCTGTCCGAAAGAACAAGAGGAAATTTCCTCTGCGGCTAATCCTGAATTGTTCTCAAATACTGAACATGTTGAGGATAGCAGGAAAGAGAAAAGGAGAGGCGACTGAGGAAGCCTGTATAAAATGAAGACAATATCCCTGGAAAGTGATAGGAAAACAGGGAGTATATCCCTGAATATTTCACAATAGAATCCCCCTCCTTACGTGACATTAGTGCCCACAACAGCAGAAAGTAAAAGCAGAAATACTAGTTTTATAGTGAGAGGCGGGGGTGAATCACAGAATTTTTACAATCACCGTTAAGCCTGGATTGGAATACCTGGATAGTTAAAAATCTCTCTTTTTTGTAAATGATGTCATGAGAACAAGAGGATCTCAGCTATAAAATAAATAAATAAACAAAAGCAAAAGAACCCAAAAAGCCACACTGTCATCTGGAAGACTTCTTAGACTTGATGCTTTGTTGCCCTTGAGAGTGTGCCCATTTTAAAATGAGGAGCTCCATGCCTGGAGCACATAGCTGAAATACCAGAACAAAAGCTGGCATGAGGGGGAAAGCTGACCTCTAACTATCTACATACAATATCAAAACAAATGATGGTAATTGGGAAATGAAAGAGAGAGAGAGAGAGAGACTGCTGGGAAGGCTGATGTTTTTGGGATCCCAGCAGTAAGAGATTTGTGGAACTTGAGCCACTCAATAGCAGTATGGGTAATATCTTTAGCCCCTGGTGCCCTGCTTTGTTCTTCTAGGATAAGAGAGCATGGGAGAATAAGCAGCACCAAGGCTTACTTGGCATGAGACAGTCTACCCCTACATTTCACTTAACTGTGCTAGCTGGCACTGTAGTTAGAGGAGGGCAGAATAAAAAGCCTTGCTAATTCTTTTCCCACTTACAATGGAAAGGATGCCTTTTGTCTCAAAATGGCTATGGTGGACAATATAGAATAAGGGAATCTAATGTTCTCATGCTCGGATTTAGCTTCTACTTAATTCTAGGGATAATAGGAACCTAAAATGAAAAGGAGACAGCACACTGAGAGGCTAAAAATGACACCAATTTGACAAACTAAAAACAAATGTCAGAAATAATTAAACAGATGAGGTATAGGGAATCGGGGGGGGGGGAAGACTCCATCTGATTTTCAACATAACCCCAATGGCGTAAAATCACCTTGCGATGTTTTCTCCCATGTAAACCAGTCAAATATGTGCACATGCAAACTTTTCCCCAGCCCCAAATTGAGGTGCATAAAACAGAGAAACCTGCCAATTACTGCTCTCCTGGTAGGAAGTGGTTAAAAAAAACCCCAACTCTTTGTGACCTGCCAGAATGAATGAGGTAAAGATAATGTTCTTGACCTTTCAATCAATGATTGGGTTTAAATATGGTTCTCTCCACTAAAAAAAATTAGTAGCTGATCACAGATCCAGATTATAGGCCTTACTCTAGGAATGAGTACCCCGACCCTCTTCTCCCCGTTGACCCCTGACCCATGAGAGGTGCTGAAGCCAGCCATAAACCAGTTTCACAGAAATAAATCTCTCTATGTCTGGTTATCGTCCAAGCATCATTCTGGACAGTAAAAGATAATAAGTCTGAGCAAAATGTCAACAAACCTGGAGAATTTCAAGTGCAGTTCAAATGTTTTTCAACCAAAAGAGAATACTGTTTTTGTCAAATAATTTGGACATTTGCAGGGAAGCAGATACAGAAACCACAAAAATACAAGGTGCTGGAGGATACATTGCAGCTGGGTTTTTCTCCCTCACAATGCAAAACAAAGATTGCAATCCTCAAGCCACTTAATTCCAAAATAAGTGGTGAGAGGATTGTAACCAAAATATCTGTGAGAGATTGTGTTGGGCTATTTGTCACACAGACATTATCTTATACTATAAATGTGAATTTATTTGCTTGGTGGGAAAAGCATTGCAAGAGAAATCCAAGACAGGGCATAGTAGATACTTTTCTAAAAACAAGCACTATTACTGTTATTGCTTATGAAACTGGAGCAATCAAATCAAGGCTACAAAAATCCAGATAACCACTAGAGAACAGCAAAGAGCTATTAGCTACCCCTCAATAATCACACATACTTCTGCAGCCCAGATCTGATAATGGAGTACTTTTTGGAAAGCATAGAATGGGATAAGCAAGCTTTCAGAGCTCTTATTTCATTTTATTCATGCGATTTATGCACCAACTTTCCTTCAGATGCCCAGGATAGAGTATATAACATTCCCCTCTCTCATTTAAAATCCCCCTGCAACAATAACTCTGTGAGATGGATCAGACTGAGAGACAGCGACTGAACCAAAGTCACCTAATGAACTTCAGTGGCTGAGGGGGGGGGGAGCTTGAACCCTCTGAAATCTTGGAATTTTACTTTCACAGCCTCACAGCTAATTTAAAAGGATAGTTTCTGTTCAAATCTCTGCTATGAAGTGACTGCTGGTTGATGTTAAACTACTGTTGCTATTACTACGGTATTACACACAAAATATTCTGCAAATTGTCCCTTAGTTCAACATATACTGAAGATATATGAAGATGAAGATTCCACACTGATGCTAGTCGATGTATGATATGCCATATGCAAAATAAATTATACTGAAGACCAAACAGTAAGCTGTCCACAGTTGTATGGATCCCTTGAATAGCTTTTTCTTTAAACCCAAAACTGAAATCTGAAGCCATACATTTCAGAAACCGGAGAATTTTAGTCCCTTTCTAATCAAAAGTAACTTGCAAATTGCTTTTCTTTACCAGCAGAATAATACCAAAAATGTACAAATATTGTACCGAAATGAGCAATACATTTTTTTTTTGGAAAGATAGGAAGAGACTGTGAAAAAATCATGGATGAAAATGAGACAGTTATGTAGTCCTTTCCTACATTATTTTGATTCTCTTTCTTCTCTTACTGTATGACTGTAACTTTGTTGCTTGTATCCTTACAATTTATATTGACTGGTTCCTAATATGATTTGATTGCTTATTTGTACCCGGACTATCATTAAGTGTTGTACCTTACGATTCTTGACGAACTTATCTTTTCTTTTATGTACACTGAGAGCACATGCACCAAGACAAATTCCTTGTGTGTCCAATCACACTTGGCCAATAAAAAATTCTATTCTATTCTATTCTATTCTATTCTATTCTATTCTATTCTATTCTATTCTATTCTATTCTATTCTATTCTATTCAATTCAATTCTATTCTCTTTCCTTTGGTAAACAGAAAATACATAGAACCTCCACAGACCTTTAGCTATGAACTTTGGGATGAACACCCTTTGAATGGTGCACGAGTATGAACGTATTTCCAGAAAAATTGCAGACTACAGGAATCATTTGTGCTTCAGTTTGAGATGCAGACAACACAGACTCATCCCCAACAGCCTGCGCCTGCCTTCAATAGTGAAGGGACACAGGGCAGAAAACATCCTGCAGCCAAAGAAGGCTCCACACCCATTTGCACTACTCAGGTGACTCTGAGGACACAGATAAACCTCCAAGTGGCCTCAAAGACTCTCTAAAAGGATGCAAATGACCAGCTGTCTGCAAGGAATATAAATCCTTCCATTCCCCACCATCCAGTCAGAGCTGAAGAAGCTTCTTGGATGAGAAGCGAAACGTCTTCAAAGAAAAAACAAGAAAATCCAGTTGCCTCCTGAAAAAAAGCACCTTTGGGTCTTCTGATTATTATGGCTTGACTTAGATTACAGTTGCTTTGGCTGCTTTATTGGTGAGTTTTAACATTTATAAATGGCTTTGCTTGGTATCTATTTACTACTAAAACCCTTGTCGTGATGATCTTTAACTAGGCAGTGCATCATGGGCAACAATTTTTGAACCAAGGTGCTTCAAATAGCTAACTTACAGAATGTATCCAAAATCCAGGACCCATGACACCTGGCTGCTGCTGCGGTCACATGTTCATTTTCAATGTACCGTGACAGTTTCCCAGCCAGGCTCATAATCCCTTGCTCCCCTACCCAGCAGCAAGGAATCAACTCATTATGTGGCTCTTAAAGAAGCAACAACTTTAAGGTGCATGAAGAAAGACCTGGATATTTTTATTGTTTTCTGTACTCCTCCTCTGGCACTCAAAATGCATATGCATCTATAGCAATAGCAATAGCACCTAGGCTTATATACCACTTCACAGTGCTTTACAGCCCCCTCTAAGTGGTTTACAGAGTCGGCATATTGCCCCCAACAATCTGGCACCTCATTTTACCCACCTTGGAAGGATGGAAGGCTGAGTCAACCTTGAGCCTGGTGAGAATCGATCTGCCAAATTGCAGTCAGTCAGCAGAAGTAGCCTGCAGTACCGCATTCTAATCACTGCGCTACCACAGCTCAAAGATAACCCATCTTTGTTCAGGAACTCAAGGCACATGCATAGTGCTTCAACCTCCTATATTTCTTCACAACAATCCTGTGAGGTAGGTTGGGCTGAAAGTCACCAAGTGAGCTGACGTGGCTGCAGATGGAATAGAAACTGGATCTCTCTGGTGTCAGTCAAATACATCAGCCATTTCACCTTAGTCCTTGCCCATCCTGTTTCATTTTTCAACTGTTTCCTACTCTGAAAGTTAGTGGAGACCAGCCCCTCCTTCAACTGCTGGAAATCAGGTAGACCTCAAGAAGTCACATGACCCTATTTTTAAACTGCCTATGACAGCTTCCTGCCACAACTCAATGACAAAGATGTTGCTGTAGCATCATCCAGTATTGCAGCAACACTGATGCCTGCGGTAGGACAGTGAACTGAAAATCCAAGATACCCCTCAAAGTGAATGAAAATATGCTCTGTGTGACATCGGAGAAACTTCCAATACTGTAAATTTGCTTTGAGTTGCGAGGCTTATTGTCTGGGATGAGAACCCTATGGGTAGGAGGTCTAACCATGGTTAGGAGGTCTGACCCTTAGACCAGTGGTGAAATCCAAATTTTTTTTACTACCGGTTCTGTGGGTGTGGCTTGGTGGGCATGGCAGGGGAAGGATACTGCAAAATCTCCATTCCCTCCCCACTCCAGGGGAAGGATACTGCAAAATCTCCACTTCCTCCCCACTCCTGGGGGAAGGATATTGCAAAATCTCTATTCCCACCCCACTCTGGGGCCACCCAGAGGTGGTATTTGCCGGTTCTCCAAACTACTCAAAATTTCCGCTACCGGTTCTCCGAACTACTCAAAAATTCCACTACTGGTTCTCCAGAACCTGTTAGAACCTGCTGGATTTCACCCCTGCCTTAGACCAAACTTTTCCTGATATATGTCGCAAGAAAGAGCCCTTGGAGAGAAATTAACCATTTAATTTTCTTTTCTTTGCCACTACGAGGCAATTTATATCTGTTCCACTGATTCATTGAATGAACTTACATTGCTAGAAAGCAATAATAAATGGAAAACGCCATATTTTAAGAACACAATAGTGCTACAGAAAGCAAAATGGTGCTGTATTCCTTTAAATTAAATTAATTTCTGATAGCTTGCAATTGAATACGCATTTAGCATGGAACCAAGATCCACTGAAGTCAGTAAGACTTACTTTTGAACAAATATGCATAGGATATTTTGTAGTGTATCTTAGGTTCACTGTACCCTACATTCTGCAATGAATAACCTTTTCAAACATATTTACTTGATTATAAAATTAGCTGCAGTGCCAGCAGTGTAATAAAAGCAAGGCAGGCAGAAAAAAAATTGCTGACTCCAGTGTAATCTCAGCTCCTCTGAACAGCCCTGAACCTTTCAGTTAAACAGCAAGCTGTACTAATAAGATATAAAAATAATTCAGGCTAATTTGCCTCTTTCATACAAATGATGAGGAAAGTGATTCTTGGCTGGTGCATTAGTCATCCCAAAGGAGCCTCAAGTTTTATACAGTCGGATTCACTAGAATTGTAAAATTCATTATTTTATTTTTGCTGCTCAGCAGACTTTTATAGTATTTTAAATTGAAATGCTTTTCCGCTGAAAAAGGGAACTTTTCTGCAACTCCTTTCAGTTACCAAATCAAATTTTGCTGTGAGACAGAGATGATTCTACAATGTTTTAGTAACAACATGACATAAGAAAACTCATGTTCTAATAACATGAATCCTCCACCCCCTTCTCAACTAGTCATATGCTAAGTTAAATGTGATTATGCCACATTGTCATTTACAGCTCAAATATAATTTTTATGTAAGCTAAAATATTTTTCCTTACTACTGTAAATCAACGATTGTGGAGAAGAATAAAGCAAGATGTTATCTTATAAGGCCATTATATTTTTCCTGCTTCCCCGAAAAGAAATGCTCTGAGTCACAGACATCCCTAAGATTCATGTTGATCAGAAGTCTTGAACTAGAACATGAGATAGTGGCAGGGTGAGGTGGAGAAGAAACTTAATTCATATGTTCTGCTTCAGAATGCCTTACTGGAAATGCAAAGCTACTCTTTGGTGCAATTCACTGGAGGAGGACAAAGGGGTAAAAAGGGAGAAGAAAGAATAAACAGCAGTATAGGATATTAAAAATGTATCACATTTGGATGGCCTGACTTTAACTTTAACACAGACAAAGCAATTTGGCTGAGGCTAGGAAAAGTGGTAAGGAAAAAAAAAAGAGACAATGATCGGAGCCTTGTGAACACCACAGTATTAACACATACTAGAAGCAGTTGTGTGGACAAGCAAGAAGTTGGATGAAATAATACAGAACTGTTCCCAATATGAAACCAAGTCAACTAAGTGCCTAAATCTGCAGACCAGAGAGTTTGCTTTGTGTGCTGTTTCGTATATTGTTCATGTGACTTCCCCCATCTCAATGAAAACAAGACAATAGTCATCTACGCAAGTTCAAAATTGAATGCGTTTGGCTTACATAGGTCCCAAAGTTACATGCAACGGTGTAGAAAATTAATGATGGGTTGCTAGCCATAAAGAGTTGCATGGATTCAAGATATATATTTCCCCCCCAGCCAAAGTACAAATGTTGATGCTGGGATCACTAACCTTCCTAAAAGGTCCTTTGGGAACTAGGAGATGAAGATACACCCATAATTATTCAGTCTGCTTTTAGAAAGGGTTTCTGGAATGTTGGCCACTTGTCTATCATCTGCCAAACATACATTCATACATGTGTTGGTATGTGTGTGTGTATACATACACCCACATCCACACTCCCACGTCCTCACTTTGGCAGTAATGTAACACTGTACAAAATTAATCTCTTGTTTCAAAAAGTCCTCAAGCAATTATAGCGAGCAGTGAAAACTTGTAGATACATCAAGCATTGCTACAAACATATGGGAATTGTCAAACTAAGACACTGTTCAAGATGTATAGTTTCTGGGCTGAGCAGTTATTAGATACACCCAGTCTAATGGAAAGAAAGAAAGGGAGAAAGGCCAGAGATTATTCTTTAACACTTTCCAGTGAAACATTTATATACAAAAGATGAATTAAGTGTTCTCTAAGGAGAGTAACATAAGAACAAGTGCCTCTTATACTGTTTTTAGCAATCAGTAGATTGTACTATAGAACAAAACTGACTTGCATGATATAGGGATACATGCATGCACACCAGTGGTGGGTTTCTACTGGCTCGCCCCGGTTCAAGCGTACCGGTAGCGGCGGCGGGAGGCTCCGCCCACCCACCCGCGCGCATCTCCGAACCGGTAGCAAAGGTAAGTGAAACCCATGACTGATGCACACGTATTCTCACATTTGTTTTTTCCATGGACACAGTGGTTGTATAACTTTTCTTACTGATCAACATCCTTGTGACTAAAACCTTTGACAGGTAGTCCTCGACTTACAACCATCGTTACAACCTTTGTCCAGTGACCGTTCAAAGTTTCAACGACATTGAAAAAAAGTGAATTATGACTGTTTTTTACACTTAGAGTAGACCATTGCAACATCCCCATGGTCACGTGATCAAAATTTGGACATGTGGCAACTGGCATGTATTTATGATGGTTGCAATGTCCCGGGGTCATGCGATCAGTTTTTGCGACCTTCTGACAAGCAAAGTCAATGGGGAAGCTGATTCACTTAAAAACTATGTTATTATTGTAACTTGACAACTGCAGTGATTCACTTAACAAGTATCGCAAGAAAGGTCATAAAATGGGGCCAAAGTCACTTAACCGTCTTGCTCAGCAATGGAAATTTGGGCTCAATTGTGGTCGTAAGTTGACGACTACCTGTATTAGGGAACAAGAATCCATCTTAACCCTTTTTTATGTTCTGAACTTTCATGAGTTTGTTGGGTGTATTTGGTTTTGAAGTTCATCTGCTGGGATCCTGTGCATAATTTCATGGAATTTGACAATTGCATCATCAGCTCAAACTCCTTATGGCAATGGTGCTGAGCTTTTTGGGCTCGGCATATCAAAAATTCAGAAAATGCCTAACTTGATTCTGCTGGCCTGTCACCTCCGCCTCAAACCAATGGGAAACAATTCTTTTACGTATTCATTTGTTTTTTAAAATATAGTCAAAATGAAGCTGTTCTGGTTGCCCTTCTGGCTGCCTCCGCAGTTTCCGCACAAACAGTGCAAAGTCATGCCCTGTTCTTGTGCGATTTTTAGAGGCTCTGGAGCATGCACAACAGCATGGCCCTCTCACGGGATTTCTGGAGAGTTCTGAGGCTGCGCGAAATCACACTTCATTCCTGCACAGCCTCCATAGCCTCCCAAAAATCACACAAATTCACACTCTGTTCTCGCATGTTTTTAGGAGCCTCCAGAGGCGACGTGACAGCATGGCCCTTGCACGCAGCTTCCAGACCTTCCGTAGGATGCACAACAACACGTCGCAGTCTTGTGCGGCCTCTGCAAATCACAGAAGAATGGGGCATGCTTTCAAGAATAGTTGTCAGTTGTTGGCGAGTGCTTAGCATGTCACCCAAAATGTTGTGGCAGGTCACCTTTGACATGCGTGTCATAGGTTCATCAGCAGTGTTTTAAGGATTGACGTATTACTTACCCCTATTAGCATGAAATACTTATTGGAAAAAAGTCCCCATTGAAAAAGCAAACAGCTGCCAAGCAGAACTGTTTTCCAAATAAACACGCTTTACTGATTTGTTGTGACTGTAACTGAACTTATTTGAGAGAAGAGACATCACTGTGTCCATGGCTATTTAACCTCATGGCAGAAGATACATGGACAATGCAGTGACTCATTATCTACAGACAAAAGAGACCAATGAGTAAGAAATCTCTGTAGCTGGCTCTGAAAGTTGTATGCCTTATATATATTGCATGCTATCTATTATGTCCAGGTAGTCCTTAACTTACAACTGTTCATTTAGTAACCAAAGTTACAACAGCACTGAAAAAAGTGACATTTAACATTTTTCACACTTACTACCGTTGCAGAATCACATGATCAAAATTAAGCCGCTTGGCAACTGGTTCATATTTATGACGGTTGCAGTGTCCCGGGGTCACGTGATCACCTTTTGCGATCTTTTGACAACCAAAGTCAATGGGGAAGCCAGATTCACATAACCGTGTTACTAACTTAACAACTGCAATGATTCACTTAACATCTGTAGCAGCGGTGGGCTGCTCCCAGTTCGGCCTGGTTCTTAGAACCGGTAGCGGCGGCGGGAGGCTCCGCCCACCCACCCAGGATGCTTCTGCGCATGCGCAGAAGCGTTGCATGCGTGTGCAAGCGCGCGTGCAAACCGGTAGCAACGGGTTTTAGAACCCACTACTGACCTGTAGCAAGAAAGGTCATAAAATTCACATGACAAATGTCTCACTTAGCAACATAAATTTTAGGTTCAATTGTGGCCGTAAGTCGAGGACTACCTGTAAAACAATTATTTGCTAATATTAATGTACACTTTTATAAGAATCTAGTACTTATAGTGGTCCTAAAAGAAGGACAATGAATTCTAAACACCCAGTGAGATAGCCTAGCTACTGGTGTCTTGTCCTTTTCTTCATATATGTATCCTAGGAATATGATTCATTTCCCAAGGTACCAGCTAGGTGCAGAGGGTGGGGGTGACTCTCCCCTTCTTTTCCTACTTGGGAACAAAATAATTCCTGAGCTGCAGTTATTCAGCAGCTACCGCCTCTTTTTAAAGGTGGTGCAAGTTGTTTCGCTATTAAATGGCAATGTCCCCTCAGCTTTCATTTCCTATTATAAACTTAGCGCAGCGGACTTTTTAGGGTTAAAAAAAAAGAAAAGAAAAGCAGAATGACTCCACAAGGAATAAAATAACTTACTGAACACGCACTCCCCTCCGCCACTCACTAAAAAACTTTGGTCCGCTTCCAAAGTGGACTGCTCTGCTTCTTGAATCCTTGGCTTTCATTCCAGTATGATACTAAAGCTATGACTAATAACCCCCTGCCTGTGCCTGCTGATAATTTCACTGTTGAGTAGCTATTCTGGTTCATCGTAGTATGTCCTGAAGATGTCAAGACATTTTTTTTTAATTAAAAAAGGCTCAAAGATAAAATGTTCACAGGTCTCTAGCACTATGAATACTCCTCTCTCCCCCACTCCCATCCAATGCATTTAACATCCTTGCTGCTGCATGCAGATGTTTCTTAGATGCTGGCTAAGACAATGGCTCCCTCTATCCCCTTCCTCTGTGTCTCACACATACATTTATTAATTCAAACCAGATTTGGGATTGTTCCCATCTTCTAAAGCAAACATGCCATGTATCACGTTGGGTGAGTTCAGTCCCTGCCTATGTTGCATTTCACGTCTCACTATTCCCAGGCAAGGAGGTTGCTTTTAAAGTGTATAAAAGAAAAATGCTTGCTTTGTTTGCTTCCCCCTCCCCCCTTTTTGAACTATTTTCACTTTCAGAGTGACTCCAGCCTCATTTTACATGTACAACGAGAAACATTTGTAAGGTTAATGAATTCTGACTTTGGAATTAATCTTCAGTGGAAACTGAGATGAAATAACTTAACTTGCTAAGAATTCATTTTAGAATCCTAAACTCTAAATCAGTGTTTTTCAAACTTGGCAAACTTTGAGATGTGTGGATTTCAACTCCCTTGCTGGCTGGGGAATTCTGGGAGTTGAAATCCACACATCTTAAAGTTTGCCAAGCTTGGAAAATGCTGTTCTGAATCATTCGAGTAGCAGCCTTGGATTGATAACACCTGCATGTTCATTACCTGGCACATCTCTTTAAACAATAACATCTGCACATGGGAACGAACCATCACAAGTCTAAGTTTTATAAGTGGAACGTCACAATCCATGTCATAATATGGCTTCTGAAAAGTCATCTGCCCACAGCAAAGCCAGTTTATACATTCAGTTGCAAGACACCAAATGTTGTTTAATTAACTCCCATGCATGCATATGTGTGACACTTCTTGTTGAGACAAATGCACGGGAAATCCGTCCTTGTCAGCCATGTTTTGGAATCAAGAGCAGACTCCAGTAAAGGCAGACATACATCTGCATGATTATATATGAGTAGTGCTCAGGTTTCGACCAGAATTGAGCCCAAAATTTCCACTGCTAAACAAGACAGTTGTCGAGTGAATTTTGCCTCATTTTTATGATCTTTCTTGTGATAGTTGTTAAGTGAATCGCTGCAATTGTTAAGTTAGTAACATGGTTGTTAAGTCACCCCGGCTTCCCCATTGATTTTGTTTGTCAAAGGGTTGCAAAAGCTGATCACATGACCCTAGCACACTGCAATCATCATAAGTACCTGCCAGTTGCCAAGCGTCCAAATTTTGATCAGGTGACCAGAGGTGGGTTCCTCCCGGTTCGCACCGGTTCTATAGAACCGGTAGCAAACCGCTGGTGATGTCATGGATCCGGTTCTGTTGGTGCCGGTCCGTGGACGCCGCCATCTTTTTTTTGTAAAAAAAAATTTTGGAATTTTTTTTTTTTGGAATTTTTTACTTTTTTTTTCTTCTGCGCATGCGCAGAAGCTGAGTCCCTGGCACTGCGCATGCGCCACCATCTTGTTTTCGGTTTTGGTTTTTTTTGGGGGGGGAATTTTTTTTCGAAGTTTCGCCACTGCGCACGCAGCCACGCGGCGTGGGAGGAATTGAACCGGCAGCAAGGTAAGTTAGAACCCACCCCTGCAGGTGACCATGAGAATGCTGCAATGGTTGTGAAAACCGTCATAAGTAACTTTCTTCAGTGCTGTTGTAATTTCAAATGGTCACTAAACAAATGGTTGTAAGTTGAGGACTACCTGTATCTCAGTCTTACTTTCCCTTATGGCCATGGAAATGTACAGTCCTCCAGTCAACAGATAAACCTACCAACTTACTGCCTCACAGCGGAGCCCTATTCTGTCTCAATGAAAGGGAGGGGGGGCGACTGCTGCTGTTCTTAAGTTTTTAATGTGAGACAATTTAAGAACAGGGACTGACAGATTTCCCTTTCTGCATCTCCCCTTTTATCTAGAGTTACCTGCTAGCAGAAAAAACACCACTGGTTGCTATCCTTAACTCTAAGCTTGGGTGACTGTGGAGAATACTGGGAATAGAGGCTTGTCTAATGTTCTTGTAAAGGAGGCCACGTCAGTTTGTTTTTTGAAACCTGCTTAGCATGCTTCTGAAAGAGCACCAAACTTATGCCCCCTCCTCAAATACTCTAAGGGCCATACACTGAAAAACGAGAGGATTCTCCTGTGTCCTGCTGCTGCACGTGACCCAAAACACCCAAAAAAGGATGAGATACATGTTCAGAAACAGTCCGGTTAGCAGTTTACAGGCATAGCGGAGGAATTCAAGAGAGCTTCCCGCCCCTTCAGCCAATACCCCCTTACCCAGATATGGGTGACCTGTCAATCAGGCACAGAGTGTGAAATGAAAGGAAGTCATCATCAATGCTGCAAGGGAATGGGCGGATTGAGACTTTCTGACTGGGAGCAACTTTCTGCAACAACTGTGACCCCATTACTTGGCTTTAAAGAACTCCTATCAATTTCATTCTGGCTTTCATATATCTCAAACGGCATGAGAATGGCAGCGCTGGCATCACATAGATGTGGCTGGCTACAACATAACAAGTAGTTATTATGAATAATAGCATTAGTGCAAGCAAAATGTAAGCCAGTGTTTCTCAACCTTAGCAGCTTGAAGATGTGTGGACTTCAACTTCCAGAATTCCCCAGCAAGCAACACATCTTCAGGCTGCTAAGGTTGAGAAACACTGGCTTACACTGTTCTCCCCCCTCCCCATAATAAAACCGGTAGAAAGTACAGCTGTCCGTAATTCTTTGCTGCCAAAAATTAAGGGGAACCTACAACATACACATTTGGAATACAATCAGCAATAAACAGTTCTCAGGTGGCAGTACCTGTGTCTTTTTCATGGTTTAAATCAACTAGAGTTTCAGGTTTGTTTTTTTAGGATAGGTTTACAGTTCCCCCCCCCCAAAAAAAGATTGCTAAATGCATGTTTTAAAAATAAGTGTAGCACTCTTCTTCATTTTTGCAGTTCAAGCCAAAATGAACACGGAGGGCAGTGCACATGCCCATAACAGAAGGTGTACAGATTCCAACCCTGACGTCATCCTCATCAACATCATCAAAGAATCCTCACAGATTATTTGTATGGCAAGACTTGTTTTGGGAAAATGTGGAACAGCTAAATAGAATTATAAGGTACCTCTAGAGTGGGCTGTGTGTTAAGTTGAATGGAACATTATGAGGATATATCCTCTAAAAATGGTTCATGGGACCTCTTAGGTCAGGCCTGTCAAACTGGCGGCCCGTGGGCTGGATGCGTCACATGCAGGCCACGCCCACTCCGGCTCAGCAAAGTCAAAAAACGTCACAATACATCACGATATGTCACGTGACGCGATCGAGTTTGACACCCTTGTCTTAGGTTAAGCCATTCTAAGGTGTGAATTAGCCTGCTACAGTGCCTCCTCCCTTGAGAATTATTCCCCTATTAATTCAGTAATTCTTCTGTTTGGTAAAAACTTGTGCTTATTTTCAAAGAGATGGCTAAAATAAAAATCCTGGTCTTGCTGGAAAGTCTGAGGAAGCCTCTGCCCGAGACTGCATTATTTCTTTGCACCTATGAACTGTTTTGACCATGAGGGCAAATGCTAAGGAAGATCTTCACACTTAACACTGTCTCACTTGGTTGTTGTTAGTTAAACGAGTCTCTGTGTTTAAGAGAGAAAAGAGAACATTCTCTCTCTCTCTCTCTCTCTCTCTCTCTCTCTCTCTCTCTCACACACACACACACACACACACACACACACACACACACACAGAAGAGAGGTTTTTCAATCACCATGTCTTTCTTAATAGATCTATTTTTTAATTCAAATATACTGAATGTTTGGTAGCATATATCAGTGATGGCAAACCTTTTCTACACCGAGTGCCGAAAAGGTCACGCGGAAACATCGCACGTGCATGCGCGTGCTTGTCGGGGCTGTGCTCCGGAAGAGCCACACTTCCGGGTTCTAGCGTGCATGCCCGCCCGCCAATCAGCTGGCCAGCGTGCCTGCGCACACCTGTTTTTGGCACTGCTGCGTGCACAAAGGGATCGTGCTCGGGAAAAGCCAAACTTCTGGGTTCTGGTGCGCATGCACACCCGACAATCAGCTGGCCGGCACGCATGCGCACATCAATTTTCGGCACTGCCGCGCGCGAAGGACAGCTGATTGTCGCACGCACATGCACGCCAGAAACCCAGAAGACAAACAGGCAAGGCCACGCGTGCCGGGTGACATGGCTTCACGTGCCACTTTGGGCACACGTGCCATAGGTTCGCCATCACAGGCATATATCAAAAGCTAGGCCAAGGCAACTACCGGTATATGAGTATTTATCTTTTTTTCTAACAGGACATTTTGCAACTTAATTACAGAATATTCTTTTAGCCCTTTGCTTATGCTGAGAAGCATACCCTCTAACAATTCCTATCTCCATTAGCTTCCTTACAAGTTGAATTTAAATTTATGGTAAGTTTAATTGGTCACATTTTATGTTTCATGTTGTTCTGAAAAAAACTACTAAATCATTTCTTTCTCTTCGATTCTCTAATAAATGCTGTCTTCATTAATTTGGCCACAATAGTGTTGCCTGAAGTTCTAGCATGTTGTTTTCTGGATTCATAGTTTCCACCTTTTTTTTCAAAGTGAATGAGATTTTTAAAAGATGTTTAAGATATCATTAAGCAACATAGCAATGGAAGTATACGCTTAACACAAATTATTACTGCACTTTCTTGAATCCACAAAGGCCTAACAATGTGGAAATCTGTAGAGGGATATTTTATGGCAGGTTAGTGACTCTGTATGGTGAACATTATATTAATTTGCAGCATGTTAAATTGCTTGAGTCATCTGGATTCTTTTACTCACCGCTGGTGCTTACAGTAGAAATGTGCTTTCTGTAGCCAAGAGGCTCCATCCAAATAATATAAGATTGCAAAGAGACCATACTGAATGGCCAACATTGGGGCTATTCCCATTACAGTCTTATTACTTAGAAAATTCCCCTTAAGACTTCTTAGTTTGGATAAACCCTTATGGAAAGGGCATCAACCCCCCCCCTCCCCTGTTCTCAGCGTGCTGTGTGTACTAGGTGTTGTTCATCCATATGTAGTGGGATTAAATACTGTCATTAATTGACAAATAGGAATTGAGCAGGAGGATCTCAGTCCTCTCCCAGCTATATACCTACAATTTTCATTACTGGTACAAGAGCAGGATTTATGGCATAAACGGGGTAGGAAATATCAAAGCAGTGCAGCCTTTTATGACTGAAGCTGTTCCCCCTCTTGTGATTTTATCTTACAAGCTTTCTTTGAAACATTGCTGCTGTTTTAGAGCAGATATTTCAAAAGAATATTCACATATCTTTACACTCGAGAGGTAGAACAGCCCAGGGGATTATATTTTCTAGTAGTGTCCCCACAGTTGGTGAGACACCCAAAAATGCTGTTTGGTGCATTGGAAGGAGATTTTCAAGACCTTTTTCTTAAAAAACGTAAACCTCAAAGACTTATTACCCGTGTTTCCCCCAAAATAAGACCCTGTCTTATATTTTTTTGAACCCTGAAATAAGCGCTTGGCCTTATTGCCATGCACTCAAAAGCCCGATTGGGCTTATTATCAGGGGATGTCTTATTTTGGGGGAAACAGGGTAATTTTATTACTCCCTCCATAAATATAATTTTAGCTGATACAGCCTTTATTCCTTTTATTTATGCTACTGGTGTTCAGCTTTTAGCATTTAATAGTACTATAAAAGATAGGATAGAAATAAATAAAACATCTCACACTTAAGGCTTCTTCTGCTACTACCATTTCTACTGTAAGAGTCTTTTTCACTGTGGGTTCTGCAATCTGCATACATGATTATGATGGAAGCTTCCATATTTGTTGCTTTCTCTTCCCAATATTGTCATCAGATTAGGTTTTGTGGGAGACATCAGTTTAGTCTAGTGTTAAGGCTAGAAAATGGGAGATTGTGAGTTCCAGTCCCACCTTAGCCATGAAAGCCAGATGGGTGACCTTGGGCCAGTCACTCTCTCTTAGCCCAACTCTCCTCACAGGGCTGTTTGTGGGGACAATAGGAGGAGGAAAGTGTGTTGGATATGAGGGTGAAGGTTCATTCTCCAAGATTGTGGGTTGGTTTCCAAACATTTCGTTACCAGGCTAGATAACATCTTCAGCGGAGTTTAGGGTTAGGAAGTCAGTATCAGTGTTCTTCTGTTTATAAGGGCTTCAGGTGTGGGTGTGTCAAGTGAGGATCTTGTGATGGGTCAGGTGTGAGACATCAGTGAGAGTCTTGTGATGGGTCTTGTGATAGGGTGGTTACATGAGATCAGGGTCACTGGGAAGTGAACTGCTGGTTGGAGGGGGATTGCATGGGTTGGTTAAGGGTTGATGCTGTCTCTGGTTGGCTGTGCGGTTGATTTGGATTTTGACAGGGTTCATAGGCTGGTTGTAGGTCAATGTGTCTATTCATGGAATTGCTTGTGGAGTGCCAGGCTTCAATGAACTCACAAGTGTGGTGACCTTGAGTTATTTGCCACCTTGAGTTATTTGTAAAAATAAATGTGGTGTACAAATAAAAACAAACAAAATCAGATGGGGAAATGTAGAATACAACAGAGCTTGCTGGCTAACTTTTAAATTGAACTGTTACTGTTTAAAGACAGACCATTTCAATCAATAAGTTCTAAGTGAAAGTAAATGGAAAAAAGTAATAACATCTGATTGTGCTATGGGTCACAGGAGCAGTGTGTTTTAGTTCTTCAGTGAAGGAGTGAGCCAATGCATAAGGCCCTCTCCTACAGTCCTGGATTTCTGATATGATGAGATAGGATGGAAAGAGCTATTCTCTAAAGTCTTTTCTATGTATCTCAGGTTAATATAAGAAAAATGCCTAAAATGCTGCAAGAATAACTGCAATCTTTTAAAGGTAATATTTAGCACATCAATTTATAGAAAAGCAAAATGTAGACACTCAAAGGATGCTCCAACTCCATATGACTCCCCAAAGAAAGTGGCTTAAAATGTATTGAAAACCTTATCATTTGTTTCTGTAATGATAATTTTCAAGACTGTATTTTCAATAGCACTGCATTACCATGTGTTTCCAAAATATCTCGGAAGCAGAATTCCTGTCTCTTTTATGCAGCAAAAGACTAATAATTTACATTATTATGAAACATAGACTGCTTTGAAATGCTAAACATAAAATTCATAACAATGTATGAACTATTTTACATCTCCCTAACAGTGGAACAAAAAGGCCATGGTAACCATTTTTGTGTGGTACACAGCCATTTCCTTCATCTCATCCACAGTCCGTATCTTGAGATGCTTAAAATTGGCTTTAACTCTTCCAGTTTTAGTGGGTTTTTCTTCTTCTTTTGGTTGTAGATCTGCATCACTGTTGCTAATGAGATCAGGAGTGGGATGGGTCCAGTAACTGAGGGTCACTCAGGTTGCTGTGAACATGACTTTTCCCCTCTGGTCACAGCCCTCCATGACCACACTGGCTTGGGCTACAGGACAACTTTAGACAGGAACCCATCTGACTAGAGCAGCGTTTCTCAACCTGTGGGTCACGACCCCTTTGGGGGTCAAATGACTCTTTCACAGGGGTCGCCTAAGCGCGCGCTAGCCCGCCATCTTGGTGACTGGCAATGCGCACGCACGGGGAGGGGGTCGCGGCATTAGGAAGGTTGAGAACCACTGGACTAGAGCCTTCTGAAGCACTGGTCAGATCTTACATAGGCTGTTTATAAATGAAGCTTCAGCACTTTCTTAATCGTTGTTTTAGTGCTCTTCAGAGAGCACTAGTCCAGTGCTCCAAAGAAGGTTGATTCAAACTAGGAAAAGAGCAGGTTCTTCCAGCTGTGTATGTTACAGGTTCGGCCGCCACTTAATACATTACAGATTTTCCTCTGCTTCTGCCAACAAGAGGTCTTGCATGACTATAATTTTCACTCTATTTATTACTTGGGGCAGGCTGGGGGGGAGGGCTTTACTAACTCATTTCTCGTTCCTGATGCTCTAGGGGCTACTACAGGGTGTTGCCGACTACAAGAGCAACATTGAACCCACTGCTAGTAATGCTATTCCCTTGTAGCATGCCTGATTCTGATCAGCCATTCTATTTTGGACATGGGTTCAAAAATGTTCCTACCTTGACAAGCGGTTTTTCCTTGAAAGGAAAAATAAAGAAAGAAAGTTCAGTTACCTCTTGAAAAAGAAACCTTTGGGACAAGGTTGATGGATGACTGAGAATCTCTACATGTTGTTTCAAGCACATTTCATGTTAGAAAGGGTTTTGATGACTGTTTTCCAACCAGAAGGTGATGTTTTGTGGGAGGGAAAATGAAACTGGGAAATCCACCAGTTGCTTTCATTAAAACAGAAAAGGAAGTATCACTTGCCAACTTCCTTACTGTGGTAGGATAGGACTTGACAATCAGGACAGCAATTTTTCTGCCTGGTCAGGAACAAGGAGTAACACTTGAAAAAATATTAGCTTTTTGTTAACAGGCTAATTCTGAACCTGCGATGTTATGAAACTGCTTTGTTCAATAAACTAAGATTAAATGTAGACTCAAGGAAGGACAGAAAGATTAATATATGGAACTATCTCAGATTTTAAAAAGGTATAAATGATTTAATTAAATGTGATATGAACAGACACCCTATTATTTATTTGTCCATTTATATAGCTGTACATATCACCAAAGAAGTGGCACTGGGCAGTGTGCAACAAAGCTTGTATGTTGGTTAAAATAAGTTTTAAGATATCTTAACATGTTTGAGCAGATGGATAAGGTTATCAAAAAAGAAATATGTATACACAGTAAGAGCAAAAATGGTTTGATGTACAGTATCACTTTCGTGACTTGAAAGTCTTTTGTCACTCTCTGGATTTAACTACAGTACAGTCGCTGGAAATGAAATCCAAGGGGAACCGATGCAAATTTGAATGGCTGAACTATTTATTTAACTCCACACAAGCATAGCCTAGCACAGGGGTCTGCAACCCGTGGCTCTGGAGCCGCATGTGGCTCTTTCATCCCTCTGCTGCGACTCCGTCGCTCAAAATCTGCATCACAACCGCCAATGTGCGACACCTGCCAGCACGTGATTTATTGAGCTTTTCGACTCATCTTTTTTTTCGGAGTTCAAAATGTTTTTGTTGCATGCGGAAATAAAAATGTGTTTTTTCTGTAACAGTTCATTGATTTCATAAATGCAACACACACTATAGTTTTTTTATACATAGCATAAAGGTAAAAAAAATGATATATGCAGTGTTATCTTCATTTTAGATGTCAAAAGGGTTTTGTGGCTCCCGGTGTTTTCTTTTCTGTGGGAAACAGGTCCAAATGGCTCTTTGAGTGTTTAAGGTTGCCGACCCCTGGCCTAGCATTTGGCTTAGAGGTGGGTTCCTACCGGTTCGGACCGATTCTATAGAACTGTTAGTAATGTGGTGGCGTGGGTCGCTGGAACCGGTAGCGACCCACACCTGCCACGCCCCCGCGGGGCGTCCCTGAGCGAACCGGCAGTAAGAAAATCCGGAACCCACCCCTGATTTGGCTGATGTTTTCAAGCCTGAGATTGGCCTTAAATTTCTTTGTATCAAACTATTATCTCCTTCTCTCTTGAAAAATATTAAACATTTCCTGTACAATACAGATTTAGTCTTCAAGGTCCAAGTGAACTTTTTGAATTATACATTTGAATAAGATTAATTGTGTGAGAAAATTCAGGTGAGGATCAAATCTAAATTCATGTCACCATCACAGTATATCAGTCTTAAACAAAGCCCCATTGGAATGTTTTTATAGTTGCATTTTTCATTTTGTAAAACTGCTTCAAGATGCAGGTACATAGGATAAAATATAGAAATATGTTGAAATAATAGAAAGTACTTGTAGCTCAGGTTTTAGATTTTGGCAGTCGTTTGCTCTCTAAGCTTGTTTCAATTTAGTTTCTGAATGTTTCATTACCAGACTAAGTAACATCATCAGCAGGATTTTCTTGTCCTATTCCTCTTTAGCTTATAAATGTCTTTTGTGCCAGTGTGGCCAAAATAAAAATATGTTAAATAAATAATACTATTGCCAATCCATGTAAACCATTGGCTATACCAGGCAGGAATTGAAGCAGTTAAAGCTCAACATATCTTGAACAACAGGCTCAAATGGCACTTTCCCCCATCTTTTTAAAAGAATAAACTGCTTTTTTCCCCCTTTTACACAAAGAATTTGGATCTAGTTAGCATTTGGATTCCCAAGCACCATTTGCCTACTTTCCCAGAACGTTTTGGATCATTGGAAGGTTAAATTCCCATCTAACAATGCATAAGCCGCCAATAGAGGCTGAACCCATCTCTCCTGTGCACAGCAGTGATTACATAATAGAAGAGGTCAAAATTAGGTTTCGCTCCTCATCTCTCCCAACTGCAGTCTATTTACAATTCTATGGCTAATTTCATTATTGAAACAGGCTTGTATATCACAACTGGATAAAGAAGCTTTCCATGTGTAGAAGATGACATGAACTTGACCCACAGGTCACAAGTGCTTGGATGCATACAGTGAACACCTGTGCTAATTAAGCCTACCATTAATGTGGGAGTTACCACTCATGGCAAAAGTTTTAAATCAGCTGCCACAGGCCACAGACAGTATTATATTACTAGCACCATTCCTCAACAACAAGGAGAAAAAAATAAATCCCGAATGACCTAAGAGCAAACTGAAATGCTAGAAGGATTCAGCAGTTACGAATTATATTTATTTGTCTGAGGCAAGGTTACCCAAATGGTGCCTGGAAAACATTTATGAGGTGGATTTCAATTTTTAAAAATTATTATAAGCCACCATCTTTTTGAATTAACAAATTATCCCTATGAACCTCACTTGCCACAGTACAGGGCATTGTAATAAGGCTTTGATCCAGCACAGCAGGTGAGTTGTCCCACTGACATAATGTGTGATCATGAAGCAATTCATGCATCAAATCTGCAACCACCCTTAAGAGGCTGATTGCTTTTCAGCTTTAAACATATGCCCACAATGAGGTACAGGGTTAGGGTTGAAGTCTACTCCAATAGCAAAGAAACATTTGCTGGGTAAAAACAGAATTTTGCAAAGCCAATGGAGATGATACGACTTCTTTTAAAAAACCAACAGATATGCACTGTTTTGCCACACACACACACACACACACACACACACACACACACACACACACACACACACAAAAGCTGGGAGAAATGCTTTGGCTGAACAAAGCAAGCATTAACACCAGTTAATGCTGCAAACACAGCATTTAACCAACCAAAATTCTGCACCATGTTAGCCAGGGGTGGGTTCTAATTTACTTTGCCGCCGGTTCGCTTCCTCCCATGCCGCGTGGCTTCTGCGCATGCGCAGAAGCAAAACAAGCAAAAAGTAGCAAAAAAAAAAAAGCCAAAAAGAAGATGGTGGCACATGTGCAGTGCCGAAAACTCGGCTTCTGCGCATGCGCAGAAGCAACCCCCCCAAAAATCCAAAATTCCCCCCCCCCAAAAAAACAATTGACTGGCATTGACAGAACCTGCTCCATGATGTCACCACTGGTTTACTACTGGTTCTATAGAACCGGTGCGAACCAGGAGGAACCCACCTCTGATGTTAGCTGATTTAAGGGTCTGGAATCCAAATTCTTGGATATTTTGAAAGACATGCAGTTGTAATGAGATCAGACAAATGAAAACCATCGGCAAGTTAATACACAGTTAACTAATTCAAAATCGACTAACATTAAAAATCTTCAAGGGGCTTCAAATACTTCACTGAAATAAGGTCCCTAACCCTGGTAAACTACTGAGCAAAATTTCTTATCTGAAAGTGAGACAAGCTGCAGAAAAAAATCAGGCTCAAACTGGAAATCAACTGTACTTTTTTTCCTTCTTCCTCTTCCGGCACACAAATCTGGCAGAGATTGAGCACAAAGAATCATACTGAACTGGGCAGAGCCGTTGCCAGGAAACAATACTCTTCCTTCATAAAAACATTTCTTTTGGTTACCTTGTTACCTGTCCTGGTTACCTTTCCTCTGCCACACCAAGGTCCTACCAAAAAGCGAGACCAACCAGGAATCAGTTCCCCAAAATGGGCAAATGAAAAACTTGACTGGACAAGGATCAGATTGGGATCGGTTCAGCTGCTTAGACTAACTAATCAGAATCCAGCACAAGTAAAGAACCAATCAGAGACAAACTTGGCTGAAGACCAATTAAGAGTCAGGACACATGGCTACGAAGACAGGAACCCAATCAGTCCCCATTCAGTTGCCTGTGATCTGTGTAACAGCCCATTTTACCTCTGAAGATGCCAGCCACAATTGCCAGTGAAACACCAGGAAATCTGTTGTCTAGACCAGGGGTCTCCAACCTTGGCAACTTTAAGCCTGGTGGATTTCAACTCCCAGAATTCCCCAGCCAGCTGTCTGGGGAATTCTGGGAGTTGAAGTCCACCAGGCTTAAAGTTGGCTGGGAAATTCTGGGAGCTGGCTGAGCAATTCTGGGAATTGAAGTCTAATCTAGGCAACAGTCACTAAACCCTGAAAGATACCAGCTGTGAAAGCCTAAAATCAATATATTCTCTTAGAAAAAAAAATCTGACCCATCTTCCCTCTTGTTCTCTTGGCACATGGGAGACCAGGAAGGAAGGCAGGTACAAGATCAGAGAAGTGACAGCAGACTTTTATTGAGGTGGAGATATCTTGCAATACAGGATTCACAAATATGTGGAGTCAGCCCTGAAACTGGAAAGGGGGAACCCCATGCAGCTTAACCTTCTGTAAAGAAATTCCACAGCAATTATGGAATCAAAGCCTTTTTTAAAAAAATGTTTGCAATGTATTTTAAACAAACACTCTGGAGACAACATTTAAAAGCCCCAAGCAGCAAAACAATAATGAGTTTATGACTTAGGACCATAAATTCTCCATTTTCATATTGTGACAGACATCACGAATATATGTGATTAAGTCAGCAGTTATGAAGACATACAGTGCAGGCCACTCAACTCTCAAAACTGCCATTTATCATTTCCTGAGAGAATAGCTCCTTGGCATGAGTCCTCTGCAAACACAACATAAAAAAATTCCAAAACAACCTCACCATTCCAGCAGACCCTGAATACCATTCTAATTTGAACTATTTTTTCATATCAACTAGACCATGAGTTGGTTTTCACTTAATGATGGAAGGCCCTTTTCAGATATCTAAATACATTTTAAGCAATTGACAGTGAACTACCCTAAATGCTAAGCATTGCCAGTCACAGATTGAAAATAAAAGTGAGGGAGAAGAATTATTTATAAAGAATAAAATGCCTTGAATTAAAGTTGTTTCAGTCATCTAGAATCTGTTTCAGTGCATTGAGATTTGCACTGAATACTTGTTCTTAAAGAGTCACTCTCGATACTTCAGAATTAGGGATCTGATATAAAATCTTCTAAATCCTTGAACAGTCACAAAATGATTATTATTTTTATTACTATAAATCTTGCATGCCAACTACAAGATTGTCTATAAAAACAACATATATAAGGATATAGCAGTCTCATACATAACAGAAGGCTTTGGAGGACCATGTTTATGATTGTGAAAGCTAATTAATGGCTTCATTCTTAACTGTTATTCCAGGATGCTCCCCACAATGGCATTGTAATATTAGAGTTAGGTTTTTCTCTCCCAAGAGGTGGCAGCTACACTTTTATTTTTTTTTTGCTGGCCCTTATTTCTGAATCCAATTCTGTGGTTTCATTTCCCACACTCGTACCATGAACACCGCTGCACAATGAGTTAACAAAAGGCTGCTGGAATCAACTTCCTTTTTGATAGCTCTCCATTATAGCTCTGAAACTTCACCTATTCATTCCGTGATCCATAGCCTTTCCCTTTAAAGAATGAGGCCAAAAGAGGCAGTAGATGAGAATCAAGACAAAAAGCAAGTACAATGCTAAAAGAAATCTCAACATAAATAAAGCTACCAAAAAAAAAAAAAGTGCAACTGTAATCTCCATTATTGAAGGGCTAAAGCAGTATTCCTCAAACTTGGCAAGTTTAAGGTGTGTGGATTTCAACTCCATGCTGGCTGGGGAATTCTGGGAGTTGAATTCTGCATATCTTAAAGTTGCCAAGTTTGAAAACCACTTGGCTAAACTAACCTGTGGCCCTGAGGCTGGATATAGCTCTTAACTTTATGTCTTGTAGCTCTCCTCCTAGTTTTGGAAGGAAGCCCTTTCCAGGAGATCAGCTCACATCTCTGACAAGAGCTACATCTCTCTTCCCCTTAGTTGGCTATATAGGAGAGAGGAAAGACAGTACAAGAAAGATACAAAGTTTGGAAAAGATTATTTGGAAGAGGGAAAAGTGGTGTATCAAAGGCAATTGGTAAGGAGAAGTGGTTTCAGAGGACAGTTTCAGAGAAAACTTCAACTTTCCATGCGCTTACTTCTACTACTCTTTAAATCAGCATTCCCCAACCTTTCCAGGTTGGTGGCCCGGTGGGGGGGGGGGAAGAGGGTATACAGTAATTTTGCGTGAGGGGCAAGTGCGCACATGCACAGCTTCATTTATGTGAGTGCCCGACACTTGCACGAGTGGGGCTGCACGTGTGCTCACCTGCCACTGGCACAGCCCGGTTCCTAATGGGCCATGGCCCAGGGGTTGGGGACCCCTGCTTTAAATGACCATCCAGTGGTGAAATCCAATTTTTTTTACTACCGGTTCTGTGGGCGTGGCTTGGTGGGCGTGGTGTGGCTTGGTGGGCGTGGCAGGGGAAGGATACTGCAAAATCTCTATTTCCTCCCCACTCCTGAGGAAAGGATATTGCAAAATCTCCATTCCCACCCCACTCTGGGGCCAGCCAGAGGTGGTATTTGCCGGTTCTCCGAACTACTCAAAATTTCCGCTACCGGTTCTCCAGAACCTGTCAGAACCTGCTGGATTTCACCCCTGTGACCATCTCTTATTTTACAGAAATTTGGCATGACCTCTGTGTTATAAGTCCACTCTCATATTCAATTTGCCCCTCAGAGTTGGCATGCTGGTTGTTTATCACTGGGCAAGTCCATGGACAGCTTATAATTTGATTATGGTCACACGGATCAAAGAGCCCATGGCATTAAGAATGCTATCAGGTCAGCTTAATATTATTATTTAATTTCTTGTCTTGCATGATAGTAAGGGCTACTTCCACCCCAATTCTGTAGTACCCAAGGCAATTCCTCTGCTGCAGGCATCTGGGAACATCATCATCATGTAATCAAACCGCCTGCTCAGTCAAGTTTAGAAATGCTGGCTGAAATGAAAAGCAGGGGGGTTAAGTGAGAAATCTAAGGGGAGTTGGAGAAAAGCAACTCCAAGATGTCTCATAAAGTTAATGCTTTAAGAATGTTTGACCTTTATTAGACAATAATTGACAGGCCAATTGACAGTCAAATCTTTTTTTAACCTATCCATTGCCTAACTTTACCTTCACTCCACAAAGTGCAACTGCCTATCTTCAGCAAACCAAAGCATTAAAAAGATGGTGACGCACGCAGAGTAGAAGCAGGCTTGCTCAATGTTCACAGATTCTTCTTGAGCAATATTTGCTCTTTCACTAAATGTGCTGGGTGACATCACTGGATTCTAGGAGCAGGGCATTAAATTCAGCTCAATAGCCCAAAAATAGAGCAGACATGCCATTTCCTGGAACTTTGACTTCATTTAAAACAAAAAATCTATTTGAAGTGGTATTCCATTTTCAAGACTGGTCCCTAATTTGTTTTAGGAATGTTTTTGATACTTCACGGAATGCTTAGAACTTTATTCTTCTTTCTGTCTTTGGCATTTTATAGTGGTGATACTGGGGTTAAAAATTAAAAATAAAAACATGTAATTCTTCTACAGCATTTGCTTAGGTTTTTGTTTTGTTTTGTTTTTTTGTAAATCTCACTTGTTGAGAAGACATTACCATGATCAACTATGAAAATATTCGCTCCCTAAAAGGTCTTTGAAAGAGCAATGTTTTAACAATCTTCGTAAAGACAATCTGAAAACAGGGGAAGGTGGAAAACTTTTCCAGAGAAGAAGTTCCCACCTGTCCTATTTTCTGAACTGCAGGATCTTGGAGCTACTTACTTCAGTAGATCTTGGAGTGGAGGAACCTAGAATAGATTACCACAAATCTACCCAGGTCCCAACTCACTAGAACTGTACACAGAAGCAAACTTTAACCAGTGTGACTCCACCAATATGGAAATAGCTGGTGTCACTCATTATTAGGTTTCCCTAATATTCCATTTTACACCAGCTGTAGATAATTCTACTTTATATGTGGGGTGGTGTTAGCAAATGGGTTCGATCAAAATAACGGCATAGGAGTTTTTTAAACTCTATGATTTCTCTGAACAGTTATGCATACTGAAATCCTGAAGCAATTTTCTAATGGCCTGACAACAATTTGGGGATGCTTTTTGCTTCAAAGGCCCAAGAAGAGATAGATGATTTTTCTTTCTTCAAATGGGATGTTAAGCAAGATTATTTATGTTTAGAAGCAGGTTCATCTGTGTGAAACTGATTCTAACAAGTAGCCAAAGGTTTGAATTTGCACAATGTGGATAGATACTCTGTGGTGTTATGAGTTCTCCAAGAATGGTGGACACAGGCAGACTTGGGAAGCAAGTTACCTAAATTTCTATGAAACTCTTTGTGGCTAGTAGGATATTGCAGTAGCATCTTGAGGGCTTATCAAAACAATTCTCTAGCTCAATTTATACCTAGCATAATTAAGGTGGAGTTTTATATCTGAGTTTCTTTCTCTTATTTTTCTCTTCCGCGGAATTTAGGATTTTCCCCCCTGCCCTCTTCTATAACTGTTATGCTTCTCTTCTTTCCTAAGGTTTGTTAGACTTCCTCCCACAAATGGGAACAACAGTATATTATAGCATTAATGTTGTGAAATCTATATCCTATCTCACATATATACACAAACAAAACCTGCATCAAAGAATTTCCTTCACTTTCCAGGGCCCTTCTAATAAGAACATTAAATATTTGATATCACTGAAATTCTCTAATCTTCTAATTCCAAGGAAGTGAAGACATATGGATGATAGTAGTCTTTGTGGCAACATGAGTCATAGGATGAGCTATGATAACTAATGATGTCATAAAACATGCTGAAAAATACCAAGAAAGAATACATTAAAAATGTCCCCATTAAAAAAAGTTCTGAGATGAACTGATTTCAAGATATGACACAGCCCCCATCATTACGTGAGTTAACAGCTCTGCAGAAGAATACAAAACAAACCCACAGATGTGTTGAAGAATGCAGATGAGTTTGTGTATGAAAATAATAGGGGAGGAATTCCAAGAGACAAAATGTAAAGTAGTTAGTGCATTGCAGATTTGGAATAAGTAAACATAACATTAGACCAAAAATTAGTGAAAAACTAGTAATTCACTGGGTTATTATTGTCAGTATAATTTTTGAACTAATCCACCAGTAGGTTTGAATAAACTCCATGCAACAATGCAACTATGTGGCTAAATATTCGTTTATACTGGTAGCAAATTAGCTAACATATCAGTTAAAAGAAAGGACATCTTCAAAGTATTTTTTTTTCTTTTCTATTCATCAGTAAAATAAAAAAATGGAATTTCCATTCTGAACTAGACATCAGTTACCAACATTCTGTGGGATTGGCTGGACAAAGAGAATTGGTTTAGTCTAGATTTGAACATAGTGTTTACAGTGTAGCATAAACTTATTCTGTTCCAGCAGGCTGGAATATTACAGCAAATTGGTTTTTTAACTGTCTCCAAATTATTTTAATTGTTTTATTTTTTCCCTTGTGAAAACTTTGCAGTATGCATACAAGAGCCAATAGGTATTTCTAGGCAGCAGCAGAAGAGTAATTGCAAAATCTCTCTCTGCTTTCTATGAATACCTAAGAAGATTCAAAATTACACAGTGTAATTTGGAAGAGTATTTCTATACTATCCTTTTCTCAGGTACTGATGCCACTTGGGTGGTTATTGAGCCTTGAAAATTCAGATTGGTTTCCCTGAGACACACAAATGCCAGGATTATTTGTGTCTACACACTTACATTTTTTTGTAGTCTTCTAGAATATCCTTAGTTTCTTCCATGTGTTTCCCCTTACAGCTTTAGTACCATTAAAGAGAAAAGGCAGAATAGCTTCATAGCTTCAAGCTTGAGGAACATACCATGTGACAGCATCTGCTATATATTTCTCGAGTCAATACATCTTCATTTTTTCACAACCCCATCTGAGTTTTTTAATGGCTGGCCTGAAATGGCCTTTGGAGCTTTCAATGCAACTACAGCATAAAAACTTCAAGTGGTATAAACCTACTATCTCCTCTTTGGAGATACAGCTTGTTCTTGGTATTTCTTGCAACTGCTATAAGGTATATTTCTATCTCCATTTTTAGATACCCCTCACCCTTTTCACTACATTTACCTCTTGCTTTACAAAATCATTAAATTCTTGGGGAATCCCTTCATCAGTTGCAGATCAAAAATAAGGGAGATTCACTGTAAAGATGAAAAGAAAGCTTGGTCAGGATCACCTTTGTCATCAACACCAGATTAAGTTACCCTGGCCTTAGTGGGGTAAGGCAGGGCTTATAATGTAGCTACTGTATCTATAGTTTCATACCAAAATTATTCATTGCTATTCTGTTCTTTTTTTTTTTTTAAATAAAGCTTGCAAACCAGGGGTGGGTTCTAACTTACCTCGCCGCCGGTTTGCTTCCTCCCGCGCTGCGTGGCTGCGCACGCATTGCACGCGTGGCTGCGCATGCATAGTGCCAAAAACTCGGCTTCTGCGCATGCGCAGAAGCAAAACAAGCAAAAAATAGCACACAAAAAAAGCTGAAAACAAGATGACGGGGCATGTGCAGTGCCAAAAACTCAGCTTCTGCGCATGCGCAGAAGCAAAAACCAGTGAAAAATTAACCCCCCCCCAAAATAATTAAAAAAAAAAGATGGCGGCGTCCACGGACCGGCACTGACAGAACCGGCTCCGTGACATCACCACCGGTTTACTACTGGTTCTATAGAACCGGTGCGAACCGGGAGGAACCCACCTCTGTTGCAAACTGATTTTCTGTTGTATTAATTGTGTCTAATATAGAACACACTTGATTTCATGGTATAAACTTCTTGTCAACAGAATGTTCCCTTGGATTGCAGCAGCTCAGCTCCTATCAGCATGTTGTCCAGTTCTACTGCAGAGTAATGTGAATTCAGGGACACATCAGCAAATGACAGCTTGGATATGCCCCAATTCTGTTATATAGTGAAATTTGGATACAATCAACTGGAAGTATCTGTTGAGATTATTTTTAATCAGCTTTATGTATCTGATCTGAAGGATTTTAAACTTGTAAAGTTAGGCAGGTCATGTGAGGCAGCCTGGGTGTTTTATGGTATTTCAGTGCTTCCGTTCTTTACCCGAAGTCACCAAGATAAATAAAAGTTGATAGAATAGGGGAATGATTTTTCATCCAGGATCCTTGGCATATTATACTTTATTTGACTCATTTCCAAGTAATGCTACAAGGCTCAAGCTGTACCAGAGTTTCTTATAAAATCTTTATAAGATTGAACTTTACCACTTTGAAATAATGGTGTTTGTTTATGGCACACACATCCTTGTTAAAACTGCTCTTTGATTACAACTGAAATAATGGATGCTTAGTATGCTCTATAGCACTTAGACTTATATACCGCTTTACAGTGCTTTACAGCACTCTCTAAGCGGTTCACAGAGTCAGCATATTGCCCCCAACAATCTGGGTCCTCATTTTACCCACCTTGGAAGGATGGAAGGCTGAGTCAACCTTGAGCCGGTGAGATTTGAACCGCTGAACTGCTGAACAGTCAGCTGAAGTAGCCTGCAGTACTGCACTCTAACCACTGCGCCACCTCGGCTCTAAAACACGGGTGTCAAACTCGCAGCATCACGTGACGTTTCGCGATGTTTTTTCCCTTTGTGGAGCTGGGGTGGGTGTGGCCTGTGCGTGATGCATCCAGCCTGCGGGCTGCCAGTTTGACACCCCTGCTCTAAAATATTCAGTTTATGCTTATTATTTTTAAGAATCAGACATCTGCTTTTTTTGTTTTTTCTTACTATTTCTCCTTACTTTCCCTTTCTGACAGTAGAAATACACAATTGGAGCACTGAGAGGAACAGGAGAATGTGGTGAAAAGCTTTGAATCATTTGCTCAACTGTTACTTTTCTACTTCAAGCCATGCCTTTCTGCAACCTGAGTTGGCAGATTCTGTTGCATTCCATCCTGCCTATGCACTATCCATGCAATAATCTATATGGGGGCCTGAAGAGATATCTTGTTTTTTTTTAATTAGGTTATAAGATAAGCATGCATGCATGCAATAAAATATGAAATGCTGCTTTTCATTTCTTATATTTTTATTGCTTTCTCTCTGACTGCATACATTTTAATGTTTGGTAACCAAAATTTAATAACCGTTTTCAGATCTCTCAATATTTGTCTTTCCTTGAATATACAATTTTCTATAATAAATTATAGATGAGTTAGCTGGAAAAGTCATAATGAAATATGGCTATCTTAATTGGCATAGAATCAGACTTCCACTCATCCTTCACAGGTCATATATAACATTATATACTAGCTGATACCCGTGCTTCGCTACGAAACTATGTGATGGGGCTTGATAAATTGACACTTAAAGCTTGAAAATTAATGAGTAGTTAAAAAAGGGACTGTAAGTTTCTGTTACAGATGAAGACATTATTGTAAGTGTAACAACAATGAAATAGATGGGCTTAAGCCCTTTAATCCCAGCAGCAACCATGGCTGTTTTGTCTATGTAGCCAGGCTAATAAGTTGCATAGCATAGACTTTCAATTCATCCCTCAGATGAATTACTGAGGACCTCCCTGTAAACAATATTCCTGGTTTTGCTGTCTGGCTGGAGGATGACCAGGCTGTCAGGTGAACTGACTCTGGAGCATGCCACATAGAACTGGCCATGGGAGAAACAGTCGATCATGAGATGCACACCAGCCACTTTCAATGTCTGTCCCTGTGCCTTATTGATGGTGATGGCGTAGCAAACCTTAATGGGAAATTGTAGACTTTTGTATTTGCTGTGTGAGCAAGAAGGAAACAGGAAGGAGTCTGTGCGTGGTTTAGCTCAACTGTTCTGTAGTAAAACTGCTTGCTGCTGTGAAAGCAAAAGCAAAAGCGAACCTGAGACTCCTCTGCTTGTGGTTTGCATTTGGATCAGATTTCTTTTCAGGTGGGGAGAGGGGAGTAGAACTCCTTAGCATCAGAGCTTGTTAATATTAATATAAGAAATACTCATGCTGCGATGGTCATTTTGAAAAATCCTTTCTTAGTGAGCACCTAGAAGCCAAGGGGAACATACGTGCCAAATTTCAAGTTTGTAGGTTTTACGGTTCTGGGGATTTCGTGATTAATGTGTGAGTGGTTTTTGCTTTTATATATATAGATAAATAAATAAAAAATAGTTTTGGGAGTAATTCTTTCGAGCTTGGACTCAGTGTTGGGGAAAATGGCAATGCTACTTATAGGCAATAATGAGATTCAATAGAAAAGAAGTAGATAATTATTCAGAAGTAGACATTATGTTAAATGCTGTTTGTCATGAATGATGGTACAGATACATCTTCGGAAATGTTAAAGTTGCATGGCTGTACCTCATTCTATGTCTGTCTAGGTTATTGTGACCAAAATTGATCTTACATGTGCAATATGACCTATTGAACATTTTTACATATCATTCCTCCATCCACGTTTTCCTCTCTGCTTTACAACTGCTTTATGTGTTGTGTAATTCTGTAGGCCAAGTGTTAGGCAATATAAGCATCTACATGTATTCATAGTTATCTATAAAGCATGAAGTAATGGGAAGATTTTGCTGCGTCTCTTAAAAATAGGGACAGCCATCCTATTTTTTTTTTTTTGGCATTATAAATGTTTTTTCTTCTTGCCTTATCTTCAGAGTATTCTTCTTTTCTTTTCTTCCTTCTTGAACATCTGAAAACTGCCCACTATACTTACATTTTTTTTCCTTCTGTTCAATTGTGTCCAATTCTTGGATACTGCCTGGACAAGTCCCTGAAGTTTTCTTGGCAAGGTATTTCAGAGGTGGTTTGCTATTGCTTCCTTCCTAGGGCTGAAAGAGAGTGACTGGCACAAGGTCACCCAGGTAGCTTTGTGCCTAAGAGGGATCTAGAACTCACATCTCTCAGTTTCTAGCTCAGGGGTGTCAAACTCGATTTCATTGAGGGCCGCATCAGGGTTGTGTTTGATCTCGGGGGGGGCAGAGTGGGCATGGCCTGCTCGATGTCACTCATGTCGGGGGCACCTGCAGCAGCCTGAGCAGTCTGCCAGCGAAAACAGGCTCCCAAGCTCCGTTTCAGGCTGTGAAGGCCTCCTGCAACCCTCTGCCAGCAAAAACGGAGCTCGGGAGCCCGTTTTTGCTGGCAGAGGCACCGCAGGCCGGTCCATCACTGTTTCCAGGGTGGCCCCGCAGGCCAGATCTAAGCACCCCACATGCTGGATCTGGCCCCCTGGCCTTGAGTTTGATGCCCCTGTTCTAGCTGAATGCCTTAACCACTATACCAAACAAGCTCTTATTCTTCCAATACTAATTAACAGTAATTATTTTGTTGTGATGTTCTAGTAGTTAAAATAGTAGTCCTAGTTATATTCAATGGAAGAGCAACAAAGATGTTCGTATGGCATAACTTGCAAAAATTCTGGCACAGTCAACAAGGCCCATTTTTGTGGCTCTTCAACTTCTGATAATTGCACTATTAAAATCCATCAGTCTCTGGATTCAAGCCAGGAAACATAAAAATTGAGATGTAAGCCTAAAGAGCTTTGGCTAAACTCTGACAAAACTGAGTAGTGTGGATTTGAGGGTCCTCCATATCAAATGATTTTCATTATCTTTAACTCTGGTTGGGGTGATACTCGCCCCCCTCCCCCCAGTAAAGCTCTTGTGCAACTTAGAGTTTTTCCTAGATTCACGGCTCCTGCTCAAAGTGACAGCTATGGTCAGAAAGGCCTTTGCACCAGTGGTGGGTTGCTACCGGTTCGCCCCGGATCGGCAGAACTGGTAGCGGCGATGGCAGAGGCTCCGCCCACCCACCCAGACGTCACTGCGCATGCGCAGAAGCTTCTGTGCATGCACAGAAGTGCCGCATGTGCACAGAAGCACCGCGTGTGCGCGCGCTCCCAATAGCAAACTGGTAGCGACGGAATTTGAAACCCACTACTGCTTTGCACAAATATATTTTGTGAATTGGTTGTGTCCTTTCCTAGATTGAAGGATACTGCTCATGGTTACTTATGCCTGAGTCATCTTCCAATTGGACTTTTGCAGTGAGCTCTGTTTGGGGCTGCCCTTGAAGAATATTCAGAAATGTGGCTGATCCATATTGCAGTGGCATAAACAGTGGTAGGAACATTGAGGTATATTTTTGGAACACCCTTGTTATATGAGTTGCACTGGCTTCCAGTGGGTTCCCAGGTACAATTCTGGATGCTGGATTTCTGAGTGAAACAATGTCCCCTGGAGGGGCCTTGGATGAATGTGAATTTTAACAGGGACTCAATAATGTTTATTGTTTTAAATGATGCATTTGTTTACAGTATATTTTTATTTTGTTCACTGCCCAGAGTTCTTTCTGGCAGATGGGCAGCTATGTAGTAAGCCTGTTAAATACATACATATATCAAAATAATAATAAAAAATCCTATAAGTAAAGAGGAAAATCTCTGTTCCATCCCTCTGCATAAGGCAGTCAAATGTACTGTCCATCATTCTACCTACTGGCCCTTGGCTCCCTCCAAATGTTGAATGGCCCCCAATTCTACTTTCAAATGAATCAATCTCTTAATACACCCAACTTTGGCTAAAACTTTTGAGTTAACTTTCACATTTATGTTTACATAAAATAGCTCAATTCATTTGGACATTATTTTGTGCAGAATGTACTTATTTGTTACTACATGTTTTTCGGAGTGTCCAATCTGATGTGTGAAGAACTATACAACTAACATAGCAAAGTTAGGTATTCATTCCATGACTTGTGTAAATAAATATGAACTTCTTGGCAAGGGGTATTGCCCTGGGGAAACATCTTCTGAACATGAGCAGTTTATCTGGCTGGAGGGATTTTCTCTTTCACACTAAGTTCATGAACCTGTAACAATTTGTTTACTGAGGGGGAAAAAAATGCAATTTCTGTTGTTGAAAAAAGCAGAACATTCGAAGCGTACAGGGAAGTGGAGAGAGAGAATAGCTGCCTCTCATGTTGTTTAGTATTGAATAATTTTGTTGAAAACTGTTATTTCATGGGATAATAAATAATAAGGGGAAATCTGATATCAAATACTTTCTACTCTGTGTTTTAAGCCACTCTAGACTTCCCCAACCGGGTGCTCCCAAATTTGCTGAACTACAATTTCATTAATTCCCCACTCATTATGACTAGACAATTATTGAATTATGGACAATTCAAATCTAGGCCATTCAGAGGATTTCAGATTGTTAGAGCTGGGCTATATGTTCTGCTCCACGTATGCATCAAGCTTACATACATAAACGTTCATTTCCTAAGTAGCAAAACAGCTTTACTCTTTTAAGTTGCTTCCTTTCACAGAATTCCTCTAAGACCTCTTCAACACAGCCATGGCTTTTGCAGGAGCAGAGAAGCTTCTAACAATTCTCCCTACATTCTTTCCATGCACTGGCCATCTCTTCCTTCAATCAACCAATGTGGGAGTGCCAAAACCAGGATGCAGCCAATGTAGAGGCCTTCTTACTCTCCCCATCCAAATTTTTTTTGTAATGACAAGAGAAGAGATAAAGAAGGGAAGTAGCCATTCCTTCAATCAGCAGGGAAGAAAGGGGAGGCAAACGCAAGAAGACAAAAGTGTCAGGAAATCTTGGCTTCTTGAGAAATGGTGGAATTTCAGAGCCAGAAACTGCGATGAGCCAAGATTTTGCACCAAAAGGAAACTGCTCCACTCGCAGCTCCAGGGAAACAGCTGTGACACGGTCCTGGCAGCCCTCCCTCTAGATCAGAAGCCAAGCCAATTAGCTGGTGAAGTTCATAGGTTTGGCTTCCAAAGACATCCAGAAACCCCATGGGGTCATTAGGACATGGAAGGGCAGTGTGCATCCTTTCCATGTAGAAGGGGCCTCTGTCTGCAAAATGCAAAGAGAGCTTTTACAGAATGGAACAAAAACAACAGAAAAAACTCCCAAACCAAACATTAGTTTTGGTAAGGACATCTGTCATTAAAACATTTTCTCTCTGTTTTCATTGGTAATGCCCTGAGATTATTGGAAGACTGATTTGCAAAGAGGAAAGATACGTTTTCACTTAGGAAAACTGACATCCTTAAAGTACATAACAGTATTTTCTATATACTGCTCCTGAGTTACATCAATATATTAATGTTGACATGATTAAAGAAAACTGGAAAGCAAACCTAATAATATAACTGTCCTTTTTATTAATTCTCTGCTGAATGCAGAATAATTATGCCATTTTTATAACATAGCTTTTTAAAAGTGTCTTATTATTTTTTATTGGTGACACAATAGAAGTGGTCAAGAAGGCAAGAGACAATAGCAGGGAGACATATTTTGCATTTAGGTGTTCTAAGATAATTCAATTTTTATTGTACACTTTCCCCCCACTATTGATTTCCCCTCCATCCAGTCATCCTTGGGTTGGCCTCAAAGAATTCTGCTATAAAGTTTGCTGTTCTCATTGTCAAACACCTACCCTGCCTCCATCGTATCTGTTCTGAATCACTGACAAATGGCTTGTCCTGTTTTCTGAATGAACCACTGGATATAGGCTGTAGCATGATGGCTCAGCAGTTAAGATGCTGTGCTTATCGGCTGGAAAGACAGCAGCCCAGGTTCGAGACCCAAGCACCACACGATGGGGTGAGCTCTGTCCTTGCCCCAGTTCCTGCCAACCTAGCCGTTCGAAAGTATGCAAATGTGAGTAGATAAATAGGTACCACTTCAGTGGGAAGATAACAGTGCTCCGTGATGTCATGCTGGCCACATGACTGTAGAAAAGTCTGCGGACAGCGCTGCCTCAATGGCCCTTGAAACGGAGATGAGCACCCTCCTCTATAGTTGGCAATGACTAGTGGAGTAAAATCTCAGGGACTCCTTTATCTTTACCTTTATTGGATGCAGGCAAGGTGATTAGCTTTGTTCTGCCCTTCTGGCTGCCTTTTCAAAGTTGATTTGTCTATAACCCCGTACACAGCATTTCCAAGTATCCACCAAATAAAAGAAAAATGTGAAATAATTAAATCTAGGGGAGAGGGAGACGCCAGGGCAGAAACAGTCCTAAGTTAAGGCCCAGATAGCATGATAGATAACTTAAACTGACTGATTGTTTGACTATTTCTCTTACTTTGTGGAGATAGGGGGATACGCTATAATAAGAACAAGCCGGGCTGATGTATCTGAAGCTGAAGTCCCTCACTAATGCCACTTCAGGGACTACTGTTAATTGGGAGCTCTGCTCTTTCTTGTTGGCTGCTTTTTATCTTTCTCAGACAATCATTTTGTGAAACCTTTCCAGTCTCCTATGTACTTCTAGCATATGAGAGTCTACTTCCCTTCAACAGAGAATTTTATTTTTAACGATCTAAGTCCTTCTGTAAACTCAGTATGGTTAGTCTGAAAGCTTTGTAGTTCCTTATGTGCTGCTGCTACCAGAGAATTATGTTAATCCTGAGTCACCAGATCGTTCCATTTCTGCTTTGAATTCTCTTTGGGAACATATGGAGTGAATACAGGATGTCATGTAAATAAAAAATGTCCAAGAATTTTGTTTTAACTTTTAGTTCAAGGTACGGGTTCACTGCTACAAAGGGACTGGTTACTGACTAGTCATTTGTATAGTTTGCTGTAACAGCTCTTCTGGAGTTTTACCACTTTTGCATGAATATTTAAATATTTATTTAAAGATTAAGCTCAGGGCTATGTAAAACCACAAAACAGAGCTTCACTTTAATCAAAGCCTCAAAAGGCCCTTCAGTGCTACTCTATAAAATGCCATAGCACCCCTCCCATTTTAACTGGTGGAACAGAGTAATGGCATTGCTTTGCCAATTGAAGAGGGTTTGGTGCATTTTTTCCCTTTTCCAATGCATCCCAGTTGTTTTATTCAACTCATTCCTTTATTGCTTTCCTCCCCCCCGACTTTGATGATTTGACTTCCTAAATCAGGCATGTCCAACCTGTGGGGCACTGGATTGCTAGTAATGTGGCCCCACAAGATAATAAAAAATATAAAAATAAAGCAAGTTTGTTATTTATATACATTAACTATATTATATAATTTATATGCAGCCCAATATATATATTGGACCCTTTTCAGTCTGGCTTCAGGCCTGGCTACAGCACTGAAACTGCCTTGGTCGCGCTGATGGATGATTTCTGGCGAGCCCAAGATGGGGGTCATTCCTCTATCTTGGTGCTACTTGACCTCTCAGCAGCTTTCGATACCATTGACCATGGTATCCTTCTGGGACGACTAAGGGAGTTGGGAGTGGGAGGCACCGTGTTACGGTGGTTCTCCTCCTATCTCTCTGGTCGGTCACAGTCGGTGTTGGCAGGAGGACAGAGGTCGACCCCTAGACCCCTCGTTTGCGGGGTGCCTCAGGGCTCGATCCTCTCTCCCCTCTTATTTAACATCTACATGAAACCGCTGGGTAAGATCATCCGACGATGTGGGGTGAGGTATCAGCAATATGCTGATGATACCCAGTTGTATATCTCCACCCCGCGTCAGTTCAGTGAAGCGGTGGACATGATGTGCCGGTGCCTGGAGGCTGTGAGGGTCTGGATGGGAGTTAACAGGCTCAGACTTAACCCAGACAAGACCGAGTGGCTAGGGGTATTGCCTCCCAAAGACTATGTCGACTGTCCATCCTTGGTTCGGGGGGGGGAATTGTCCCCCTCAGAACGGGCTCGCAATTTGGGTGTCCTCCTAGACTCACA
>QLTV01002702.1:1102468-1112885 GCA_003457575.1 Thermophis baileyi
CATAGCTCCCAGCGACTGGTAAGATCCCACAGGGTTGGGCTCCTCCAGGTCCCGTCAGCTAAACAATGCCGGCTGGTGGGCCCACGGGGGAGGGCCTTCTCTGTGGCTGCTCCGGCCCTCTGGAACCAGCTACCCCCTGAGATCCGGACCACCCCCACCCTGCTGGCCTTCCGGAAAGCGGTGAAAGCTGGTCTTCCGGCAGGCTTGGGGCCGTTGATCTCGCCTCTGTAATTGGCGAGGTCCGGCCATGAAACGGTGTGTATGAGTTTTTAACTGTTTTTAACTGTTTTTATTATGTTTTCTTTTAATAGTTTTTAACTGTTTTTAACTGTTTTTATTATGTTTTCTTTTAATAGTTTTTTTATATTGTTGTGAGCCGCCCAGAGTCCCTTGGGAGTTGGACGGCATACAAATTTAATAAATAATAATAATAATAATATAGCCAACATGTGAAGAGTAAGTGTAAGAATAAAAGCAACAAGGAAAGGAAACATGCACAAAACAGTAACTGTGAAAGGGACCTTGGAGTCCTAGTGGATGATCACTTAAATATGAGCCAGCAGTGTGCGGCAGCGGCCAAAAAAGCTAATAAAATCCTTGGTTGTATAAACAGAGGCATAGAATCAAAATCATGTGAAATATTAGTGCTGCTTTATAAAACCTTAGTAAGGCCACACCTGTAATACTGCATCCACTTTTGGTCACTACATTACAATGTTGAGGCTTTGGGAAAAGTGCAGAGAAAAGTAACTAAGATGATTAAAGGTCTGGAGACTAAAACATGAAGATGGGAGGGAGGGAGGGTGGGTTTGGCTAGTCTAGAGAAAAGTAGGACTAGAGGGAGAGAGAGAGAGAGAGAGAGAGAGAGAGAAAGTGAGAGAGAGAGGGAGAGAGAGAA
This sequence comes from Thermophis baileyi, assembly GCA_003457575.1. NCBI lineage: Eukaryota > Metazoa > Chordata > Lepidosauria > Squamata > Dipsadidae > Thermophis > Thermophis baileyi. Next base: position 1,103,367 of record QLTV01002702.1, read on the forward strand.
AGAGAGAGAGAGAGAGAGAGAGAGAGAGAGAATGAGAGAGAGAGAGAGAGAGAGAATGAGAGAGAGAGAGAGAGAGGGAGGGGGAGGGAGGAAGGGAGAGAGAGGGAGAGAGAGAGAGAGGGAGGGAGAGAGAGAGAGAGAGATAGAGACAGACAGACAGAGACAGAGACTATAGCAGCCAGATCATGATCCAGATAAGTAAGCCAATTTAACATTCTTGCTGAGGTGGACTTACATTTTAAAAATAAAATAATAAAATAATTAGAATAGAATTTTGTAGTGAGCTATTCCCTGTGATTCTATCCTGAATAATGAAATGCACCAAGCCCCTGATCTGTTAAAATCTAAATCCCAGATGGGAGTTATTTAGAAAGCTTAATGTAGAAGATTAATTATATAGAAATAAAAGTATACTAAAAAAAAGAAAAAAAGCAAATAGCTATGACATTGTACAAAGAGAAGTTAAAAGGTCAAATACTCTGTAATTAGTTGTACACCATTAATTAATCATTATTTGACTACAGTAATAGCAGGATTTTTTTTGACTACAATAATATCTTTTCTTTAAGACATTCTTCACTTGGTTTTTGTGCACCAAACCTAACATGTTTACTATTAATTATGTGATTATTTCTCAAGAATAAAAGAGGAGAATAAAGAATCTCTAACTTAGGTTCAACTCTGCCTCCCATTCATTCTGAGAATGTGTAAAATAAATTGGAGTTTGAAGTAGTTTATGGCAATTGTGTCCTAGTTCGGTGGCAATAATACGATAATTATTGGGCTGGGAGTGAGAAGCAACTCATTCATCACACATGCAAGATTTTCTGCTCTTATTCACAAGTCTTTTATTCATATAAAACACGCTTTCATTAGTTGTATGAACATGCAGGAACTGAGCTGAAAATAATTGATGGAAAAATATTTTTTCCGTCAATTGTTTTTTTCTCATTTTTTTTCCTGATGTCCAGCTGAAATTTAAGATTTCTCTGCCTTCAGGCACTTTTACATGACAGCTTTTCAAAGCCTGTCTTCCTTTGATTTTTCTTCTCTAGGCTCAGCATATCCAATATCTCCAGTTCACTTCAGAAATACATCTGGTTACTGAACAGTTCAAACCATTCCCATTGGCACTATTGTGTATGTACTTCCAGTATTTCTTTCTATCTTCCTGGCCCATATCTTTCAACAGCTCCTTCAGTCTCCTGCCCACCACTTCATAGTCCCTTGTAGGGTCTTGAAGGCTGAGTCATTTGTTCCTATGTGCATCAGTAGAGAAAAGCATCTGTCAGAGGCTTAAAGAGCCTTGTGACTTTTGTTTTCAGATCTCAAAGATGTGCCCCAGGAAGGCTGCACACTTCTCTTCAAGAACTGGCTGGCTAGCTGACAGACAGATGTTTCAGTACATTTGAATAGGGAACTTCTGAATACCATATTACGTGTGCTTCTTTAGGACAGAATAAAGAATCTTCCCTCCATACCTGGTAGGGCCTCCTCTTCAATCCCAGAAACATATGGAAGATGCTCTTCATCCAGGAATCCAGAGTTATCACCACTGGTGAAGCCCTGAAACCTATTCTGAAGCTCATAACTTTAGGAGCTCTTTTCGCATTGTGTCACATTGCTCCATCCAGTTTTCTATGAGACTTGTTGGTCTCATAGAGCCTCGAAGGATTGCTCAGGGTTCAACTCAAGAATTGTACATCCTTCTGTGATAAGATGAGAAATGGGGAGTTTTGTTTCTAGCCCCATTATCTTCTCTTCCAGGAGGACAATCAGTCTGCTCTTGTAACAGTTCTTGTCATCTTCAAAGAAAAATACATACATGGCACAGCCCCCTGCAGGTTATAAGACTAGTTATCTCGGTCTCTAGGTTCCAGTAATAAACAATAAACAAGAAACAAGAAGAAAGTGCCTCCTTCTTGTCTTCTTCTGCTAAACCTGTTGCTCTCTCTATTTGCTGACTCAGTAAACTCACTCTCTGGGAAGCTGGCTTCCTAATCTACAACTTAAATGCCCATCTATAGCTACATATATAGATGATGATCACAGAACTGGTCAGACTGTAAGAGAAAACATTAAGATTCAGGCACATTGAGAAGCCTATAGCTACAATTCCAGGAACAACAAAATTCAGACAGGTAAGAATCCCATTGTGGTTCTCTATAGACAGTTATCTTGGTTATTGCATTCACAAATATCTGGAAAAACTTGAGTTCATATTCTTATTCACTATTTAAATTCCCTGGGTGGCCTTGGGCTAGCCACTTTTTTAGCTGAAACTATTTAATACAAGAGGCCAGATTTGTTTTCAGTCCCCCAAGTTTCCAACACGGGCAAATACTATTCCAATTGATGATGTAATCACCTCACAATGAAGGAAGAGACGGGTCTACACTCCTTATGTTCCTTATCTAGAGCAGGGGTCTCTAAACTTGGCAATTTTAAGACTTGCTGGCTGGGGAATTCTGGGAGTTGAAGTCCACAAGTCTTAAGGTTGCCAAATTTTAAGACCTCTGATCCAGAGCACCAGTTTTGGTAGTGTATTGTATCAAAGGGAGGCTATTCATAATAAATATCCTTTTACTGGAAACATAAACTTATCCATTTATCTCTTAGATTTGTAACTTAGATAGAAAACCCAAAAATCTGTACTTTTAGAAATAATGCAGCTTCAGATACTGTAGATTAATTTTCATCATTTAAAACAAGTAGAGCAGTGATGGCGAACCGTTTTTTGCTCGGGTGCCAAAAGGGTGTGTGCGCGCATGATAGCGCACGTGTGCGTGCCCACACCCATAATGCAATGCTCCCCCCTGCCCCCCCGCGCATGCGCGCAGGACTCACTGAAGCCTCCGGAGCCTGTGGATGGTGAAAAACGGATTCCAGCTGATTTTCGGCCTTCTGGAGGACGGGGGGGATGTCGTTTTCACCTTCCCCAGGCTTCAGGAAAGCCTCCGGAGCCTGTGGATGGCAAAAAACGGACCCAATGGCCGGTGGGCCGTATTCACCCTCCCCAGGCTTCAGGAGGCTTTCCTGAAGCCTGAAAAACGGCCCAATGGCCCAACCGGAAGTTCGTTTCCGAACTTCTGGTTGGGCCGTTGGGTCTGTTTTTCACCATCCACAGGCTCCGGAGGCTTTCCTGAAGCCTGGGGAAGGTGAAAACGACCTCCCCCCGCCCTCCGGAAGGCCGAAAATCAGCTGGAATCCATTTTTCGCGCTGGAGCTGACATAGAGCAACGCCTCGCGTGCCCTCAGATATGGCTCCGCGTGCCACCTGTGGCACGCGTGCCATAGGTTCGCCATCACTGAGGTAGAGAAAGAGAGAGAAATAGAGCTGAATTATATTTGGGTGTGAAAAAAAGCCACGTTGGCTTTAAAGATTTTGTTGCCAGACCCTGACATAAAGAATTAGCTCATTCAATCAAAAGAAGTTCAGATTTAATCTAACATGGGCATTCAATGGCTATCGTTCTTTTCCCTCCATGTATAGTCAGGGGATCTCAGGGCAGCTGTGTTTGCAGAGCAAAACGTATTAGGGAACCGATGAAGAAGTGTTGCCACAATGTGCAATGAAATCGCTCCCACCCCCAAGAAATTAATAACCAAATTGCCTTTTCTCTTTTTAAAGCACCCTTTCAAAATACATCTTGGGAAGAAATCTTCTTGCAAGAGGAAATCAAAACATTCCAGAAGAAGAAAATACCAAAAGAATTTGGTATTCGGCAGCCTTGTTGCTATTTCCATTTTCTTAGCATTCCAGAAATGCCATGGAAAGAGGAGGGCAGGTGGTTCAGACTACCCATGATTATTCTTTAAGAACACCCATATTTTCAGTTAGATCATGGATTAGACACTCCAAGTGGTTACGTTTCTGAATCCCTGAATGGGTTTACATAGAAGATGTGAGTGCGTACTTAAGATACGTCATCCCTTATTTTTAGAAAAAGAGTGAAGGGTTGTTCTATAATATTGAAATATAGGTAATCCTCGACTTACGACCACAATTGAACCCAAAATTTCTGTTGCTAACCGAGACATTTGTTAAGTGAATTGTGCCCCATTTTACGACCTTTCTTGCCACAGTTGTTAAGTGAATCATTGCAATTGTTAAGTTAGTAAGACGGTTGTTAAGTGAATCTGTTTATCCATTGACTTTGCTTGTCAGAAGGTCACAAAAGGTGATCACATGATCCCAGGACACTGCAGCCGTCATAAATGTGAGGCAGTTGCCAAAAGTCTGAATTTTGATCACGTGACCTTGGGGATGCTGCAACGGTTGTAAGTGTGAAAAAAGGTCATAAGTCATTTTTTTCAGTGATGTAACTTTGAATGGTCACTAAATGAACTGTTGTAAGTCAAGGAGTACCTGGCGTATGTAGAAAAGAAAACGTTCTTCACTTAAAGGAGTTGTGTCCAGCAATAAATGTAATCCATTTTCCAAAAACAACAGGAACAGATTATTGAGTTAAGATTAGTTTTTTTCCACAGCAAGATTTACCTTTCCCTTATATTACTTACATTATGACACCTAAACCTGAACCAACAACGACAATGACCAGATGTACAGAGTGAACTGTACCTAAAGGGTTAGAAAATAACATTTTGAAAATGTTAGATTATACAGCAACCATTTGCACTCCGTTTATTCACCAGGAATGTTGGCAGCACTTTCTCCCATTTCTCAATCCAGATTTGAAAAAAGGAGGTTGCAGCACTTAAAAAAAAATAACAATATAAAACTAAACTAAACAAAACAAGACTCTTCTGCTAGAATTTTTAGGCTAATGAGTAGGAGCGACTGACACCCCAAACAAATCCACTGAATTGGCAGGAAAGGGTGAATTCTGTTTCCATGCTCACTGTTCTTGCCTGCACAGTGGGTAAGGCTCGAAGAGCAGAGTAAGGAAAGGCAAGCAGTAATGAAGAAGAGAACGTGGCCTCAGTGCAGTAGAGAAGGGATGTATTTGTGTGTAAAAAGAAGCAGAAGAAAACTCTTCTGTTGAAGATTCCTTCTGCATCCCTTCTATTTTATAGGTAGCCCTTGATTTACAACTGCAATTGAGCCCAACATTGCTGTTGCTAAACAAAGCAGTTGTTTTGCCCCATTTTACAACCATTCTTGCCATAGCTGTTAAGCAGCGGTTCTCAACCCACAGGTTGTTAAGCGAATCACTGCAGTTGTTAAGCAAATCATGTGGTTATTAAGCGAATCTGGATCCCCCCCATTGACTTTGCTTGTCAGAAGCCAGCTGGGAAGATTATAAATGGTGATCACAGGACCCCGGGACAGTGCAACCATCATAAATACACAGCAAAAGCCAAACACCTGAATGTTGATTATGTGACTGTGGGGATGCTGCAATGGCCATAAGTGTGAAAAGCGGTCATAAATCACTTTTTTCAGTGCTGTTGTAACTTTGTAACGGTCACTAAGTGAATGGTTGTAACTTGAGTACTAACTGTACTTGCTCTTAGTCTACAGCAGGGGTGTCAAACTCGCGTCGTCACAGTGTCGTCATGTGATGTATTGCAACTTTTCCCCCCTTCGCTAAACTGGGCGGGGGCGTGACCAGCGTGTGACGCATCTGGCCTGCGGGCCGCGAGTTTGACAGCCCTGGTCTACAGGTATCTCCACTATCAGCTGAAGATAAAATTTCACTACTTTTTATGCTTCCCCTGGCTCGGCCATTAGCCAGTGATAGGTCAATAAGCGGATGATTATTAGATGGAGGATGTTGGAGTAGCTTTTTGTGTATAGGCAATATAACTTTATGAACATAAATTGCTTATTTATATGAGAACCAGTATGGGGTAGTGGTCAAAGCACCAGGCTAGAAAACAGGAGATCCTGAGTTCTAGTCTTGCCCTGGCCACAATGCCAGCTGGATGACTCTGGGCCAGTGAGCCCTGGGAAGGAGTCCGTGGCAAACCATTTTCCAAAACTGATGCCGAGAAGAGAGTTGTCAGGCAGTTACAAAGAGACAAGATTGCTTTGAAAGTGCATGCCAACACACACACACACACACACACACACAGTCAGTTTATAGCAGCATTCTTCTGCATGTTTACTCAGAAGTAAATTCCATTGAGTCCAACAGAGCTTACTTCTGGAAGAACAAATGATTCTGTGCATTCTGCTTTCTCATCCTTCCAGTTTTTATTTTGTCTTTACAAACACACATGGATTTTTGCGGATGTATCTTTGAATACACTTTTGCTTACAAATGTCCTTAATACGATGCATTTTTTTCCCCTGTGCAATTGGCCTAATCTAAATATTTATGTATGCATTTTTGAAAATTGGAAAACTACATTACAAAAGTTGCTTAAGATGGAATACTGAATAAACGGTATGCTGGCTTTGTAAATGAATAAAAATCAAGCAATTTTCTCCCACATGATTACCTCCAAGAAATCAAGTTTTGGAGGGACGAAGCGTACATCAAACATCCTGGAGAATCTAATCTTAAAAAAGATGTATTTTAGCAAGTCTAGAACTTGGCATAAAATGTAGCAATAAAGGTAAAAGATGGATGGCAAAATCACTAAGAATTATTCTTAAAAACTGGCAGAGGAAAAAAACAGTTCACATCTCTGTATAATTTATGTTTTCTATATATAATGCTTTCCATTAAATCACTTTTTAAATGAAGGCTGTGTGCTGTTCTTATTCATTTCCCATAGCTTCTACGTCACATCTGACATTAAAGTGCTTATATTATTTAAATGTACAATTTTGTACAATTTTATATACAAAATTCCAAGGTTTTAAAGGTTAAAAAGGACAATGAAATTATTATTTCCTATGTGAAATAGGCATGCATAAATTAAATATAAGCCAGTTCAGCAATATTATTGAATTTTAATTGTTTGCATTATATATGTAGTAATTCCTATATTAGGATCTTCAACATAGTTCATTGTTTTTTTTAAAATGGTAATTGTCCAATAGAGATTTAAGCATGCTAAAACCCCACTGCTTTCAATATTAAATAGTGTTAACTCTTTTTTTCTGGATTATGGCTTTTAAATGCAAATACAGTTAAAAATACATATATCTGTAATATATGTGTATTGAGTAAACACTCAGTTTACTCAAAATTATTTTCAGACATAGAAAAAACAACATGCATTTATTTATTTATAAAAAAATAAATGCATGTTGTTTTTTCCATGTCTGAAAATAATTGCTAATTAATTTCTATATCTAAAGTATTGCTCAGGAATAAATTAGAATTTCTATTTTCTATATCTAATTTTCTATATCTAAAGTATTGCTCAGGAATAAAAACTATTACTGACAAGAAAAAATAAATAGAAATAGTGGCATTGTCAGGAAAGCAATGTAACACTTCTAGTTGGTAGAAGCAGCATTTGAAACACTGAAGAATGATTGCAATTTGGACACAGCCAAAGGAACATCAACATTTTGATAAATACGCTTTACATTTAACCCTGCATTTTAAAGAGTAACATAAATGATAAAACTGCATGAGAAAATGTATGATTAGCAAACGATTAGTCCAGAGGTCTTCAAACTTGGCAACTTTAAGTCGTCTTGTGGACTTCAACTCCCAGAATTCTCCAGCCAGCATAGCATAGCTATTCTCCAGCATAGCTGGCTGGAGAATTCTGGGAGTTGAAGTCCACAAGTCTTAAAGTTGCCAAGTTTGAAGACCTCTGGATTAGTCTTTTAGATCATCCTCTTAAGTGGGCTTCTGATAGCCTTATCTGCAGATTTGTTTCATTGTTTAATGTGACCCTCTTAAAAAAAAATATCCTGGCAAGCAAGCAATTGCCAGCTAGCTAGACCTTTAATACTAAAAAGAAAGGCAACACTTCAGAATTTATGAAAGTGTTATGAAAAGCCCCAAAGCCTCTGTTTAAAAAAAACACAACAACTCTAAGATTACATGGATGTATGAGTATTGAGAGAACACACCCAATGCTCCCACCGCTCCTCCTTTGTTGAGAATGTTTTCATAAACATTCCAAAGAAATGATGGCACTTGTGACTGTCCCTGAATTTCTCTTTTTCAGACCGAGGGAGGGACCACGCCCTGCCCTCTGAGTAGAACAGTGCAATGAGTTAAAATGCTGTCAACCGGGACAACATCCACCATCCACTGTTGCTGTGCAACCCCATTTCAAAGGATCATGTGTGCAGATCTCTTGAACATGCCCCAAATGAGGTTGCATGGCAACCAAGCTCAGAGAGTTGCTCCTGACGTGATCTGAAGTCAGTAGCAGCCAAGAGAATGTCTGGTGTCACTCTCTAAATTCTGTCCAGGTGTCTCAGCTTAGAGCCCGGCCTTGGCTGAGGGTCAGACCTTTGAAGCAAACTACCATTTATTTTTCCCAGGCAGAATCTTGGGTTATACCCATGAATCAAAGTTAAAAACTCATCTGGAAACGGAATTTCACCTTGTTCCAATGTAAAAATCAGCAATCATTTCAAGAGCTGAATGGAATGAAGCCCAAGCTTGCTTGAAACACTGGTGAACTATAATGAAAGTTTCCACAAATTTGGATGGAGTCTTTGGGTTTATAACAGAGCTGGAAGCTAGTTAATTTTTGCCTAGGTTTTGCTGCCAATCTTTTGCATAGATCATTGCATTACAGGATATTATACACATTTTCTTTTCAAAGATGATAAAAGCCTCTTTTTGAGGGAAACCTTTTAAAAAGAGTAACGTCAACAGTCCCTCCTTCCCCTCACCCCCACTTTTAAAGAAGGGGATATGTCGTTTAATCTGAAGCAGTGCAAGTGAAAGTCCCAGCAAAAGAGCTTATGTGCGCTGTGAACGGCCTCAAAATCAGGGCAATCTATAAAAAATTTGATCGTAAAGGAATGCACATTGTTTGTTTTGGCTACTTAGCACAAACTCTCCACCTGCATTTGATTGAGTTCAGCCTTTGACTCCTCCTTTTCTTTTCAGTCATGAAAGAACAGGAAGTCAAGAAGGGAACGGAGAGAGAACACGTTGTGCTAGCAGCCAGACCACTGTTTAATTTTTTTTTAGCCCAAAAACAAACATGAATACAGAAAGATTTTATGGCTAGATACATCAACAATCTCAGCCGTTCTAAAAACCCTCCTTACAATCATTTACTTGTTCACATTTTTCCACCTGTAGACAAGTAAAGTTATTAGCAGTAGGTTTCTGATTCATAGTCCCTCTATAAGCAATAAAGAAGTCTGATATATAAAGAAATAAATAAGTGCTAATATAAAGTATCTCACAGGTTATTTGAAATTCTATCTGCCAAATGCCTGAAGGGCTTCCCTGTAGTGTAACCTATCTAATTGATCACTTGACTTTCATTTTTTAATAGATATTGATATCCTCTGTATCATTTTGTCTAACAAAAAAGCTATGGTTTGTTTTAGTCAAGCACAGAAACAACCAAAGATAGTTGAAATAAAGGTTAGTTAGATGATCAGATAATAGATGTTGAATAAACATTTGTCTGAAGTGGTGTAGGGTTTCCTGCCTAAGCAGGGGGTTGGACTAG
>QLTV01002702.1:1113048-1123512 GCA_003457575.1 Thermophis baileyi
TCTAAACTTCCAGTAGGCCCGTTGGGCCATTTTTCGCCCTCCCCAGGCTTCAGGACAGGTGAAAAACGGCCCAACGGCCCAACCAGAAGTTGGTTTCCAAACTTCCGGTAGGCCCGTTGGGTCCGTTTTTCACCATCCACAGGCTCCGGAGGCTTTCCTGAAGCCCGGGGAAGGTGAAAACGACCTCCCCCCATCCTCCTGAAGGCCAAAAATCAGCTGGAGCTGACATAGGGCAACGCCTCACGTGCCTTCAGATATGGCTCCGCGTGCCACCTATGGCACACGTGCCATAGGTTCGCCATCACGGGACTAGAAGACCTCCAAGGTCCCTTCCAACTCTGTTATTTCTATTTCTATTTCTAATAAATAAAAGAAATACAAATAATTTTGCACTGCAGCAAATCTAGTGAATTAGTAATATTTAATATATTTATTGTCTTTTAAAATTTTGCTTTAATATCTTTTTTGATCCTCTGCATTAGATCAATAACACAGTGGTGACTTCAAAGGAACCACTCTTTGAAAAGCTAATAGCAGAAAACAAAAGATTTTATCACAGCTCCTAGAACTCCGAGACACAACTCCTAGAATTCCTGCAATCAATGAAGGCTTCAGAGCTAGTGGTGTCAAAAGTACACTCCAAAGTACTTTGCGGATTTATAAGCCACAAAATATACAACAGAGAACAGAAATACAGCATTTCTCTAGCACTTCTCTAATCTGAGTAGCAGGAAATTGAACTGCACCACACTGAGCAGTATTTCTTTGCAACTTGATGTGTAGATCTAATATTAGAATCAGGAATAGGACTGCACGTTTAGAATGTGAGAGAGTGTGCATGCATGCACATACATGTGCGTGCGCACACACAAGAGTTTTCTACATAAACAACAAAGTTTAGAATGGGAATGCCCAGTTTTAGGTCAAATACTGATAGAGAGTTTCTTCATATGATGAGAGAAGCAGCTGTGGGTTTGGGGATGAGAAGAAAAACGTATAAATAGATTCGCTTATTACTATGTTCACAAGTACAAGATTGGACAGACAACCTATTAGTACATTTGTTGTTTTTAAAAAATCTCATTTGAAAGTCTTTCAAAAGAAAAAAAAATGAACTGCAATAAATAGAAAGTAGAAAATCTTACAGAGAAATAAAACCAGGAATGACAATAATTACTTTCAAACACTGATAAATCTCTCTCTCTCTCTCTCTCTCTCTCTCTCTCTCTCTCTCTCTCTCTCTCTCTCTCTCTCTCTCTCTCTCCCTCCCTCATAGAAACATTTCATTGTAGAACAGTGCCTGGTTTCCAACTAGTGTAAAACAGGGCAGTCGTGTTGAAGTAGTTCCAAAATGTCTAGAACAGGGGTGTCAAACTTGATTTCATTGAGGGCCGCATCAGGGTTGTGTTTGACCTCGGGGGGGGGCAGGGAAGGCATGGTCAGGATGGGCATGGCCAGTTCAACGTCACTCGTGTCAGGGCACCTGTGATGTCCCAAGAGCTCTGGCCAGCGAAAACGGGCTCCTGAGCTCCGTTTTCAGCTGCGATTGCTTCCTGCAACCCTCTGCCAGTGAAAATGGAGCTCGAGAGGGCGGAGCTCTGTTTTTGCTGACAGAGGCACCATGGGCCAGTCCTTTGCTGTTTCTAGGGCAGCCCCGCGGGCCAGATCTAAGCATCCCATGGGCCGGATTTGACACCCCTGGTCTAGAAGTTATCAGATTCAGGAAATACAGTATGATGGGTAGTTAATGAAGCAGATCTGAACCTAAGACTTCCTTCTTCTTTACCCAGTGGTAGTGAATGGTTACATCATATCTATAGACAAATCATGACAGCAAATATTGAGGCGGATAGTTCATCTGCCTTAAATTTTCTTTGAACTCTAAATGGACAATTGTAAGGGTCAAAGATGGAAATGTGTGCTTAGCATAGTCTAACTGAGCTCATCAAATACAGTGCTGGATCACCAGAACCAAGTTCTCCAAATAAACTTTTAGAAAGGAATTTTAATAGTGCAATCTGATCTATGCCTACTCTAGGGTAAGACCCAGTGAGGTGACTGGCCTTTATTCTGAGGAAAGTGGTAAGATGTTTCACCTAATATCTTCACCTATCTCTAAGGATCTGTGCTGCTTCAGAATCAACTCCATGCCCCTGTCATTACTGACATTCCCATGGATTATAATTCTTGGATGCTTTTTCAAAAACAGCATTTGATTTGCTGAGTTACTAAAATAGCAATCAACTATTCGATGTATTTACTCATGTATCTTGGTTGTTCCATGCAACATGGACTAAACAGTCATTTATCAGCCTGACTATCTACTACCAACAAGTCTCTTAGTTTAGCCCATCCTGAGAAACCTCCTATTCCATGATGTACAGACATCCTGAGAAATACATCTATCATTTCAGATATAAAGATGGAAGAAAGCTACATTCCCCCACATGTTGTAAATATACTATAAACCCATTTTCATTTAATACCTACTTTTAATCTTCATTCTTATTAGAAATAAAAATAGCAATAGCACTTAGACTTATATACCGCTTTACAGTGCTTTACAGCCCTCTCTAAGCGGTTCACAGAGTCAGCATATTGCCCCCAACAATCTAGGTCCTCATTTTACCCACCTCGGAAGGATGGAAGGCTGAGTCAACCTTGAGCCGGTGAGATTTGAACCGCCGAACTGCAGCTAGCAGTCAGCTGAAGTAGCCTGCAGTGCTGCACTCTAACCACTGTGACACCTCGGCTCAAAAAGTCATATGGCAGTTCCAATATATTTAGAAGTTACTTATAATATTCACTATTCTTTCAGTGTTGGAAGCTTTGATGATACACTCCTCATACATGTATATGTGAGTACAAAAAAGGTGTGACATGTCTCTAATAAACAAATATTAATAAGGTTTTACATATGGTAAGTTGACAGCCATTTCCATGATCAGACGTTCACTTTTTCTCAACAGCTGAAACAGAGTGAATCTTCCAGTTCACTGCCAAATGAACGCAAGTCTTTTCATATAGCTATATAAACAGCCAATAGAAAGATGTAGCAATTTGAAAATTGCATGTGATAAACAACTAAAAACTACTCTACAGGTGAAATGACATGTGATGAACAATTTGAAATCTGTCCACTCACCCATCCACCCACTCTTCCTTCCTAAGAGAAGCTGAAAATAAAAATAGAGAAAAGGCAATAAGGGTTTTTAAAATCTTATTTTGCCCTGTATTTTATATACACAAAATAACCCCTACATTGAAGACACTGTATTTCCATCTCCACTGAATGAAAAGAAGCCATGGATAAAGATTATTATTTAAAAGGGCTCAAAATAGAGGATGTTATCCCTTGCTGCTCAGCAGGAACTTTCATACTCTATGACTCTTTTTATTAAAAACAAAACAAAACAAAACAAAACAAAACAAAACAACCCACAACATCCAAAACTGAAATCTGAACGTTATTTGAAGAAAACCATGATGTTTAAGATAAACTGCTTTCAACTTGAAGTTACAATGCACTCAGTTATCACATGACTGACCTGAGGTCTGAAAGGACAGCAATATTATATATTTGAATCTTGCACCGTTGCTCTTATTCCATAAACACACATAATATGCCATATTTGTAACTGTGTGGATGTCAATTACTGTAAAATATTTTTTCTCATCATTATGATGATGTTTCATAATCAAGAAATTTAGGACTATTTGTCTGACAGAAACAGAATTAACAAAGAAAACATGGATTTCCTGTCTGTTGAATTACTTATCATACAAAGCCAGATACAGCAAAAATGAATTTATGCAATATACACAAACAATGTGTTAAGAACCTCAGGAACACTGAATCTCCTGATCTGCCAATTCTGATAAATTGCTGGGTACAGGGGTGGGTTCTAACTGACCTCGCTGCCGGTTCACTTACTCCCGCGCCGCGCATGCGCAGTGCAAAAAAATAAAAAAAAATCATTTTTTTAAAAAAAGCCAAAAACAAGATGGCGACGCATGCGCAGTGCCGGGAACTCGGCTTCTGCACATGCGCATAAGAATTTTTTTAAAAAAATAAATAAAAAAAAATAATAAAAAAGATGGCAGCAACCACGGACCGGCACCGACCGAACCGGATCTGTGATGTCATCGTGACGTCACCAGCGGGTCGCTACCGGTTTGGGTGATCCGGTCCGAACCGGGAGGAACCCACCTCTGGCTGGGTATGAAACAAAACATATCACTAGGACAGATAATGCACAGACTTGAGATGGATGCAAAGTAAATTTCCGAATAAAACACCTGTGAACCTCCTTTGGTGGATTACCAATAAATAAGTCTAAGAAGCACATAAGCACTGTTACCTGAAGACTATAAACATGTGAGAAAACTGAGATAGATAAAATTGAACTTACAATGGAAAGCTTTACAATAAGTAGAATGGTGAGGAAAAGTGGGACTCTCCAAACTAGGGATTTCAATCTGAATTCCATTTGCCTTTCAACCTGCTAGTTGGTTTTCAAATTGCTCTGTTGATTCCAGATGCAGTAATAAATTTAACACAAATGATGATAATAATACAGGGTTGGTTTGCGGGGTTTCCATCTTGGGTGGGTGGCACCTAAATATACAGCCCTCAAAAGTGCCAGCAACCATTTTGCGGTTTGATCTTGAATCAATCGGCAGTTTGAGTTGGCTTTCAAATAAATCTAAAAATGGTCAGGGTGGAGCACAAGAACAGAGAGCTGCCTTATTCCTGTGGGAAGGCTTTTTTTTTTTTGTTTCACCTCTTTTCCCAATTGTGGCTAGTTTTTCCTTTCAGATATTAAAACAAGATCAAGGACTAGACACTCATCTTCATCCCTTTGAAATTTCTGTGTGTGGTCCTTCTGGTTTTCCAGTTAAAATGGAATCTGCATTGAAAGCATGACTTGAATCTTTTCCCAAATATGTCACAGATTTTGGAAAAGCTTCATAATAAATTGAGGTCCCCTTCTCATTCATCAATAAGACGCCAGGGAAGTGTAAGAGATACAACTGTGTTAACTGGACTGAAACATCATCATATTCACTGAAATCTTTCAGGTACCTGTTTTGTAACAGAAATTCTGAAAGATGGGAGCTTATCTTCTAAACCCATTAGTCACTTACAAGCAATAAGAAATGGCAATCATAACCAAAAGATTCGGCACTGATAATGGCAAAAATGTAAATTGTAGATGTGAGCATGTTGTTGTCAAAATGGTTCTTTTATTCCACATGAACTGTGAATGACAACAAAATGGCTGTGTTCATACAATACAACTTAATCTAATCTTAATTCCTTCCATGACTAGAGATGTAAAATTTCCGGAAATTTTGAAGCTTGGAAAACCCCCCAGTTTTTTCCCGGTTTTTTGGGGGGGAAAACGGAAATTTTCGGAAAAATTGAAAAAAATGCTACATTAGCACTTTTTTGTCTTTTTAAGATTGAAAGTCATTCAACCCACTAACATGCAAAAGCAAAACTGAAACCTTTTTCTTGTTACAATAGCAGCACCTCCTAAAGGAAGAAATGCATACAAATGTTCTTGAAGTGGAGGGTTCAGTTTGTTACCTAGGACTTGCTTGTCCTCACTCAATGCACAGAAATTAGAATAATCTGATATCATACATTTTTTTTAGAAATGATTTGGAAAATATTTGAACACCCTGTCTTAAAATATTTTATTCATCATGTTAAAATCTAATATTCCACAATGTTTTTTTTCTTTTTTCAATTTTTCCAATTTTTTGGAAAAAAACAAAAAAGCCTTCAGGAAAAAAACTGAAAAAAACCGTTTTTTTCCCGAATTTTTCCGGTTTTTTTCCAGGCCTTCACATCTCTATCCATGACATGGGATAACTGGATATAATAGCATAAGTATCATGCAGTACAGTGGTGGGATTCAATTTTTTTTACTACCGGTTCTGTGGGCGTGGCTTGGTGGGTGTGGCAGAAGGATACTGTAAAATCTCCATTCCCACCCCACTCCAGGGGAAGGATACTGTAAAATCTCCATTCCCTCTCCACTCCAGGGGAAGGTTACTGCAAAATCCCCATTTCCTCCCAATCAGCTGGGACTCAGGAGGCAGAGAATAGATGGGGGCGGGGCCAGTCACAGGTGGTATTTACCGGTTCTCCGAACTACGCAAAATTTCTGCTACCGGTTCTCCAGAACTGGTCAGAACCTGCTGAATCCCACCTCTGATTGCAGTAGTCATTTCTTAATCCTCCTAGCCACTACCCATAAAGTCCCTTCTTTCCTAATTTCCTGAAGTATTTTTTCCACTGTGTGTAAGTGGTGCAACTGGGGACCAGTTGCACCTTGAACAGGCAGAAGGAGCCTTATCTCCTCTTCCTCCTCCTCCTCCTCTCCTTTTACTCCCTTTTCACACTCCAAATAGCTGCAAAATAACGTGAACACTGCTGAGGGAACAGCTCCTACAGAGACCCTGTTTTCCCAGGTCCTCTCTGGAGCATTACTGTACCTCAGTCTCAGGAGAGTCAACCGACTCCTCAGCAAGTAGTTCATGCATTGTTTTTGTGTGTATTGTTTGCTTTTTTTTAGACGGTTATGCTGCTACAGTTGAAAGACTTCTGGAAATCTAGAGGGAGTTAGTTTAGCCCAAACAAAACTGTTTGAAGCTAAATTTAGCTCCCCTCTGGGAAATTAATGACTCCATTTGTGCAGGTTACGGAGCTTATATTAAGACATGACTGTATTTTAACTTATTTTAACTTTTTTGCAGAACTCATGAAAATTTTGTTTTGCCAATTTCCTTTTTCCTCCCTTTATTGCTAAACATCAGTGACACATTGTTCCAAAGTAACAGTCACCAATATTTAGCACTTAGCAATAGCATTTAGACTTATATACCGCTTCATAGTGCTTTTACAGCCCTCTCTAAGCAGTTTACAGAATCAGCCTATTGCCCCCAACAATCTGGGTCCTCATTTTACCCACCTCGGAAGGATGGAAGGCTGAGTCAACCTTGAGCCGGTGAGATTTCAACTGCCGAACTGCAGCTAGCAGTCAGCTGAAGTACCCTGCAGTACTGCACTCTAACCACTGCGCCACCTCGGCATTTGATGGAAAACTGTATCAATATGGATATTGGCACATATAAGGAACTTCATTTTGAATTGCACCAAATGCATGGAGGTAAGGGGCACATATGGGACAAAAATTGGTCACCCCTGTCCAATGCAACAAGTTCTGGAGGCTGCAGTTGCAATTGTTTGTACTTATAATTGTTGGGCTCTACTTCGGCTGCTTGTTCAAGGGTCTTCTCTACCCAAGACTGAGTGTTGAATCTGATGTTCCTAGAAGATAGCTGCTTGGAGACGTTGCAGATCAAGCATCTGCAGGGGTGTTGTGTTGCATGGCCATTCCTTAAGTCTCTTTAAGTGTGATACTCCAAAACTGCTTGTTATGAACAATGTAACTGAATTTGAAGGACTGTCTATAGAGATGCCTGGGACTAAGAGTAGCAGGATCATTGCTGCTTGCGCTGTTGAAGCTCATAGAGTTTGGATGTAACTTTGTGTATGATGTGGGAAACTGTTGTTGGAGATGTTTCAGAATTATGAACTCATTGGTATGGGTGGGCATCCCTGATGGGCTTGGCAGTGTTTCAAGCATGACCTGGAAAATGCCTTTCCCTTTTCTCTCAAGAAAGTTGGCAACATATTTTCCCTGGCCTCACTCCTGATATAATTACCATATCCTTGTGATTTATCTGGTCTGCATTTGACCTAATTTCAATTAGTCATTTCTACCTGGATACACAAAAAAAGTTGCCAGATTAAATATACAATTCTAATCTTTAATGTTTTGACTGCTATTTGGACAAGTCTGCTCAAAGACTCTGTCTACTCCTGACACTGTAGCTTTCATAGCAAATAGGAATATCTATATACTACTTTAAACGCTCGTTGTCATGACCTTTAACTGGGCAAACTAGTGCATCCTAGGGCAACAATTTTTGAACCAAGGTACCTCAAATGGGCTACCTTACAGAATGTGTCCAAAATCTGGCTCCCATGACCCTTGAGGAAATGACATTTTGGAAAGTTGTGGCTGCTTCACAATTTTGTTGTGGGGGCGTGGTGGGAGGGGCAGCTGAACTGCACGAACTGCAACAGGGAGGGGGAGTGAAAATAGGAAGCCGCCGCATATAATGGGCAGGCAGCAGTGGGTAGGGGCTTCTCCTCTTCCCACTGCTGTTGCCTCTCTGCCTGGACTCTGGCCTAAAACCGAACAGGCAGTTCAGCTGCTCCCCCCACTGTGGCCCCAGCACCATTAGAACCCCTAGGCACCCTCCCCCAGCCACGTGCAAGTACCGATGCCCCACCATCCCCAGCATCAGAAACAGCACGGGGCAGAACAGGAGCACAGGGCGGCACCCGTGGACAAGGACGTCTGTGCCCCACAGAGGCCCTCAAACTCCCGTTGTCACGCAGGCAGGATCAGGTATGGGGTGGCCTGGGGCAGCAGGCCAACTGCCCGTTCTGTGTCAGGCAGGCAGGATCAGGCAGTTGGCCTGCCGCGCCCCCCTCGCCAGAAGCCTTCTGCAAATGCAGGGAGGCCTGGGGGGGGGGGTTGTGCATGAAAAGCGTTTGCAAGCCGACGAGACTATGGGGCAGTGAAATCATTTGCTTGAAATCTCCCATTGGCTTGTTAATGCGCTTAGACTGGAACGATGCAAAAGGCGTTTTCAAGCTGAAGGGAGGCTTCAAGCAAGGGATTTCACTACCCCAAAACTCATTGTCTTGCGCAGCTGAGGAGGGTGCCTGGGGGAGGTTGAACAGTACTGCACGAACTGCAATGGGGAGGGGGGTGAAAATGGGAAGCCGCTGCAGGCAATGGGCAGGCAGCAGTGGGCAGGGGCTTCCCATTTTGACCTCTGTCTTGCCTCTGTGCCTCCAACCTAAAACCGAAAGGGCAATTTGGCTGCTCCCCCATCGCACCCCAGCACCGTTCAACCCCCTCAGGCACCTCCCCAACTGCGCGCAAGCACCGATGCTCTGCTGCCCCCCCAGGCTTTGGCGCTCACCCTGGATCACCCCTCTCAGCCTTGTCTGGCCCATCACAAGTGCCCTTCGATGTGAACGACATTGAGTTGGCCACACCCACTCAGTCACATGACCACCCAGCCACGCCTACCTGGCCCTTTCAGGGCGACCATAATGCTGATCCAGCCCGCAATGAAATTGAGTTTCACACCCCTGTCTTAGATAGTCAATGTAGGGTTTAGGAAGAAAGCTGAGGAGGAAGATGCAATAACACATGTACTGCGTTTTCAAACAATCATTTCAGAACCAATTCTACACAGCAATAAAAGCTTTATAAGTTATCTTACTTCACAAACAGCCAACGACTTTTTGTATGTTCCTATTTCAGAGCCTTAAAAAACACTGATCTGGGAATAAACTCCAATGAATTTAACAGACCTTATTTTTGGAATGGGATTTATAGGACAGTCCTATAAGTTAACAGTTACTAAATATGCATTACTAAGGAGATAGAAAAAAGACTAGAAAGAAGCAAATGACTCTCCAGAGTCCATATGAATATTAAGGTTGCAATTCTAGGCTTACATACTACGAAGCAAATTCCTACTTAGCTTAATTCTATGCAAACATACAGTACTTATGGTCATGTTCAAAAGCATCTCACACTATAATTACAGATAACAAGATATGGGTCAGAAAAGCTGAATACAAGGAAATGTTTCTGTACAAATAATTCC
Source organism: Thermophis baileyi (assembly GCA_003457575.1). NCBI lineage: Eukaryota > Metazoa > Chordata > Lepidosauria > Squamata > Dipsadidae > Thermophis > Thermophis baileyi. The sequence goes on from QLTV01002702.1 coordinate 1,122,820, forward strand.
AAACAAATAGTTGAAACGAAGAGCATAGGTGTACATTTTTCAGCTAAGATGTTGATCAGTCTAATCACATGCATGACTATCCCAACGTAAGTGCCAGCCAAGCAAAAAACATATGGACTACACAACTCGATCAAAGCAAAGCAATTTACATAGACTTCTGTAAAGCCTTTGATTCGGTGATGCACGACAAACTACTTCTAAAACTGCAATCTTATGGCATTTCTGGCCCCCTGCATAAATGGATAACTACGTTCCTGTCAAACAGGCAACAAGTGGTCAAAATATCGAACACTATATCAAATCCTGTACCTGTTAATAGTGGTGTCCCGCAAGGCAGTGTTTTAGGGCCAACACTTTTTATTCTTTACATAAATGACCTTTGCAATCATATTAAAAGCAACTGCGTTCTCTTCGCTGATGATGTAAAACTATTCAACACTACCGACAATGCTGCTACCCTTCAAAAAGACCTTGACTATGTGTCAGAATGGTCAAACAAGTGGCAACATCAAATCTCAACCAACAAATGCTCTGTCTTAAAAAAAAAAAAAAAAAATCAGAACACAAAATACAAGCTGGATGGACACGACCTTGTAGACGACCCTCACTCTGTTAAGGACCTTGGAATACTCATCTCTAATCACCTAAGTGCCAGAGCCCACTGTGACAACATTGCCAAAAAAGCATTAAGAG
>QLTV01002702.1:1123786-1138342 GCA_003457575.1 Thermophis baileyi
CACATATTTCACAAAAAGAGTCCTCCACTCCTCCATTTGCAACAGAATACCTTATGCCACCAGACTTGAATTTTTGAGCTTAGACAATTTAGAACTATGCCACCTTAGGTCTGACCTAAGCGTAGCACATAAAATTATCTGCTACAATGACCTACCCGTCAATGACTACTTCAGCTTCAACCGCAACAATACACGAGCACACAATAGATACAAACTTAAGGTAAACCGCTCCAAACTCGATTGCAGAAAATACGACTTCAGCAACAGAGTGGTCAATGCCTGGAATACACTACCTGACTCTGTGGTTTCTTCCCCAAACCCCCAAAACTTTAACCTCAGACTGTCTACCGTTGACCTCACCCCATTCCTAAGAGGTCTGTAAGGGGCGTGCATAAGCGCACCAACGTGCCTACCGTCCCTGTCCTACTGTCCCCATGTACTCATAACCATCTCATGTATACATGTTTATACTTCTACTGTAATCTTATATATGCTTGACAAAAATAAATAAATAAATAAAATATAATAAAAGGAATTTGTATATAAGTAAGGCTGGCAAAGCTACAGCATACAATTTCTGAATAGGAATATATTCAACACTGCATTACAAGTCACATCATCTAGATACAGTGGAAGGAGATCTGCATTTCAGAAATCTGAGTCCTTTAACAGGATTTGGATGGAGTGCCACTAAGGTGAGAAACTAAATGGAGAAGAGAATTCTTCTCTGCATATCCTTTGTTGGGTTTCTGAAGAATGAGGACTGTCCTGTCCCTATGGGATGGTGCCATGAAGGAATGTTGTTATGTTTATTATAGTCCCATTCTAAAATTGCTTGTTGTTGATCTGAGTTGTTTGAAACTGAGCAGCAGAAAAGCCATATGAAGTATGTAAATACATCTGCTTATTTGTTTTTTTTTTGTCTGTGTTTGTTCGTTGCATTCGTAGCTTGACTTTCTTCTGGAAGATAGTACCCAGGGGTGAAATGCTCCCAGTTCGCTCGTGCCTGTCGGTCGCCGTAGAGCCGGTCGCCAAGGTAGCGCGAGGCTCCGCCCACCCACCTGGATGCCGCCATTTGGGTTCTTTTACTCTCTGTGCATGTGCAAAGCGTTCTGTGAATGCACAGAGGGTAAAAGAACCCAAACGCCGGCGTCCGGGCGGGTGGGCGGAGCCTTGCGCTACCTTGGCGACCGGCTCTATGGCGACCGACAGGCACGAGCGAACCGGGAGCATTTCACCCCTGGTAGTACCCAAAAGACTCCATCACTCCTCTAATTTCTCCTTTGCAGAAGGTGGCCTAAAATCAGTGAGTTTCCTTCCATGGCTGAAAATGGACTCAAATCTGGGTCTCCCGAACCTTAGTTCAATATGTCAACCACTAAAACCAAAAGCACATTTGAAAATATTTCATTTCTCCCTGTTGGGCTTGGTACACCTAGTCAAAGATTTTAAAGGTGATTCCAGAGATTAGCACAGATAGGGAAGGAACTAGTTGTTCTGTTATCCTGATGCATGTCAATCCTTTCAGCTACTCCTTGCTTTGAATAATCCTGTACAACCCTGACTCAAGTCTGTCCTAACATTAGTTCTACTTTCAGCCCAAGGAATAGTCTATTTTCCGGCCAAGTACAGATAGTCCTCGACGTACGACCACAATTGGGCCCAAAAACTTATGTTGTTAAATGAGACATTTGTTAAATGAGTTTTGCTCCATTTTACGACCTTTGTTGCCACAATTATTAAGTGAATCACTGCAGTTGATAAGTTAGTAACCCGGTTTTTAATTGAATCTGGCTTCCCCATTGATTTTGCTTGGCAAAAGATTGTCAAAGGTGATCACATTACTTTGGGACACAGCAACGGTCATAAGTATGAACCAGTTATCAAGCATCTGAATTTTGATCACGTAGATCATGGGGCTGCTACAAAGGTTGTAAATGGTCATAAGTCACTTTTTTCAGTGCTGTTGTAATTTTAAACGGTCACTAAATGAACTGTTGTAAGTCGAGGACTACTGTACAGTACAAAGAAAACAAGAAACTCTCCCCATAAAGGCTCCAAGTCTCCATTTTTTCCCCCAAACACACACAAAAGCACTCAGAATCCAGTTTCCCTCAAAACGCTGTCTCAAGTCCCTAAATTTCAATTCCTAGGGACTTTTCTTGTGTTAAAGATCGTATTGCAAATCTGATTGCAAGTTCAAGGGCCAAGTTTATACTCCCCCTTCCAAGACATACAAAGCGCAATGGCCAGATAAATCACATCGCTGAAAGAAACATTTTTGAAAAACCAGCAAGGGGAAAAAAACAGGCTGTATGTATCTTAGAAGCTGGCTGCCAGATCTCTTTCTGGGGACAACAATATCTAGTTTGAGTATCTTTCATACAGCCCTTTAAGCTTGGAATGGGGGGGAGGGAGGTGGGGGAGAAAGAAGAAGAAAAGAGAAGCTTTTGCAAACTTTTATCAGATGACTTTAATTACTTGACCCAGATATCATATTTGGTGATTTTGTGCTGATCTTTCAGTTTGACAGATCAGTTACAGTTCACTGTAAGTTCCAACTGTATTTCCATGCATTGTGTTAAGGCCTGACTCAAAAGCAGTTTTATTTGATAAAAAACAGATGTCTCTGAAAGAAGTGTATTCCTCTTCAGCTGAAAACATTATGCTTCAGAATTGAATGTACCTTACCAAATTTATAAGTGCTGCATCTCCCTCCATGGCACAGAGCAATGCTATATTTTCTCCCTGCTGAGGGACTTGGAGACACTGGGGCGGTGACCTCAAAACCTTATGAGAAATGGGAAAGCATCTGGTTCTAATTTTATCTTCAGTCCTGTCTTCATGCTGGCATGTATGTTTACAATATGGCTCCCCTTTGACCTTCCACTCACACTTACCATATTAGCCAACATATTTCAATCCCAATCAGGGCTGCATGTAACAATTAGCTTTTACATGAGTTGTTTTCCTTTACTCAAAATTCAATGTATGGGCTTTCTAACTAGAATGCCGCAGCAGTGACCACAATAATTCTAGGCTGCCTAATCAAACTTAAAATACTTAGAAGCAATATGAAATACAGGAAATTAAGACTCAGGATTCACTCTTTCCCCTATTTTAGTTTGAGCATCTTGATAGGGTAGAGCAGGGGTGTCAAACTCAAAGCCCGCAGGCCGGATCCGGCCCGCGGGGTGCTTAAATCTGGCCTGCGGGGCCGGCCTGGAAATATCAAAGGACCAGCCTGTGGTGCCTCTGGTGGCTGAAACGGGCTGCGTGCAGCCCCCCTGTGCCTCGTTTTCACCCTCCAGGGCCTCCTGCAGCACTCTGCCAGCTGAAAATGGCCCAAAAAAGGCCCAAAGACGACCCAAAAAACAACCTGAAAAACAGCCCGAAAATGGCTCGAAAAATGGCCCGAAAACAAGCCGAAAACGGCCCCAAAAACAGCCCCCAAAAGGCCTGGAAAACGGGCCAAAAATGGGCCATGGAGGGTGAAAACGAGGCGCAGGGGGGCTGCGCGTGGATCCACCACACCCCATTTTGGCCGGCAGGGTGCTGCAGGAGGCATCCATCCTGCCCCCCCCCGCCAGCCCGCAGAGCAGAACTACAATGCTGATCTAGCCTGTGAAGAAATCCAGTTTGACACCCCTAGGGTAGAGCTTTTGTCATTTGAATGTTAAATCATTTCACAGCAAATGTTGGAGAAATGAATCCCCATTCCTTACATAACTGCATGAAATAGTTACTGTTTGGCCATTGGTCTATTTAGTTTAGCATTGTTTACCGACAGAAAAGAATATTTGTAGTTCAGGATTGAACTGTGGGATCCCTGGTGGTCTCTAAGCTTGTTTGCTTTTTTGCAGACGTTTCATTACCAAACTAGGTAACATCATCAGTGCTAGAAGAGAGATCTGTTGCTGTCTTTTCAATTCTGACTTTGTATGCATTTGTTCTTAAGTCTTGGTCTTATGCAACCAGAATTGACCCCTCTGTTTCTTTCTTCAACTATCCTGCTCTTGGCTATTGCCAGGTCTTGTTATCTGCTTGGCCTGCTTGTATTGGCTATATAATACTTGGCCTTGTTATGTCCCCTTTCTATTCTTCATTCAGCCTTTCTTATATGTGAGTTTGTCCTTTTTTGTATTAGTAGGCCTGTTGTTCTTGTTATCTCTTTACAACAATGGGAAGTCACAATTGCCAGTTCTTTAGCTGGTGTTGGCCTTCATACACATTGAATTCTTCCCATGAACCTAAGATGTCATATCAGCATAGTATATGTGTGGATCCAAGCAGTGTGGTCTTTTGCAATTGATCGATGGAAATTGTGCCAATGCACAGGTTCTCTAAGAACTGTCCAAGATTTTTTTTGCTATGGCACCCAACTGGGAATCACCACGGCCAGTTTATGCCATAATCTTTCAATTTTGATTTTTCAGAGCTTGATACGTTGTGATTTTTCTCTCATACTTTGTTTTCTACTATCCTCCTGGTATTGCCACATCAATTATCCACATTTTCCTCTTTTCAACCAGAGTTATATCTGGTGTGTTGTGAGCCAAGACTTCATTGGTCTGTATTCAGAAATCTCACAATATTTTAATTTGTGCATTTTCAGCTTCTTTTTCAACTCTATGTTCCTACCAATATTTCATTGTGACATTTTTTACAGAATTTGAGTGAATCATTCTGATGATTGTGTTATGTTATTTATAATCAGTTTGTGCAATCTTCTTGCATGAGCTGAGCATATGATCTTCTATTTCTTCTGCTTCTTTGCACAACCTGCACATTGAATCATTTGATGATTTTTCAATTCTGGTCTTGATTGCATTAGTTTGGATATCTTGCTCTGCCTTCTTTTCTGTGGGGCAGGTATAATGTATCAACATCACTATGGGGATGTAATGTTATTACTGTAATTGTATTGTATATTATTGTAATGATGACGATGATGACTCTTCAATGTTTATGTTACATATGCTCAGAGTACATATGTTTGAGTTGGGTGGCCTTATAAATCTTGAAATAAAAAAAATAAAATAAAAGGGGAAAGTGCTGTGTTTATTGTTTGACTTTGTTCATGTGGTTGCTTTCCTTTCAAAACAAAAGTAGCATTATGATGCCTCCTTTTGAAAATGTATGTTCAGCCTATGTTGTTAGGACCTCAAAAACCCATTTTTAGAGTCCATGTGCTGATAGGATGTACTTTGTGGTTTCCGAATGACTGCACGATATACTTTTTATTCATATTAGAGTTTAATCTGGAAGTGACTCAAGATATGGTTGCAATTGTTAGCAACCACAATTTGTTTCCTTCCTCTTCTCACTATTTAACCCCTAGTTTGTTCATATTAAAGGGCTGTCATTGTGCAAAATGATTTAACTGCTAATTACATAGTACCCTTGATATTTGGCTCAGGGTTGAAATGTAGCCTATAATAGGACTGTGTAATACTTTTGTTTTGATAAAGGTGCTTTGGAATGCACAGAGCTATGAGCTAAGTACCTACAGTATAGGCAACTCTTTAAAGCAGCGACATATTTTCTTGGAAGTACGTGGCAACAGCAGAGAGAAAGTATGCGATCCCAGGAAAAGATGACACTGTTTTCATGAGTTGTAGGGAGATGCTATGTTTGCTCTCTCACATGCTCTGAAGCATCTTTTCGGAATCAAGACTAAAGTATATCTTTCTTAATAAAAACAGTGATAAGCCCACATGACTCACAAAAGGTAGATAGTTCATATATTAAGAATTTTTAGATTAGCATTGCTGAGTGAAAGAAGAAGATTCTGCTATTACTTGGTGGACATTTTTTTCAAGTAGTCCTATCTACTTTAACGTCAATAATCCACTGCCGTAAACAGAAACAGTGTTTTCCCACTTGACCACTTTCAAATCAAGAGACTTGCTTTCCATACATTACTGGTTAATAAATACAGACATTCTTGATATCTTTCAGTTGACTTTTCAAGATACTCAAAAGGTGTATTCTATTTCAAATAGCAAGACTGATCAGAAAGGTTATCCTGTTTGTCTCAGCTTATATGTGTGCTCTTTGAAAAGAAGAAATAGCTTGTAATATTAGATTTTGCCAGGATCTCAAGGGTGTAGACTTCATTGTTCGTACCACTTTCCTAAAACTTCGTAAATCCTTCTTTACTTTTAATTTTCATAGGTGGTGTCTGTACCTCTGCAACTGTACAAATAGTTGTATAGTAATGTAAGTTAATTTCCACACAGCAAAAACAATAGCAATAGCACTTAGACTTATATACCGTTTTACAGTGCTTTACAGTCCTCTCTAAGCGGTTTACAGAGTCAGCCTATTGCCCCAACAATCTGGGTCCTCATTTTACCGACCTTGGAAGGATGGAAGGCTGAGTCAACCTTGAGCCTGGTGAGATTTGAACTGTTAAATTGCAGTCAGCCGGCAGTCAGCAGAAGTAGCCTGCAGTACTGCATTCTAGCCACTGCGTCACCGCGGCTCATGAAATACAGGTATATTTTCTACCACCTGGTCTCTCAAAGAAAAGGATTCCAGAGATTCTGTAAAAAAAGTGCCCAGCTCTTACTCAAAGTGAGTCAAAATGTGATGAGGACTTTATATTTCACCATCCAAAATGTAATTAAGAACTGAGAACAAAGGATAGAGAGCTGGGAAGGAATGGATCTTGAAATGGAAAGTAATACTTCATAAGTCTTAAACTGATATAGTTGATTTAAAGCCAAAGAAATAGAAGCTAAGAACAAAGAAGTCTCGCAATCCATCTTTGAAGAAATGACTGGGAATTCGAGATACTATAAAGATCTCTGATGGTGGTTTAATGTGGAATAAAGATAAGGTTAGTGTGCTCCATGAGGGTATTTGTAGGAACATATAACATGTTTTAGCACAAGGATAGCTAAATCTTTTAGATCAGTGGTTCTCAACCTTTCTAATGCCATGACCCCCCCGCCGCTGCGACCCCCGCCCCCTCCCCATGCGGGATGAGGTGACAAAGGGGGCGAGGCACCAGGGGTGAAATGCTCCCGGTTCGGGCTTGCCTGCGGGTCGCCGGACAGCTGATAGCGACGGAAGCGGGAGACTTCACCCGGACGCCGCCATTTGGGTTCTTTTACCCTCTGCGCATGCGCAAAGCGTTCTGCGCATGCGCAGAGGGTAAAAGAACCCAAATGGCGGCATCCGGGCGGGTGGGCGAAGTCTCCCGCTTCTGTCGCTACCGGCTGTCCGGCGAACCACAGGCACGGCCGAACCAGGAGCATTTCACCCCTGCAGTGACGGTGGCACCAAGATGGCGGGCTAACGCGCGCGGTGACCCCTGTGAAATGGTTGTTCGACCCCCAAAGGGGTCACGACCCACAGGTTGAGAACCGCTGTTTTAGATGAAACCGAATTGCTTTCTCCAGTTTTAGTTTAACAGATTGGAGATGCTGAATTCTTACCTCGCTGGTCATTTGTAATATCTTTGGTTAGAGGGGTTTTTTTTGTTTTTGTTTTAGTGTTACCCTTTCTGAAGTAAGTAGAAATTCCTGGGAAGAGCAATATGGGACATTATTAGCCTAGTAACAATACTTTTTAAAGTGTCAATAAGGGAAAAACTTTGAATAAAAGACAACATTTTTTAAAAGAAAACTAACATGTCTAATAAGATAGGAGCTTTCCCTATTGTCTGCATGGAAAAGGATCAGGAAGATGCTGGCTCCTTCTCTCTCAGATTTCATATCCTGCACCTTTGTCTCTCAGAGCTTCCTTTAAAAAATTGCCTTAAGGACATTTTTAATATTATTTTTGCAAAGGCATTCTCATGTGTGGGACTGAACAGATACAGCAAGAATAACTACAAAAGTTATATTTTTTGTTTGTTTTTTAAAAAAATATGGACTTTCTGCTAGTACAGATCTTATGAAATATGATGAACATCCTACTTTTGAGCAGTAATCTTTATAGAATGGGCAGTTACTGGTAAATCATCTTCTAATGCTTTTACTTCATACTATAATTCTAACATTCCTCTAATTACAATTCTTCTCCTTCTCTTTTTCTCATTTGCCAAGGTTTTTTTTTTTTTTTGCTCAGCATCAAGATGTCTAGCAATTTTGCATCATAGCCATAAAGTGTATGCCAACAGTTCTTGAATAACTAATGAACAGCTTTATTTTATTTATTATTTATTTTATTTTATAAAATTTATATGCCGCCCAACTCCCGAAGGACTCTGGGTGGCTTACATCATAAAAAATAAAACATATAAAAACAATTTAAAAAAGAAAGGGGAAAAAAAAACCCCCCAAGCTTTGTTGGCTTGTTTCCTCAAAGCAATGAAGACATCACATCATTTGTACTGCCACCATTGGGAACTGCCTGATGTAGAACATGGAATCCCCCACTGAGAAATAAACTCAACCAAAGTTGTCACCAACAGAGAGGTTACAAGCTGCCAGGTTTCTCATCTAATATTACTGCACCTTCATGGAAAAGAGAATAGAGATGTGCAAACTGGCTGTCAAATATTCAATACTGTATGTAGCCATTTGGTGGAGAAAGCAATTATGCTATAGTTCTAGGAGCTCTTAGATCAAACAAAAGATCATGATCATTTTAAGTTCATGTTCAGTTATGAATTTTATATGAAGACAGTTTTGGTTAACTTTCTGGATAATCTACATAGGAGACAGAGTGCAGCTCGGTTGATACATCTGGATTTCTTGATAACATTTAATACTGTTGATCACAGTATCTTCTTACAGAATTTGGAAGATTAGAAGCAGCAGTTTGTAGTAGTGGTGATGTCTTCTCTCTATCAGAACATAGTGCTGAGAAACTTCTCTTCAGAGCTTTGAGAATTCTCCTGGGGGAATTTGCAAACTTTTGTAGCTAGTTATCATCAACATGCTCATACTCATCTATAGCAATAGCAATAGCACTTAGATTTATATACCGCTTCATAGTGCTTTACAGCCCTCTCTAAGCGGTTTACAAAATCAGCATATTGCCCCCAACAATCTGGGTCCTCATTTTACCCACCTCGGAAGGATGGAAGGCTGAGTCAACCTTGAGCCTGGTGAGATTCGATCTGCCAAACTGCTGGCAGCCGGTGATCAGCAGAAGTAGCCTGCAGTACTGACTCTAACCACTGCGCCACCGCGGCTCCTATACTTCACCTTTCCTGAAAGCTCAGAGTTGAAGACCTCTAGAGTTTCCTCTGTCTCTAGACTGGATGTGGGAGAATAAAATGAAGCAGAATTGAGATAAAATAGAATTGTTTCTGATGTCACTAGGATTTTGAAGATAGTTTGTACTTTCTTCAAGCTATCAAGAATCAAAACAAAGAAAATATTACAAGAAAACCAATAAAAGGAAAAAAAGGATAAATGACAAAAATGACAGACTGGATGGAATGAAGCAAAGGTCTCATTCATCCTCCTCAATGGACTGGGTAAAGTCTTTACATTTCTTCTTAACAACAGTAGAGTAGGGGTCATCCAGTTCTCAGGGAGAACTTTGTTCCAGAGGGCAGGCACTGCTATAGAGAAGTGTCTATGGAGATTCTCAGTCATCCAAGTCATAGTTGTTCCGAATGTGCTTTTTTCAAGAGGCAACTGGACTTTCTTGTTTTTCTTTGAAGACGTTTCGCTTCTCAACCAAGATGTTTCTTCAGCTCTGACTGGATGGTTGGAAATGGAAGGATTTATATTCCTTTCAGACAGCTGGTCATTTGCATTCTTTTAGAGAATCGTTGAGGCCACTTGGAGGTTTATCTGTGTCCTCAGGGTCACCTGAGTAGTGCAAATGGATGTGGAGCCTTCTTGGAATTGCTGAAAGGACTGTGTTGTAGATTGGAGATAGATGATGTCATATCACTCCCTCTCTGTTGAGAGAGGGCTATTCAATTTTGACCTAGATGGCCTCTTCGACCCCTCTTTCAAACCAGTGGTCCTCTCTGTCCAAAATGTGGACTTTGCTGTCTTCAAGAGAGTGGTATTTGTCTTTTAAATGCAGATGGACTGCTGAATCTTATCCTGATTTGTTCTCCTATGTTGTGACATGTGTTTATGAAATGGTTGTTTTGTTTCCCCAATGAATAGATCTGCACATGTGTCACTGCATTGTACTGCATATACCACATTGCTCAGTTTGTGTCTTGGTGTTTTATTCTTGGGGTGGACAAGCTTCTGCCTTAGTGTATTCTTGGATTTAAAGTGTGCACATACTGTATGTTGTGTTGGCTGAAGATCCTCTTGAACAGATATTCTTGCAATGCATGGAGTGACAGCATTGCTTCATTTATTGTTTTCTTCTTTGTCTGTTATGGAGGAGCTCCTGCTGTGTCTTTTTTGGGATTTGATAAAGGTCCACTTGGGATAGCCACATGTTCTGAGGGCTTCCTTGATGTGTTTTAGTTCTTTTTCTTTCCCATCTTTGCTGGTAGGCAGGCCTTCAGCTCGGTGGTGTAGGAGTTTGAAGACTCCCATTTTGTGCTCCAGTGGGTGGTGGGAATCAAAATGTAAATATTGATTTGTGTGGGGGGTTTTTCTGTAAACTTCAATGTTAAGGCTTCTGTCTTCCTTAATGTGTACTGCACAGTCCTGGAAGGCTAGACTATTTTCCTTAACATCTTCCTGTGTGAATTTGTGGAATCTGTCCACAGAGTTGATATGTTTGGTGAATGCTTCCAATACCTGTGTTTTGATCTTGACCCAAGTATTGTCCACAAACCTATACCAATGAGTGGGTGGAATTCATGTGAAGGAGTTTAGGGCTTTGGTTTCTACCTCTATCATGTAGGGATTGACCACAATGGGGGACACAGGTGAACCCATGGTGCAGCCGTGTTTTTGTCTGTAGAAACCTTCATTGTATTTAAAATGGGTAATGATCAGGCAGAGGTCCACCATGGCACATATGTGGTCTGGGCTAAAGTTGGTCCTGTCACCTAAGGTGCTGTCTTGTAGCTGTCATTTCTTCACTACCATGATAGCTTCAGTTGTTGGAATGCATGTGAAGAGGGAAGTCACATCATAGGAAACCATGGTCTCATCCTGGTCCAGTTTTAGTTTCCAAACCTTGCTGGTGAAGTCCTGTGAATTGTTGATGTGATGGTTGGTGTTGCCAACTAGAAGAGCTAATAAGATGGTTAGATGTTTTGCAATGTTGTAGGTGACAGAGTTTATGCTGCTGACAATTGGTCTGAGTGAAGTTCCCTCTTTGTGGAGTCCATATATGCATGGTGTGGCTTCCCCAGGGTAAAGACGGTAGTATTGTGGCTTGTTGATGGCATTCAGTAGTTGTTGCAAGAAATCAATGACCTTTTTCTTGTAACTGCTGGTAGCATCTTTCTTCAAAATCTCATACATGGCAGTGTCCTTCAGAAGACTGTTCACCTTGGCCTTGAAGTCATCTGTGTTCAGGATGACTGCACATCTTCCTTTACCAGCTGGCAGGATGGTGATGTTTGGATCTCTTCCTAGGGATGTCCCTGCTCTCCTTTCTTGAATTGTGAGTTTGGAAGATGGTGTTTTGGCACTGGTGAGGGCTGCAGATACCTTCATCCTTAATTGTTCTGCCTCTGGTTTTGCCAGTTTATTGTTCCTGATGGTTGACTCTGTGGCTATGAAGAGATCCACAATTGGTAGCTGTTTTGGTGTTACTGCAAACTTCAGAGTGCTACAGAGAAGGTGTGCTTCCAGGAACCAAACAGGTGATATTGTTTAATCAAAGGAACTCAAGAGTGTGCCAACCCTGCAAGATTGAATTGATCGGACAGGGATTATGGAAATATGAAACAAAATGCTACTGGAAATCAAGGAAGCCCTCTGGCCATTATGTTTTAGAAGGTGGTTCAAACATTTTTCAGGGCTTCTGTTTATATATTTTGTGATATATATTTTTTAGGATTTTAGTATTAATTTAATTGACATTTTTATCGTATAAGTTGGGGTCCCCAACCCCTGGTCCGTGGTCCGGTACCAGTCCGCGGCATGCCAGCAACTGGGTCACACAAACAAGCAAAGCCCCATCTGTGGGAAGCAGGCAGCATGCAAAACCATGGCCCCTCTGGTTTGCAGAAAAACCTTTCTCCATGGAACCAGTCCCTGGTGTCCAAAAGGTTGGGGGTAACTGTTATAAGTCACCCATGTCCATGAACTCAGTGGGCAGCATATGAATCCTTTCAATAAATACAATAATAATTATGCATGGAATAGGAGCTTGAAAAACCAGGTTGTCTGTATTATCATTTTGATTATGGTGGGAGCATGTACCAGAAATCAGAAGAATGCAAACTGTAGGAGAAACTTCAGGCTTCTTCTAATCCCCAAAATAGATAGAATGGATGGCTGAATCCCACCATCAAAGATGAGGAAATGGAAGACTTCCACATATTTCCTATTCACAGAGATCATCTCTCTGTCCAGGTTAATAGTGGAAAGAGGTTACATGTATAAATAACCCTAGTTCTATACTTTTGAAGGTGTGCACAAATGGAACATAAGTTAGGGTTACAGAAACTCATTTCAGTGAACTAATGCAAGAGTTTTACAAGAGGTCTGGAAAATAAATAGCATACTGAAGGGAAAAATAACTTCAGCCCTATAGACTGGGTATATGTATTAGGAGGATGAGACAAAGAACTGTACTGAGAAAATTCTTCTCTGTAGGTTCACATTGAATTAATAAAGAAACAATTAGGACTTAAAGCTGGATATATTCTTTAAAGATTGCATAACACAGAGCATGTTATGGTATTTCGGTCCAAAATCAGAGTCTGCCAAATTTATTGAACCTATAATGTTATGGAAAATACAATGCATGAAGGAACTCTGCAGGATTAAACCAAAGACTTGTGATTAGTTCAGCATTCCATTCCTACAATGACCAACAAGTTATCTTTGAAGTTACAAACGAGACATCCGTGCACTGTCGTTCTCCTATTTGTACTCCTTAGCGACTTGGAATAAGAGATGAACTGCTTCTGATATTGGAGATAATATGTAGCCAGACATCATGACTAGAAGTTATTCATAGCTTTACTTCCCATATATATGGAGTGCCCAAAGATGAATTGCCACAAGCATTGTTGGATTTCTCATGATCAACTTAATTAGATTCTAGCAGTATAACAGGCAGAAAAATAGTTATCCCAATCCTTTCACCACACTATTTATGTATTGTCATTGTAACTTTCATGTGTAGTCTTTGTTCTAAGTTTTAAAATCTATATTATATCCTTCGTCATAAGATAGTTGCTAGGTAGAGTAGGTTTTTTCTGTGCCTCGGTAGACAAAAATGCAACTTCTGAATCTCATTGGATCAAATTTTCTTTTGACTACTCCATTTTTGTATCAAGTTAAATCAGTAAAGGTTTAGAGATACATGCATAAAAGTATGGAACAAACATGTACATGAAAAGAATTCAGAAACTTAAGTCACTAAAACTTGTCATCTGCTGAATTGATCTTCTTAAAATGAAAGCTCAGAATCAGAAGATATGGATATTTTACACCTCTAATAATGTTTCCAGGATATATTACTGACAGGGATGAAGTAAGACAGCGACCCCCAACCTTTTGGGCACCAGGGATCAGTTCCGTGGAAAGAGGGTTTTCTACGGATAGGAGGGGGTGTGGTTTCACATGCTGCCTGCATCCCACCGATGGGGCTTCGTTTGTTTGCGCGGCTCAGTTTTTGGCCGGGTGCCGATCCATGGACCAGGGGTTGGGGATCCCTGAAGTAAGATATATCTTAAATTAAATATATAGATTTGTAAGCCCAAGATGACTCAACATTTCTATATTCATTATGAATGTACTGTGTTTAGTGAAATAAAATCTAGAGCACACACTAATCATCTGTAGAATAAATGTGGAGTTTTGAGATACTTTAAAAGTGAAAGAATATTGCATCATAAACTTTTGCAGGGATCCTAACTGGTGAAAATTTATGCCATTGTAACCTCCTTCATCTTTAATATACCAGAAAACTCTTAAATACTACAGCACTCATTTCAAATGTGTAATCCACATCTTAAATTCTGTCAGTTGGTGACAGTTGGGATGAGAGAAATCCAGGACAGAAGAAATCTGTAAGTGAAGGAAGTATGTTTTTAGTCCACGCACTGAGTCCTATAGAGACGTGATGGCGAACCTATAGCATGCGTGCCACAGGTGGCACGCAGAGCCCTCTCTGCGGGCACGCGATCCGTCGCCCAGCTCAGCTCCACCGCACATGCGTGCGTGCACCTTCCGCTGGCCAGCTGATTTTCGGGTATCTGCCGCACATGCGCGGAGGTTGGGGCGCATCCCCAGGCTCTGGAGGCTTTCCTCAAGCCTCTTGGAGGGCGAAAACGGCCTCCCCCGGGCTCCGGAGGCCTCCAGAGGCCGGAAACGGGCCCATTTCCGGACTTCCAGAACTTTCATGAGGCCTGTTTTTCGCCCTCCCCAGACTCCAGAGGCTTTCCTTGAGCCTCTGGGAGGGCGAAAACGGCCACCCCTGGGCTCCGGAGACCCTCCGGAGGGGGCAGGGGGAGCACGGGTGGAGTGTGCACGCATGCACGGG
>QLTV01002702.1:1138734-1156104 GCA_003457575.1 Thermophis baileyi
GGGCGAAAAACAGGCCTACCGGGCCCACCAGAAGTTGGGAAATGGGGGAGCGGGGGGTTGTGCACGCATGCACAGGGGGAGGGGGGCATGCAGGGCGTGTCACACACGCATTGCATTATGGGTGCCGGCACACGCGTGCGCCTTCGGCACGCGACGAGAAAAAGGTTAGCCATCACTGCTATAGAGGATGCAATTAAGTAGCTATCATTGACTCTATTGACTCACTCACTCACTCCATTTGCAAGGAGTCTGGAAGCTGCACCCAATTTTGAGTGGTGTACATGGCCCTGGGAACATGCACATGACATTGGGGGGAACAGGCTCTGCTCTTCTCACATTTCTAGAAAGGGGTAGGGACATTTAGGAAACGAATAAAAATGTCAGACTCCAATAATGCTACCAATACACAATAATTCTACCAGAGCAGAACATGTGAAATCGTGGCAACAGAACCAGAAGTAATAGAGGAAAAATGGCAGAAATTCCATGAAAATAAACATAGTTAAACTGGGAAAGAATGCCCACTTTTCACAAAATGTTACTAAGGTACCAAATTAAATAAATTAGCTGTCTCGATTATGCACTTAAAATGGCTCTAAAACAGTAAGTGTAACTGAGGTTTGAGCTCCTGCTATCTGATTTAGAGCAAGAATTTGACAAATACTTTTAGATTCTACATGCAACAGATGTTGTTTTGGTCACTTCCAGCTGGCTGTGAACACAGAGTTCCAGAACTGTGGTTTCATATTAGGTATTAGTGTGAGCTGAATTTCTTCCAGACGAAGAGGAAAGGAGCTCTCATGTAAAAACTGGCACACACATTTTTTTTTTTGGTGAAAAAAATACCGTCTTCTATTTTTTCCATTACAGTGTTGTCTGTCCATAATTGCTTCTTGTTTTCCATTGCAGACTGCCAAATAGCAAGCATGCAAGGGTACAGAGTGGAGGAATTCCGCTGCTAGTGCTGTACTTTGTCAGTAAACAGAATGAAATAATAGTTTACTGTACTATTAAAATATCAGCATGGGCTTGGAATTCTCTCTAAGTTGAAATCAGGAGGATGGCCACAAGGGAATCATTCCTTGAAATTTGTCTGAATTTAAGCTGGAGTCCAATGCAGCTTTCAAATACCAGCTTCATAAAGCAAGGGGATGGGAAGTATTTATACAACCAAGGTTTAGACATATTTAGCTAATTAGCGATTCCCTTACTGTACTATATTTTTTATTGTTTTGAATCAAGATGTCCTACTTCTTTTTATATACAGCAAACACATTTCTCTATTTGGTAACGTGACTGTACAGTATAATGTAGCCTCACATATGTTCCATTATTTTTGCACTGAGAGGAGATGCACTAATTTTATTTAATTCACTTGGCATTAAAGTTCCTTATGTCCCTACAGAGCATAAGGAATCTGAAGCAAGAGAGGAAAGAAGTTGATACAATTTTTTTTGGGTGGGTGGGGGAGAAGAGAGAGAGGGAGGGAGGGAGGGAGAGAGAGAGAGAGAGAGAGAGAGAGAGAGAGAGAGAATAAATTTATGGGACTAGCTGACAAGAAGCAGTCAAAAGGAACTTCAAGGTTAGTGACATTTGGGGAAATTGATGAGCACCATCAATACTTTCCTATTTCTTGTCTGTGAACAGATAAAACCAAAATTCTGGTACTTTTTTCACACAAGGAACTGGCCCTAGGCAAAAATGCTGCTCCTACAATCTGTCCCCAAGCCCCACTTGGTGGGAGTATTAGCGATGAAACAGCAATATGGCTTTCTCTGGAAAACATTTCTGGAAAAAGGAATTAAGGGAGTATCATTTGCTTCTTGGGTCCCCAACATAGTGTCTGGGATTGTTGATGTGCCGTCTTGGTGCCTGTCACTGTTAAAGATGGTTTTTAATTAAAAACAATGGGAGGTTGGCAGCCTGAAAAGCACAGGGACCAGACTGCTGTAGAATCTTCATATCCAAGCATGCCCGCTGGCTCTATGAACTTTGTTAAAAACTAAAAATGGAGATTGGTTACTGTCCAGTGATGTTTGGAAGTCTGTCTACTTGCCTAGAAAACAGGCAAAAACAAACAATTGTATGGAGCATTTTCCTGCCACAAATGCTAGTAGGTAGCATTCCGCTAAACGGAATGCTACCGTGTAATTAATGTACGGCTCCTGTGGCATTTGTTTTGTGAAAGTCTGCTGCACTTATTTTCTGGCAGCACCTACTGACTTGCAAAATTCCAAATTCCAAAAAAGGACAGGTACCCCTGTTCTGCTACTTCATTCCCATCTTTTCTCTGCTTAACAGAACGTTGGTGAATGTTGACAAATAAGAGAGGAGAGAGAACTTGGTCCAACTTATGGAGTCTCCTTCCTGGTTACAAGTTGGATGATAACATGCAGGACAAGGTCACCCTTACCCTCTGGAAGTTGAGAACAAATGAACTAAAATTTTTATCAATGGAAGGGGAACTTGCCATATGACTTTCTGAGCTCCTTAGTTTCACAGAAACAGTAAGAAACGTAACAGTATTTAACAGTAACACCAAGGGGGTTATAACAATTTTCTCCAACAGCTAAGAACAAGTATAAAAGTAAGAGCCCCAATAAGAATAATTTCCTATCAATGTTATTATACAAAAATGGTGCCTTCTCTACAACCACTCTTATGCTTTGGAACCGTGTCCAACTCACCCACCCAAGATCCATACCAGCTTCTAACCTGCTGATCTTTAGGAAGGGATTAAAGATATGACATATCATCTGGATTGGAGACAATGTATGAATCTAGAATTTCTGGTGTGTGGGAGTTTGCTTTCCTCCCTAGCATGGCTGCTTTTTATTGTTTTCTTTTTTTAATTTGTTCTTATCTGTTTTTAATGCTATGTTAGCTGCCCAGAATTGATGGCACATGGATGATCTTAGAAATATCCAGTTAACTAATTATATAAACATTAACAGAAATTAGAATTAGTTCAGATTTACATTTATTTATTGCAGCCCTAGGGACTGTAGAAACAAAGTATCTAATAACAGACGTATTGCACCCTTCTACATATAGAACGGTAACTATAGTAGAATCTAAAATAATGAAAAACAGATACTAAAATAAATCAAAGTGAATTACAGTAGTATATAAGAAATTCGAAACCTAAATAATGGTGTGGTATATTGTACAAATGATAGCACAAAACTGGGCAACTTCTAAGATTATTTTTGATTATTTTTAGTTCACAGTTTTATATCCATAATTAAAAAGATAACTAACCATCACTTTCTATCCAAAGACCAAGTCACAAAATTTAAAATATAAAATATCATCTAAAATTAATAATTAATTGAAGGCACCAAATTGTTTGTTTTTATAAAATGTATAGGCTGCCCATTTTACCTCAAGGTAACTCTGGGCACAAAGCTAAGGTTACAAATGAAAATGCCTTTGAAACACCTGGGTATTGATCTCATTGGTGATCAGAGCTAATACATCCCCTCTTTAGTGTGATAACTCATGTTGAGAAGATCAAGGTGTTCTTACTACTCAGTAAAATTATGAGAATTATGCTAATTCTAGCCTCTGGCATTTCCAAGTAAGGTTGGTAAAGACTCTACAGTGGTTTGAAATCTTAGAAAGCTGCTGCTAAGGTAGGCAAAAATACTAATTGTCTAATCTGGCACCAGGCAATTCCCTGAGGCATTCTTAACAGACAAGGAAAAGGTCTACTTAGGTCTTCAAAGGGCACTTAGGCCCTTGACTACCAAATTCTACTTTAGTCAAATTCAATTTGCTTTATCTTTATTTCTGGAGTAAATTGCATTTCCAGAATTTCTAACTGTTAGGTAGCCTTTAATAGAGTAGATTCTCTAATTAACAATATTCTTTGTGGGTAGACAGCATAATTTTTTATAACAAAAGAGAGGCTATCTTGCACACATTCAACGAATCAATCTCCAGCTGTTGAATTTCTACTTCTGACAAAGTTTTTAAAACACACAGGAAATTTTATTATTTTTAAGGTTTGAATTGAGCAGAAACAAAATGTTCAATATCCTTTTCCCAGTGTTACCACCCACAAAGAAACTTTTCAAGAACTAGTAACTAATACTCAGGACCTTTGTAAGTAACGGAGTATAGTTACTGACAGTAAAATACGTGATAGTTAATAAGAGTTCATTTTCATACTTTAAATGCTTTTGAGCTGTAAATGATTTAAATATGCTGCTGATTTTTAAGGCTTCTTAAGGAAAATAAGAGTTAACTGTGATAGTAGTTTATTGTATTAGTCCCATTTGAATTTGTCATAAAACTGTTTTCATAAAACAGCTGAATACCAGCATATTTGTGGTTGCAGTCATATGTTTTTAACTATATTGGATTTAACCCATAATGTGCTCAGAAATATATTTCCATTGTTTCAGCCAGCTCTTGATTAAGTTGTGGCACACCAAACTCTGTTGTGTTTATATATCTTGATATCATTCATACAGGGCAAAGAAAATTAGATTCCATACATTGTTAGAAAGCAATTAATTCTTACCCACAAGACTGTTACAGTAGATCAGTTACTATATACTAACTCTAATTACTTGCTAGAGTAGATTTGGAGAGCCAAGGTCTGTTCCTATTTACACTAGTATAACTTGTAGCATTATTTTACTCTAAAACTGGAACTCATTTTAAAGTAATCTGTGGTTATTCCAATGTGCACAGTTCTATGGCTAATGCATACATAATCTTCCATACATGATTATCTTGGCATGGAAGAATGCCTAAAAATCAAATAGTTTTCCAAAGTGTCACATTTAAACTTAAATATGATTAGATGACATACTGAAATAGTTCAAGCATATAATTAACTGAGCAACTTATTTTAACTTAAACTTTCGGATGAATGAGAAAATAGCTTGCCTATATGCCTTCATGCTTTTAAAAATTCAAAAGTGTTTTTTCTGGTTTAATAATAAAAATCCTTCTGTTTAAATGATTAGTGTTGCAAGCGTTATTAAACTACATCCTTGACAGGATAGTGAATTATTGGTGGGCCATGTACTACAAATAAACTCAAAAATTACACTATTTGGCCTTTAGCAGACACGGTTGGATGGAAGATTTAAAGCTATACAGTATCTTAAATATTGCTTGAAGTATATTAGCAGCCCAGTGGAAAAAAGAGCTAGGGACTTAAGGAAAATTACTGTTAAAAATTACTGTTAACCAACTGTTTATGTGCAAGTGAATAAGGAATTTTCTCATTAAAATTAATGTGACTCTTAAAGTAATAGTAGCATATTTTTTCACATGAAAGCCTATATAAGTCAGGGTGCTTAATGAAAAGTAGTGAGTGGTTATGCCTGGGAGAAGTTCAAACCATTTCTTTAATTTTTTTTTATTATGCTCTATTTTAATACAGGTAGTCCTTGACTTACAACAGTTCATCTAGTGACCATTCAAAGTTACAATGGCACTGAAATAGCAATAGCAATAGCAATAGCACTTAGACTTATATATCGCTTTACAGTGCTTTACAGCCCTCTCTAAGCGGTTCACAGAGTCAGCATATTGCCCCCAACAATCTGGGTCCTCATTTTACCCACCTCGGAAGGATGGAAGGCTGAGTCAACCTTGAGCCAGTGAGATTTGAACTGCCGAACTGCAGCTAGCAGTCAGCTGAAGTAGCCTGCAGTACTGCACTCTAACCACTGTGCCACCTCGGCTCTGAAAAAAGGGACTTATGACTGTTTTTCACACTTATGACAGTTGCAGCATCCCCATGGTGACATGATCAAAATTCAGATGCTTGGTTCATATTTATGACGGTTGCAGTGTCCTTGGGTTATGTGATCAGCTTTTGCGACCTTTTGATGAGGAAAGTCAATGGGGAAGCCAGATTCACTTAATAACCGTGTGACTAACTTAACAACTGCAATGACTCACTTAACAATTTTGGCAAGAAAGGTTGTAAAATGGGGCAAAACTCGCTTAATAAATGTCTCACTCAGCAATATAAATTTTGAGCTCAATTGTGGTTGTAATTTGAGGACTGCCTGTATTTACATCAGCAGCTGTACTAGGACGAGCAGGTATAGAGTCCTCTTTCTACAAAGAGTTATAATTTCCTTGTAGACATCAAGGGAAAACTTGACACTTGTATCTCTCATTATGACTGTTCACAGAATATGCCCTCAAACAATGTCATGCACAGATATTCCAGAACAGGAATCATATAGCTCTTTTGTTTGAATCTTTCTTCTCATACTCCTTTCTGGAGCTAAGAAATTACAATTATTAACTTTAGTTTTCAAATATGAAATGCAAACACAGATTTTATCAACATATTTTAAATGCCTCATCTCATTTCAACACTTTGTGCAAATTAAGAAGGCAGAGATTATAATAAATACTAATTCTTGTAGCCAACAAAGTGTGCCAACCATAAGGGCCACAGACTTAAATTACTAGAAGTAGGATATGGAAAATCAATCATTGCAGCTTTGGACAGCTGCAATGACAGTCCTGAATAGCCAGAGTGAATTTGATTAGAACCATTGAATGGCAAATCTGGCCTCTTATTATGCTGATAAGGATGGTTTCATATCACATATGTTAACAAGATTATTTTTTTTATAAATAGTATATGCTAACGAAAGGATCTAATTCAGAAATCACTGAAGTCATTATTAAAGAAACTTACTAAACTTCTTTATGTTAACTTGTATAAGAAGTATTAGACAAATTCCTAAGACATAAAGGGAACAAACTTGCACTTTTCTTTCTTTGTTAAATTATTTTATTATTTTTTCCAGAGAAGAATTCTGCAAATCCATAGCCCTCTGCTGGCACTGTTGAGCATTTTATAAGCAAAAGTGTTTATAACAGAGTTTGACTTCCACTATTACTACATTTAATATGTTTCCTTTCCACTGGCACTATATAGAAGAATTCAATTTCAGAAAAATGATCTTGAAATACATTAACAATTGTTACCTTTAAGAACAAGCTAATCAGAAAAAATAAGAATAAAAAGAAAATTTATATGATAACAGGATGAGAGGAGAAAGATCTTGTAAGTTTGCAAATTGTGTTAGGAGTTGTGAAAGAAACACTTAAATGATTTAGGACAGTATATTATTTATTTCACAAATATATACCTGGAAGTTTCAATGAAAACCACTTCACTAAAAGCAAGTTTCTACAATAATATCCAAAAGATATTTTGGATTAATGTAAATTAAAAATGGTAAGAAAATATTTAAAAACTTAATTTTAAAGAGAGTCATTGTTACTACTCTGGTCTTACTGGAGGATGGGAATATTTCAGTTAATTTATTTTGCTTGTACAGGAAATTAGCTTTAAATGAGCAGTAAAAATAGATCATTTGGTTACAATTTTCTACCAATATTACTTTCCAACTTTAGAGAACTGAGAGAAGGACACAGATACATGGATGTAGTATGTATAGTGATCTTTTAAATATGCTTCCAGCTTTAACAAATATATAATAAGACATTTGTGTTTTATTTTACGCAGGGTGTCTTTAGTTGGCACTACGTTGTCTTAGTGAACTAATGATGACTACAAAAATATTGTTGATCATATTCAGTTATTGTGTTCTTTTATGAACTAGTGAAGACTTTCATTAATGGAAAAATAAAGTGCTGATTTTCACAATTTTCTCTTTCTTGTGCAGCATTTCTCACTGTTCTAAATGGTTATTCAGAAGTTTGAAGGGAGCTGCATGGAGCTACAAAGGAAAGGAAGAATCAGCAAAATGGACTTTCCTCCCACTGTTGGTTGCTAAAGCATCTGCTGGATCAAAAAGCCTTCCATCAATAGAGAGAACATTTTTGAACACTACTCACAGTGAAGAAAAATGTGTTGAACTTTCTAATATATCATTTCATATGAAAACACAGATAAATTGTCAGTAAAATCTGTAGGATATTATCCACACTTTAAATCCATTAAAAGAAAAATAACAATCCACCCTCTCTGCCAACCGAATTTCCAGTTCCAATTTCCAATTGGTTCTTCTCAACCAATTACTCTTCCTTCATATATTTATTTTGTGATTCAATTTGTGTTCATTCTCTGTAAGACCAAACCATTTCAATGTATTTCATTCTAAAACTCACTTTATGTTTAATCCACATTGATTTACCAGTATTGATTTTTACCCTGTTACTTCTTGTTTTACCACACAAAAGATCATTTGGAGGTGGCAGAAACTTCAAATGTAATTTACCTTATTCTCTGCATAGATTTCCCCTGTGACTATGTAGGACAGATGGGAAAGAAGCTAATTATCATATTGCAAGAATATGAGTCAGTGGTTAAATGAGGAGACCCAGACTGATCGGTAGCCTCACATTGCAATGAACAAGGAGATACATTCAATTTGGAACTAGTATGATTGCTGGCTGAGCAGGGACAAAAATAGCCAGAGAAATGATTGAAGCCTGGGAAACGGGCCCCTTTTCAGTCAATAGGAGCAGGGGTGAAATGCTCCCGGTTCGCTCATACCTGTCGGTCGCCGTAGAGCCGGTTGCCAAGGTAGCGCGAGGCGCCGCTGACCCGCCCAGACGCTGCCATTTGGGTTCTTTTACCCTCTGCAAATGCACAGAACGCTTTGCGCATGCGCAGAGGGTAAAAGAACCCAAATGGTGGCATCCGGGTGGGTGGACGGCGCCTCACGCTACCTTGGCGACCAGCTCTACGATGACCGACAGGTACGAGCAAACCGGGAGCATTTCACCCCTGCATAGGAGTGCTGATTTACCACCAGCCTACCAGGAACTTAGGAGCCAAGGGCACAGCGGCACAAGGAAACAACAATTAATAGCCAGTTATCAACATCCTAATTAATAACTAAAAGCCACAACCAGGCACCGTATAAATACAATGACTAGAACATCCCACTGCACGCATTCTGGAGAGAGAGAGATTCCCTGAAGATGGGCTCCAGGACGAGCCCGAAAGCTTGGAAGAATAAACCTTTGGTCACAATGACTGACTCGTATTGGATCCAGCAACATTATCCTGGGACACATATATTTCCCTTCATTCATGAGAATTGTAACTGTTGACATATGTTACATTACATACAGTATGTTGACATAATGCTTTACATTTTATTTTTTTTAATTATTAATTATTTAATAATAATTATTAAATTATTAAATAATTAAATAATTATTAAATAATTATTTAATTATTATTTTAATTATTTTAAGCACCTCTTATTATTTAATAATGTATGTATCTTTGTGTTTTGTACCTATTGTTTTTTCTTTTTCTATTATTTTAAAAGCAACAAAATATTAATAACTTTTAAAAAGCAACTAAATTCTGTGAAACATATTACCACTAGACTTAACAAACCAACCCCCTCTAATTGCCTCTCTACCAGCATTTGTACATCTTAAAATATTTTCATCCTTTTTCCCATCTTTAGCAAATATTCTACCAAATATGCAATTTCATCCACTTATTTGAATTACGTACCCTTTGGGTAAAATTTGCTGTTGTTCACTGCATTTTTCCTGCTCAATATTAAATACCTTAGTTAAGTAGTTTTAAATTCATACTCTTCATGCATCGTACAATCATTTGGATTTCTAGCCAAACCCACAACATTATCCAGCCTCTAATCTCACTACAATCATTCTTTATGTATTTATCCATAAATACATTAAATAATTTTTGGAGCATAATATGTCTTTGTCTTAACCCTTACTTAATGTTGAGCAATTTACTAAGCATTCCCTTTAATTTCTGAATGCTTTATTCCAATCACGTACTCTTCCTGCATTCAGCAACTGATCTTGAGTCCCTTGGGAGTTGGGCGGCATACAAATTTAATTAATAATAATAATAATAATAATAATAATAATAATAATAATAATAATAATAATAATAATAATAATAATCTTCAATGAGCAGTTAAACATCCTGAACCTGTCAGCTGGAAAGCTGACAGCCTGTGTTTGAGACCTGAGCGCTGGGCAATGGGGTGAACTCCCATTACTTGCCCCGGCTTCTGCCAACAGTTTGAAAGCATGCAAATGCAAGTAGATAAATAGGTACCACTTCTGTGGGAAGGTAACAGCATTCTCTGCGTCTAGGCATATAGTGATGCCGGCCACATGACCACAGAGGTGTCTTTAAACAACGCTATTCCCTCAGCTAGGAAATGGAGATGAGCAACGTCTGCTAGAGTCAGACACAACTGGACAGGGGAAACCTTTCCCTTTATATGCATAAATATACAATACACTTTTCTCATTTCTTAAAGATTTATTGAAGAGCAAAAATCTGGCCTGCATACCTTTGCCCACCCAGCACAGATCTTCCCAAGTTGTGCTCATTGTCATATCTTGTACAGTTTGGGGTAGAATTCTGTGAAACACCTTACCAGATATACTTAAGAAGCCCACCTCTATTTTTGGCATTTACTTTTCCTACCTTTTCCTTTATAGATGCAACCTTCCAACCTACGCCAAATTTGCATGTCTACTCCATATACAGTACTATCCACTTTCATACTTTAATGTGTCTCCAATTATACCATGTATACTGCAGCCTTAATCATTTTTCAACATTCTCGCTATGACTTCTTTTTCATCAGCTTTTTCTTAGGTGTTAATATTTCTGGTGTTCATTTCAATTTCACTCTTTGACAAATTACTGTCATTCTCATAAAAATCTTTAAAATTCCAATATTCCTTCAGTTTCTATTCCATTTACTCAGCTGGAAGCTTCTCATTTATTCTTTTTAAAGTTTCCAATTGCTCTGCACTTTTAATCTTAAGTGTTCCTTTTTCTCTGGCTAGATTGGCAGCTATTTTTCCCCTATATACACATCTTACAGTATCTTTTTCTAATATTCATAGAACAGAACATTTATTCTGTTACATGCACATTTTCCTTCAACCACAGTTTCTTTCATTTCAACATTCTGCCAAGTGTCCTTTCATACTTCCAGATAGCATACTTTCATGTTACTCTGCAATATAACCCTTTTCAGTGAGTTCCAAGCAGATTTCAATCCTCCTTCCTTACATCTATTAATTCTGTTGGGAGATTAATCTATCTTTTAATACTTTTTCATACAGAGCATTTTATATGGAATTGACACTTTCTCTTCCTGTAGGCATTCTAGTTTCTTTAACTTCTTTTCCTTCGCATCTATCTTTTCCCAAGTTCCACTCACAAAATAATCTGCCCCACATGCAAAACTGATCTTTTTTATGTCCTTCACAATTTATCTCAATCTTTCATCATAAAGAATTAAACTAATTATGCTTGTAGATTTATTTTTTTCATTGCCATGCATTTGAATTGTATTGCTGAGGCAGATGATCGCAAAACAGCCATCATTCCCGTTCATTCGTGGGTCACTGAATGGTCCAGTTATTTTTTCTGTACTGTCTTGTCTCGTTCCCACTTATTGTATGTTACAGTAAGAACACTGTTTCTTCTAGATTGTATTCATTCATTATTTTGTATAATTTCCTCCCAGACTTATACAGGTAGTCCTCAAATTATAACCAAAATGAGCTTGGCAATTACAGCCGTAACTCATGATAGTCATAAAGCAAGTCACCATATGACTGGATATGTTTTTACAACCTTTTTGCGACTGTTGTCATGTGAATGTGCTGGTTGTTCAGAGAGTCATTAAGAGAATGCGGCGGTAGTCATTAAGCAAACCCATTGTTTGCTATTGGCTGTTTGTTCCCAGAACCTAGAAGTAAATGCTGATTTCCACAAAACCACTGTAAATTGTAGTCACATGACCACAGTGCACTGCAAACGGCCATTAATGCAGATCACCCACGTTGCTGAGTACCCAAAATGCAGTCATGTGAACACAGTAGGTGGGCATGACATCAGAACTTTGAAACTGGGTCATAACTCAAGGATACCTGTATTTAGTTCTTCCATTTTCACTATTCACTGAAATACTCCTGCACGCAACTACAATTTTCCCATTCCTACTTTCAAGCAGACTTCAGCAACTTAGCTGATACCAATTCATACTTTCTGACATGCATTTATCGCTTCCTTTCATAAATAAAAGCATGTATTCTTCTATCCCCCTATATTAAATCAGACAACCTTTATTCAGATCTACTGTATCCTTCCCCTTCCTTTTACTTTCACTTGCCTACAAATAATTGAGTAATCTACAAATAGGCCCCTGCTGTGGTAATCTACCACAACTGTGGCCCTTAAGATAGGATTAGACTACAATTTGTAAAATTTCCAGCCAGCATGCCTGTGTTGTCCCCCTTATGTACACTTTATCCTGCATGGTGTCATAGGAATCTCTGTAGATAATGAAGTAAGGATAAGAAGCACAATCATATTGATAGCTGCAAAGCAATGGAGGTGGAAGAGGACAATTTTTTGTGAGTAACAGCAAACTGGCTTCCTAATAGCTGTGGGGAGGAAGATGGGGGTGATTTGGAGGGCACATGCAAGAGAAAGGTGGTAGAGGGGCCATCTACTTAGGAAGAGGATATTTGTATTAGAAGTTTTATTATATAAATGTCAATAAGTAGATAATCTTAAAAATTATAGTTTTGAATTGTAGGTTTCGTTCTTATGCTCTTATGCTCTCTTCAGAAGTGAGCAAAAATAAGTTGCTTGCACAAGAACAGAGATAATGAGCTGATTAATTCTTTCAATTAGAATTCCAGTGCTATCAGCAGCACTTTTAAAAAAGCATTTCCAACATATATATATGGGGCCGAAAGGCGAAAGGAAGCAGTATGCTCCCTCCCATATTTGGGTATACCAGGTGATTCGACAGAGAAAACACACACACACACCTATATATATATGTCCAACAAATTCGTCTTTAACTGTTTAATTTGCACACCCTTAAAATGAAACTTTTGCCGCTTTATTTTGTCATATGTAAGGAAAACTGGGAGACTTGCAGCTATTGTTCTGAAGCTGAGCTTGTTAGTGAAACAAAGACCTGTTTTTTTCCAGTCAGTACTGTTTGTGCATTTGCCCCATGACATATACTTGGAGTCATTCCCAGAAAAAAGATAGAGAGGGGGACAGAGAGAGAGAGAGAGAGAGAGAGAGAGAGAGAGAGAGAGAGAGAGAGAAAGAGAGAGAGAATCAGAGAAAGACAGGCCAAATACATTCTTAGTATTTGCTTACTACAGCACTTCTTGGTTACCAGATCTTTTTGGCAGTCTTTATTTAGACCATGACATCAAAGTATGTAATATTCTCATGAGAATGAAAAGCAACAGATAAATATCATATATAGTGTATCATTCTGATATTTTAAGGATTAGAGTATTCCCTCTTGGGCTCAGCTCCAAATCCCATTGTAGTCAGTGGAAACCCTATTAAACGTGATGAATGTTCTTTTAATCAACTTCAGTGGGCTTTGGATCAGGTTTACTGAGGTGCGGCCACTATGTGTGTTACCTTTTCTTGAAGCCAAAGGTGAGACCTGAGCACCAGGTGGGCACCAAAGGTGAATGAGCGGCCCAAAAGGGACATAGCAGGCCCCTCCACCAGAGGTATTACCCTCCCTGAACACCTTACACCCCACAGGGCCTTTGGTAGCCACTGTTCTATCCTGTCAAATGCCCTGAAATTGGCTCTCATCTAAAGTGACCAATACAGGCAACATATTTAGCTAACTATCATTATTCCCAGTTTTCTTGAAATATAGTATGTAACCAAGATTCTGAACACTGCTTACTCAATCAGTTTTAGACAGCTATTTAGAAATTAGGCAGAGGTGTAAAAGGGTTTATTACCACTAGTTATTGGTATGCTAGTTAGATTACAAAAGAGTAGCCACTGAGAGGTTTTGGAAACTCTCAATATTCTGCCCGGTCTCAACCCAAAGACTTGTGTAAGTTATCTTAAGCCATGACAATTTGCATCACCAAAAAACATTTCACTTTTCAAGTCTAGCTGTTGTCTCCTAATGATATACAGGTAGTCCTCAGCTTACAAGAGTTTATTTATGACTGTTCAAGTTACAACGGCACTGAAAAGTGACTTATGACTGTTTTTCACACTTACGACCATTGCAGCATTCCCATGATCACATGGTCGAAATTCCGATGCTTGGCAACGGATTCATATTTATGACAGTTGCAGTGTCCTGGGGTTATCTGATCAGCTTTTGTGACCCTCTGACAAGCAAAATCAATGGAGAAGCCAGAGTCATTTAATAACCGTGTAACTAACTTAACAACTGCAGAGATTCACTTAACAACTGTTGCAAGAAAAGCCATAAAATGGGGCAAAATTCACTTAACAACTGTCTCACTTAGCAATGGAAATTTTTTTGGCTCTATTGTGATCTGTAATTTGAGGACTACCTGTATGAGTTGTCTAATTAGCTCTTTGCAAATTTTCACATCTCTATTAACCAAGCAAACGTGTTCTAAGTAAAAATCAAAGTACTGACTTCTGTGAGTTCAATTTTTAAGTGAATAATCCTCTCATTTGAAGGTGTGAATAACCAAGAGCAGACTATAGTTGTCTTAGAGTACTCACCACTATAACAGTAACAGACTTTCTCACTCAAAAGTGACATTGACCCTATTTGTTGCAAATGACCTATTTAACTGCAAATTTATCATCCCCACTATTTCTCCCATTGGAAAAAGGGCTCAATTCAAACTAATACAACACTATCTAATACTAATCTAATACTATCTAAAACTAATACTAAACCAATCAAACAAAAAGCTCTTAATATCTATAAATACCTTGGGTGTTTCTAGGAAAAAAATATATTGCCCTCAGAAAGTGACTCAAGATGAAAGTGACAAGAAAAAAGCTAATTAGAGACTTTCAAGTTTCTTGTTAAAAACTATCAGAAATGATCAGAGTTCCTAACACTATTATATTTTCTTGAAAGTAGAGCTATGGTTCACAGCAGTACTGCATACTTATTACATAGTACATATTATATTATACTATATTAATTTATTTGATTATTTTTATTATTTTTATTGTTTTAAATGTGGTTTTATATTCTGTAAGCCGCCTTGAGTCGCCATGGGCAAATAGGCAGAAATATAAATTCAATAAATAAATAAATAAATAAAAAATACTGACATTGTCTGGGCAATGTGTTTGATTTACCACCATGAATGAACCTACCCATTCAGTGGTCATTTTTAATGCTGAAACATACTTTGATGGGCATACTTTCTCCAAGTGTAGGAACAAGGACAGTTATACTCAGTTGACTATTACTACAGTAAAGGTATTGATTGTTGTTGGCTAACTAATCTTCCACCCTTAGAAGACAGTGTTTTGCCTACTTCTATTTGCTTAACATACATGAGAATGTGATGACAAAAAGACTAAATTCTCCTCTTTCATCCTTCTAATTGCTTGTAGGATATTCACAGAGCTGTTCTCTTTCATTTATTAACCTAGGAACGGGGCTCCAAACTTGGCAACTTTAAGACTTTTGGATTTCAACTCCTAGAATTCCCTAGCCAGCATGGCTGGCTGAGGAATTCTAGGAGTTAAAGTCCACAAGTTTTCAAAATTGCCAAGTTTGGAGACCTCTGACCTAGGAAGTATAGTATAGTCCAAATTCAAGACACAGAAACAGAATATTCTAAATATTAAAAATATTGTAAAATAATTAAGTTCAAGACATTAAAGGAAAAAAGAAAGGCTGTTGGATAAGCAGCAAGAATTAATTTCAGGGAGATGCTTCAGTATAACTTATAACACTAAAGAATAAGCAGGACTCGGTCTTCTTATCTTAGTACATGTAGGTTTTGGTACAGCAGCTCAAGGAATTAGGCCACAGAACAAAGTTATTTTTAGAACAGATGATAATGAGAGAGGAGTCTCTCTTGAGCACCAGCGATTTATCAGGAATGTACAAAATATGCTTGTGAGGAGAAGTGCCTGTCATTAAATTTTAATGAATATGCACCAGGGCATGGATAATAAATAAATGCCTTGTATGGTACTGGTATAGTAATATTACATTGCTATTAATTTTCTTGCCTATGATTAGACTACATACTTAAGTGACAATATTTAATAGCATTGGGGCTCGCTTAGAAAAATTCAATGGATATTAAGTAGAAGTAGGGGTAAAGTTGCCATGTCAGCACAAAATGAGGATTATAATCAAAGACATTGCATGTATTCAAATGATCCCAGCTTAAAACTAAAACCAAACAATTTAAACACATCTTTACAATAAATCATGACATTGTTTTTTAAATATAAAGATTTCAACTTCCTTGTCCATCAATTCTGGATGGTTCTATCATATAAATCAAAATAATCTTTATTTAATATTCAGTGTGTGAATGATTCAGTTAAATTTGAAAATGTGTGATAAACACACAAAGGACCCTGAAGCAGCTGAATGTGCAGACATACACACACACACACACACACACACACACACACACACACACACACACACACACTACCTCTTACCTAATTTATTCCTACATGAATATCTGCATAGGCTTTGTTGAAAAGCAAAGATTACTTGCTTTCATATGTTTCACCTCTTCTAAATATGATACAAGTCATCTGTCTATCTGCCCACTTACCCACATTTGGAAAGTTCTCTGAGAAACACTAAGAGCCACAGCAATTCAGTAACCTAAAAAAACTTTGAGCAATGTTTTATATTTACTCCTGCAGTTAAAAAAAAATCTGCGTCATCAGATCTATTACATTTTTCTTCTGTTTTTATTAATTTTGAGAAGTTAAGAAGAACATCCCTAGGGTTAAAAGGCCTCTTCATGAATTATTGCCTTGTCGTGGTGAAGGGGCTTGCGTAGCTCAATGAAACTATGAGCTCTGCCGTGCAGGGCCACCCAAGACGGACAGGTCATAGCAGAGAGCTCTGACAAAACGTGATCCACTGGAGAAGGAAATGGCAACCCACTCCAGTATCTTTGCCATGAAAACCCCATGGACAGTACCAAAAGGCAAAAAGATATGACGCTGGAAGATGAGCCCCTCAGGTCAGAAGGTGTCCAATATGTTACTGGGGAAGAGCAGAGGGCTAGTACTAGTAGCGCCAGAAAGAATGAAGCGACTGGGTCAAAGCCGAAAGGACGCTCAGCTGTGGATGTATCTGGTGGTGAAAGGAAAGTCCGATGCTGTAAAGATCTATTCTTCATAGGAACCTGGAATGTAAGATCCATGAATCAAGGCAAGCTGGACATGGTCAAACAAGAGATGACAAGACTGAACATCGACATCTTAAGAATCAGTGAACTAAAATGGACAGGAATGGGTGAATTTAATTCAGATGACCATCAGATATGCTACTGCGGGCAAGAATCCGTCAGAAGAAATGGAGTATACTTCATATTTAATAAAAGAATAGGAAA
>QLTV01002702.1:1157629-1191689 GCA_003457575.1 Thermophis baileyi
AAGATTGCCAGCATAAATATTAATAATCTCAGATATGCAGATGATAGTATTCTCATAAAAATAAGTGAAGAGCCTCTTGATAAGGATGATAGAGGAAAGTGAAAAAGTTGGCTTGAAACTCAACATTAAGAAAACTAAGATCATGGCATCCAGTCTTCTCAATTCCTGGCAAATAGATGTGGAAGAAATGGAGGTAGTGACAGATTTTATTTTCCTGGGCTCCAAGATCACCGCAGATGGGGACTACAGCCAAGAAATTAAAAGACGCTTGCTCCTGGGGAGGAAAGCTATGGCAAATCTAGACAGCATACTAAAAAGCAGAGACATCACCCTGCCAACAAAAGTGTGTATAGTCAAGGCTATGGTTTTCAAAGGTTGCAATGTATGGCTGTGAAAGTTGGGACCATAAGAAAGGCTTAGCGCCAAAGAATTGAGCCCTTTGAACTACGGTGCTGGAGAAGATTCCTGCGAGTCCCTTGGATTGCAAGGTGATCAAACCGGTCAGTCCTAGAGGAGATCAACCCTGGCTGGTCTTTAGATGGCCAGGTCCTGAAGATGAAACTCAAATACTTTGGCCACCTAATGAGAAGGAAGGACTCACTGGAGAAGAGCCTAATGCTGGGAACGATTGAGGGCAAAAGAAGAAGGGGACAACAGAGAATGAGGTGGCTGGATAGAGTCACTGAAGCAGTAGGCGTGAGCTTAAATGGACTCCGGGGGATGGTAGAGGACAGGAAGGCCTGGAGGAACGTTGTCCATGGGGTCGCGATGGGTCGGACATGACTTCACAACTAACAACAAGGGTTAAAAGGAGGAACATAACTTTTAAATTGATCAGTTGTTTCTAGACAAGTACTTCTCCATGACCAAAAAATATAAAAATAGGATTTCCAGCCAATAGGAATTCATCATAATAAATGGAAGGGCTGTCAGAATAGGAAAGATAACCCATATGATTTTTCCATTAGGTAGAAAAGGATCAGCTTGTAGTGTATGATTCTGATTCTAAGCATCTCATGGTCTCAACTGCCGACTCTGAAGATGAATTTCAATATAAAATTGAACAAAAAAGCCGGTGGGGAAAAAAGGCATGTTTAAGTTTTCACCATGTTCTTATTTAGTTAAAACCATTAGAGCAGTTTTAAATGCAAAGTTTGCATGTGTGCTCTTCTTGCAAATGGAGTGTGAAATTCTTGTGTCATACTACCTGTAGTTGGCACAAGGTAAGCTAATTAATTCAAGGCACGCTTGTCTAATAGTGCTGGACAAATATTTCCTTTTATTCTAGCAAATGATGGATGGATAAGAACAGGATGAAACACAGATATAACTTATCTTACACTTATTTTCATGTATATTTTAAAAGACATCTGGGAAGCCATCAAAGCATTGCTAAGCAGTCCCCTATGATACAGGCATCTTATTTTCCATTATTAAGGAAAAGGAAAGTATGGATCAGGAAAATCTATCTTCCATATTCATCAACTTCCCAGCATATTGAAATTTACCGCTTAGGCTTAACTACTATGAATGTTCATGTACAGTATATCAACCTTCCCCAAATATATATTCATATAATTTCAGATTATATCTACCATAATCCTCAAATTAGAAGAGCTAATTAGTTATAGGCCAGAGTCCCTTGGGAGTTGGGCGGCATAGAAATACAAATAATAAACAAACAAACAAACAAACAAATGAACAAACAAACAAACAAACAAATAAATAAAGTAAAAGAAGCACAGGGGGATATAGATCCAATAAAATGAGCTTAGCATCTCATCTCTCACTTTATGTTCCATAAGTCTATGCACACAATGCACAGACATCAGTAAGTATGACCGACATCCGTGAAATCATATTGTAGGATAGAAAACATTGAAATGTGCCAAGAGATATTAATGATTATTATATTTGCATCATAGTGAAACATGACAATGCAGTTGCTTTGCAACTAATCAGAGATCTGAAGTCCCAAAGGTGCTTTTTCAAGAGGCAACTGGACTTTCTGGTTTTTCTTTGAAGACGTTTCACTTCTCATCCAAGAAGCTCAGAGCTGAAGAAGCTTCTTGGATGAGAAGCGAAACGTCTTCAAAGAAAAACCAGAAAGTCCAGTTGCCTCTTGAAAAAGCACCTTTGGGACAACCATGACCTGGATGACTGAGAATCTCCATATACTGTACATTCAGAGATCTGAAGCTTGTACAAAGATAGTTATCATTTTTTTCTGCCATTTCTAGTCATTGTATGCCTCCTGCCTGCTCCCATCTCTGCTCCTCATGACAGAATTAAAACCTTATTTGATTAGTTATTGTGAATTAAAATAAATGTTTTATGTCTGAAGAAGAGAAAGAGAATTATATTTCTGCAAGATTCCAGAAGAAACTGGTTAACATATTTTGTGTCTGTTGTATGCTTCTCTTGGCATTAAGAAGGCTTAAGTTTCCAAAAGACAAGATACTGGATACTATTTCACTTCTCGCAGTAATGAACAAACATTCCCAACACATTCCAACATTAGAAATATTTTGCACATTTAGAACAGTGTGTATAGGTTGTGATAAATGATGTCCATCACTATCAAATAGCCTCCAGTTTGACTGATTTTTTGCCATACATAAAACAATTTTCTTAATTTTAAGTGTTTGTTTATGTATGTGTTCACTGCACATATGTACATACATACAAGCTTGGGCCTGAAAGTCAGCAAAGAGCTAACTTCCAAGAATGCTGAAATGGATAAGTTCAGTTTGGGAACATTGGCAGTTCAATGTGCTGAAAATGCAACATTTCCCTCAAAAGGGAAACATGAACTGTACCCAACTCAATTTAAAATTAAAAAGACATTACGCTTATTTGTGAATAATTCGCACACATAAAAATATCTTTTTTTATGAAAAATATAGCCACTGGGATGGTGATTTACAAAGCATGACTTAAAGGAATTTCTCTTTCTTTTCCCCAGTATAGGCATGCAATTTGTTATTATACAAAACTATCATCTTCAACAACAAATGCTACTATAATTAGACTGTACTTTTCTCAGGTTTTAGTACTTTAGTATACCAAAATCCTCCTTTGTAGGGATTAATCAATGGCTGTAGAATCAGGTGGACCCTTCCTCAGTTTCCTAAGCAGGTGGTGAATAAATGCTGACAGCTGAGCTCCCTTTTTATCCTGACTTCACTTAGCTCAAGGAAGCTCTTTTTTCACCACTTAATGAAGCTCATTAATATAATAGTAAAGAATAAATGCTGTAGGGAAAGATCACAGATGGTATAGCCATTTCCACTAACGCTACTGGATAGGCAGAATAAATTATAGATGCTGCAAACCATAAAAAATAGATCAAATGCTCATGAGCTGAGTTGGGATAAACAGGGATAACATATCCCTTCTCTAAAGCTCAGAATTTACCAGGTGGGACAAGAGAGATTCAGCTAGCACATCAAGGATCTCCCACTGACTATTTGGGGATTGGGTTGGCTCTATCACAGGGGTCTCCAACCCCTGGGCCATGGCCCATTACCAGGCCATGAGGTGTTCAAAACGTGGCCACCCAAAGTGGTGGTGAGCACATATGCGCATCCTTTCTTGCGCAAGCAGCGGGCGAGCGTGTGCACATACTCTCCATTTGCACGAATGCTCGCCCGCTGCTCACCCGGAACTATCCCCTCTCCCCTGCCCCCCCCAACCGGTCCACAAAGCCAGAAAGGTTGGGAAACTCTGCTCTATCAGACCTAGAATCCTAATGAACAATAGAATAGCATGGTTTTCCCAATCAAGATTTTGACGTGAGTAATCTTAATAAGAGCAGTGATGGCGCAGTGGATAGAATGGAGTATTGCAGGCTAACTCACTGTTCACTGTCAGGAGTTTGATTCTGACCAACTCAAGGATGACTCAGCCTTCCTTCCTTCCGAGGTTGGTAAAATGAGCACCCAGATTGTTGATTCTGTAAACCTCTTAGAGAGGGCTGTAAAATGGTATATAAGTCTGCTATTGGTATTAATCTTATCCCCAAGGAAAATGTACCACCAGGATTTTGGAAGCATGCTCTGTTTACTTTTCCCTTGTTTTAAGCCTAAGGGAAGTTGTTGAATGTCTCCAAAGGAAGGAAAGAGGGAGGCGGTACTTTCCGTCTATGTTTTTTTTCTATTTTCCCATTTTACAGCAAATTATCAGTCAAACATAAACTGATGGAATAGGTTCACAGAAGGGCAAAAT
Organism: Thermophis baileyi; assembly: GCA_003457575.1. NCBI lineage: Eukaryota > Metazoa > Chordata > Lepidosauria > Squamata > Dipsadidae > Thermophis > Thermophis baileyi. The sequence goes on from QLTV01002702.1 coordinate 1,161,857, forward strand.
CGATTATCAGGTGATGAGGTAGGCAAGATCAGGATACAAAAGTCAAGGTGAGTTTTGGAATATACTTTAATGTGGACAGAGTATTGTAACAGAATCCTGAAAGCTTGTCAAAACCCTTCTCTACTTCAGCTTATACCTAACACGATCAGGGCAGATTGTTAGTTTCTCTGTCGTCCCCTTCTTCTTTTGCCCTCAGTCTTTCCCAGCATTAGGCTCTTCTCCAGTGAGTCCTTCCTTCTCATTAGGTGGCCAAAGTATTTGAGTTTCATCTTCAGGATCTGGCCTTCTAAAGAGCAGCCAGGGTTGATCTCCTCTAGGATTGACCAGTTTGATCGCCTTGCAATCCAAGGGACTCGCAGGAGTCTTCTCCAGCACCATAGTTCAAAGGCCTCAATTCTTTGGCGCTCAGCCTTCCTTATGGTCCAACTTTCACAGTCATACATTGCAACTGGGAAAACCATAGCATTGACTATACGCACTTTTGTTGGCAGGGTGATGTCTCTGCTTTTTAGTATGCTGTCTAGATTTGCCATAGATTTCCTCCCCAGGAGCAAGCGTCTTTTAATTTCTTGGCTGCAGTCCCCATCTGTGGTGATCTAGGACTCAAATGTCTTTTCTGTAGCAGCTCAGCATTCTCCTCCTCCTTCTCTAAATCAACCCCGCAATCCATCACAAGGGATTAGAAACTTAGAAAGTTTTATAATGAAAAATGGAAGGAGTTGGATATGTTTATTCTTAAGAGGGGAGGAGGAATATGAAAACAGTCTTCAAATACCTGAAAGGATGTCACATGGAAGAAAGTTAGGATCTGTTTTCTCTCATTCCAGAATGTAGGGCATGGAATAATGCTACAGGAAAGCAGATTAAGGTAGGATTTTTTTGTTTAACTTTCAAACAATTAACAGCAGTTCTACAGTGGAACCCATTATCCAGAAAGGTGGTGGGCTACCATTCATTGGATGTGTTCAAATGCAGACTAGATAGAGATCTGTACTGGATATTTTAATTTGGATTCCAGCACTGAGCAGCTATTACACTCATTGATCTGAATGAGCCCTCCTACCTCTATAATTCTATGGAAATATCATTTGAGGGACTTGGCTATCATGGATACTGGAAAAAGGATGTTAAACTCTTGTAATTACATTGAGAAAAACAAACGTAATGTTAATAAAGGAAAATTATACATCATATTTCTGTAAATATAAGCAGTCTGTTATCCTTTTGCTCCCAAAAATTAACTATTCTAGAACAATGGTTATCTCACCACTGAGCTTGAATTCTCCATTCTAAGTTGTTTTTATGCAAAACTTATCTGGGAGTACTCCCAACGTATCTGGAAGTACTTGTGTCTCCATCGCTTCATTTTTGTCTCAAAACATGTATGTAACTTAGCTTGTAGGCTTTAGAACACAAAACTCTTAACTTTATTTGTCAGAAAGAAATCTGGAGAGGAAAGCACAAGGTTGATGTTCTTTGCAACACAAGGACCATTTCTATATATTTTTTTCTATGTTTTTGTTTGGTGTGTCAAATAATTTTGTACCACATAACCACTGACCACATGAGAGATGCACCTGTAGCAACTGAAAGGTTGGCAAGAAATCTATTCAAAATCCAGATCAATTAAAATACCTCCTTGTGACCTGGGGCATTCCTGAGCAGAAAGAAGTGGATATGAAAGTGTGTTTGTTTTACTTTGACATGCTATGCAATAAGACATTTCACCCCATATTTATTTAAGGATTTTAGCACTGCGCCAGACCTGGTTGGAGATGAATGAAATGTTTTCATAGGACTATTGCTCAAATTGTAGCCTTCTACTTTTGCATGAATGCTCAAAGCTGACAAAACCTTCAGTCTTTTGAGTGCTCACAGGTGTATAAGACATAGATAGATAGATAGATAGATAGATAGATAGATAGATAGATAGATAGATAGATATAGATATAGATATAGATATAGATATATAGATAGATAGAGATATATAGATATAGATATAGATATAGATATAGATATGCTAATTTTCTGCTTTTTATAGATATAGATATAGATATGTCTTATATAATTTCTATGTTTCTCTGTTTGTTAACTGACTTACAATGGCCTCAAATAAGAGAGCACCAAGAGGAAGAAAGGATTTAGAAAGAGTACTTGAAGGTCTTTCCCTAAACCAGATTGATCTTTATGATCAAGCCACCATTGGTTGCCCCAATCACAGTGTCAATGTAAGATGACAAAATCTTTGGGAATTGAGAAATGTTCTTATCTTAAACATTTTTAATACATTGTTAGATATTGTCCTATAATATTAGGGAGATACAAGTGTAATTTAAGGGGCTGGTTGTTACCTAAAATCTTAAATTGCTCACAGTCTGAGCATCTTAGAGATTACTAATTCTACGTAAATTCTGACCCAATTGACAGTGAACAGAACACACCTATTGAAGATCCTCTCCTATCAGGAGATATGAAGCAAGGGGACATGGAGGTAGGCATTCTTGGTGGCTTATCCTCAAGATAAGAAGGGAGCACATCTCATGACCTTCTGGAGAATAAGTAAGACCTCGATTTCCAGATGGCCTCTAGAGGTGAATAACTAGAAGATGATTTGTGCCAACAGAACACAATTTTAGTTTTTCTTCTGTATCCTACAATTTTATTTTATTTATTTTACAAATCTCAGAGAAGATGCCATGCCATTTGCCAGCAAATCACACAATTGTTAAGCAGCAGAAATAGCACTTAGACTTATATACTGTCTCATGGTACTTTACAGCACTCTCTGGGCAGTTTACATTGCCTCCAAGAATCTGGGCCCTCATTTTATCGACCTTGGAAGGATGGAAGGCTGAGTCAACTTGAGCCCATCAGGATTGAACTCCAAGCTGTGGCAGAATTACCCGGCAATACTGTGTTCTAACCACTGTGCCACCAAGACTACGGGCATACTGCAACAGTCATACATACGAGGATGATTATAAGTCACTTTTTTCACTGACATTGTAACTTTGAATTGTTGTTAAACAAATGGTGGTAAATTGAGGACCACCTGTACATTATTTTTTATCATTTTATTTTTCTCTTAATTTTTTGGGTTTGGTGTTCTGCTGTGGTCTTGATTTGGCATATGACATTTTGTTTTTTCTATTAATATCTGAAGTTACTTTCCTTTATACATGGTATCTTAAGGTGCAGGGTCTTCATCTAGGCATATAAAGTGTCTAAGTTAAAAAAAGATAGGACTGATACTGCTCTTTTTATAGCAGACTCATATTCTTCCTAAAGATAAACAGCTTTTATATAGTTCTTGATAGGAGGAGTTTACCTAAATTGCAATTCTAAATGTGCAAGAAGTCTTGTGGTTTTAATTAGGTTTTCAAAGCTGAGAGCTGGAAAAAAAATCAGAGAATATTTTTTAATCTTATTGTCAGACTGGATAATCATCAACTGGGTAATCATCAGCTAGCAATATAAATATATCAACCACAGATTATTCAGAACAAATATGCATGCTGCTAGTGGGTCATACAGTAGTTGTGGAATGATTTTATTTAGACACCTCTTTAGATCTTAACACTCTACCTCTCAAATTATACTTTCAGATTCCTAACATCTTTCAAGATGATATTTTGAATTGAATTTAGTAGATGTTAGGCATTCTATTAAACCTTTTTAGTGATAATACACTTAAGAGTTCCAGTGCTCTCACTTGCTACTGTATAGGACAGAGTGAATAAAATCTCTGTGTCGAATCTTTGTTTGAAATGATAAAGAGAGAAGAATGCTTTCTGCTTATATATTCTTTAGGAGTCCTGGTGGGCACAGTGGTTAGAATGCAGTATTGCAAGCAAACTCTGCCCACAGCCTGGAGTTCGATTCTGATGGGGCTCAAGGTAGACTCAGCCTTCCATCCTTCCATGGTCGGTAAGATAAGGACCCATATTGTTGGGGGCAATACGCTGACATTGTAAACCACCAAGAGAGTCCTGTAAAGAATGATGGGGCGGTATATAAGTCTAAGTGCTACGTGCTATTCCATGGCTATTAAATATATTTTCTGTGTTAATATTTGTGGTGGTCTGGAGGAGTTTTTAATGCTACCGCCTCCTAGCTAATTCAATAATTTGAAGAGCTTCCATGGAGGCAGAGAGAGAGAGAGAGAGACAGATATAGATCAGCAATATACAGACATGTATCTGTAAATAAAATGTTAACTTTTAAGTACAGGTAGTCCTCGACTTACATCAGTTCATTTAGTGACCATCTGAAGTTACAACGGCATGGAAAAAAGTGACTTATGTGTTTTTCACACATAAAACCATTGCAGCGTGAAAAACCATTGCGGCATCCCCATGGTCACATGATCAAAATCCAGATGCTTGGCAACTGACTCATAGTTATGATGGTTGCAGTGTGCTGTGATCATATGATCACCTTTTGAAACTTTCTGATAAGCAAAGTCAACGGGGAAGCCGGATTCACTTAACAACCATGTTACCAACTTAACAACTTCAGCGATTCACTTAACAAATGTGGCAAGAAAGGTCGTAGAACGGGACAAAATTCACTTAACAAATGTCTCACTTAGCAACAGAAATCTGGGGCTCAATTGTGGTCATAAGTCGAGCATTACCTGTACAGCATTTCCTCTTAGTTGTCCAGTTATTTATTCAATTAACTCTTTAAAAAAAAAAAGCATATCCCTGCTCAAGATCTCTAAGGGCTTAAAATATCTCAGAATTTATCTTCAGCTGGCATGGCTTAAAGAGAGCTCTACGCCTTGTTATGGATCTAACGCCATTACAGATGCAATAAAAGTTTCCTTCTCACATCCTTTCTTGCTCTTTCACAAGTCTGTTCTTATTAAGCTCTGCAGAGAGATGCTCAGCCAAAAATAGTAGTATTAGTACATATAAGAAAGTATAAAGTGACAGCTGGCTTATCTAATTATCTCTTGGTAACTGAGTATCTGTTCTTCTACTCAAGGACCACTTACTGCCCTTTAACCAAAGCAGCTGCAGAATACATTAACTGTTATACGATGAAATACACGATTTGATTTAAGATTGAGAAAGGGGGGGTGGAGGTGAAGAGGAAGAGAGCAGAAAATCCTTCTGCAGCAGTTCAACATTAACTGGCTTTGACATAAATTGCACATGGCATGTACCATCTGGCTTCTCAAAGAAACCAGCCTCAGCCTGGGCTGCCTTAAGATAGTCTACTGCTTTCCGTGACTGAGTGTAATCAGAGCAAAGTAGGCCTTTAGAACAGAAATTTGCTGCAGGTACTTGTGCCAAAACACGCAGTACTGTGTTTGCAGTAAGACTCTGGGACATAACCAGCATTAAAGAGGTCTGTCCCATTTAGTATGAAAATATCCTGACAACCACAAGAGGGCAGATTTTTTTTGGGGGGGGGGTTCTATTTAGTGATGGGCTGTCAGACCTGGGTGTTACTTGGAACCCTGACATTGGCTGGATTTTCTACAAAGTTCTGGCACCTCTGTGTGAAACATTTTCAATTGTTCAAAGGGACATAAAAGTATTTTTTTTAAATTTTTATTAAGAAGAATGCCTCTTCTTTAATAAGTTCCTGAAAAAAATATATTCAGATAGATGTACACTTTCATCTGTGAGGCATGATCTTGCACTAAAAACACAAGACATTCTTTGTAGATTTGAATAAAAAGAGTAGGAATGAATTCCCAAATCAGATAAACTATTTTTGACGCAAAGCAAATAAACAATCCAAGGACAGAACTCTAAGCCTTAGGACAATATCACTAGGTTTCTATGCTCTTTCACTCACATACTTCAGAGGGAGGGAGGGAGAGGGGGGGAGAGAGAGAGAGAGAGAGAGAGAGAGAGAGAGAGAGAGAGAGAGAGAGAGAGAGATATTTGGGTTCAGAAAATGTTACAATACAACAATCAAACATAAAGTCAATTGAACAAATACTTGACACTACTAACATGAAGTATCGTTTGCCAGGGGTATTTTTTATTGAATAACTTTCACAGAAAAAGACTTGCAATATCATTTTTCTAGGAAGTTGTTCTCCCTCCAAAATTCCAGCCATTTAGTGTTCACCATTTTTTCTCTATATATAAAAAACCTCCCTGAACTAAAATATCCCCCTCATTGAAAATCAAAAGTGTTGTTACAGTCAACATATAACATTTTGAAACATTTTTTTTCCTGGAAAGCATATTTAGGTATATGCACAGAAAGGTTTTTCCTCCCTTTGAAATGCATGTCTGGATTGGTTTTCAGTAGTGTTTATTCTTTTTATAAAATCTTATAAGATCACCTAAAGCAGCGGTGTCAAACTCGTGTTGTCACAGTGGCATCATGTGATGTATTGGGACTTTCCCCCCCTTTGCTAAACCGGGCATGGGCGTGGCCAGCGTGTGACGCATCCGGCCCACGGGCCGCGAGTTTGACAGCCCTGACCTAAAGGATCTGCAGCTATATAATTTAGACCACTGTTTTTCAAACTTGGCAATATTCAGATATGTAGATTTCAACTCCAAGAATTTCTACCCAGCATGTTATCTGGGGGTTTCTGGGAATTGAAGTCCATACATTTTCAAGCTGCCAATGTTGAGAAACACTGATCTAGACTCTTCAGGTGCTTGCTAGTTAGAAAAGCCAGACTGTCAAAGAACAAGGAAAGAGCTTCTATTAGTGGGCCTCAGTTAAGGAAGCTCTAACCCTTGCAAATTTAGGGCAAGCCTTAAAGAAAACTTTGATTTTTCTTTAAAATTATATGAGGAGCCTTTGTTGAGAAGACAAGAAAGTCTGTCTGTGATCTCCTCTCAGCAACCTCAAGTTTGGCTTAATTTCTTTAATTTTGGATATGTATATTTGATAAGGTTGACTCAGCCTTCCATCCTTCTGAGGTGGGTAAAATGAGGACCCAGATTGTTGGGGGCAATATGCTAACTCTGTAAACCGCTTAGAGAGGGCTGTAAAGCACTATGAAGCGGTATATAAGTCTAAGTGCTATTGCTATTGATTTAATTGCATCCTCTTATTTTTTAATCATTTTGTTACATCTTTGAAATGATGTAAATGAACTAAAAAGAAAAAAGAAAATCCAAAGAGCTTCCCAGAAACAGAGTAGTTGTTATGGCCAACGCAGAACCATATATGTCCTGGCAATGTTAATGTATTGAGGTAATGATTTTTGGAAAGTATACAATATGCAAGAAGACAGAATTAATCTAATAATAAATGATTCCTCATCAGACCAGAGAGTTACAATATGAGTGCCAGAAGGATTTGTTCAGTTCTCTCTCTTCAATATTGTCTTTAACATTTTTGACAAGAGAGTACTTATAAAATTTGAAGATGATACAAAATTGGTTAGGATATTTAATCCCCTAAAATTCAGAACAATTTGGAAAGGTTGGTAAAATGGGATGAAAGTAGCCAAATTAAATTTAATTGGTAAGTGCTAAATTATTTATACAGGAAACAAAAAACAATCTGACAAGTATAGGATTTGGGGGACTTGATCTGATAACTGTTATTTGTAAAAAAGATTTTGGAATAGGAGTTGACTATGAATTGAAGATGAGTAGCAGTATGATTCTGGTTTCAAAGAATTCAGGCTATATCTATGTAAATATAATTTCCAAATTAACAGATTATACTCTATTCTGCTTTTATCAGACATAAGAAAACTGGGATGGTTCTGAGCATGATACTTGAAGAAGGATTCAGAAAAACTGGAACAAGTTCAAAGAAGGACAACAAAGATGATCAAGGGACAACAAAAAGTAAAATCTATGAAAAAAGGTACACTTAGACTTGAGAGAAGGCGACTGAGATATGAATTGATAGCAAGTCAACAAAGAAGTCAAAGTCTGGATGTGGCAGTACTTGGAGATAGCAGAAGAGAAGAGAAAGAGAAGAGAGAGAACTGGATAAAATCACAATATACAAAGACCTGCAAATAAGTAGAACAACTTATTTGTTGTGCATAAGTGCACCAGCGTGCCTACCGTCCCTGTCCTAAAGTCCCCATGTATTCGAAAAATATGTACTCGAAAAATATGTACTCAAAACTATGATTGTACTTATTATATACTCATATTAATATTTATACTTTACCTGTAATCATATACATGCTTGACAAAATAAATAAAATAAAAATAAAGAAGAAAAAACTGTGGCAAAAGAAAGCAAAGATAGTAACAATAGTAATAGGCACTTTGGATGCAATCCTGAAACATCAAGAGCATTACTTGAACCCCATTGGCATTGACAAATCACCACCAGTCACTTACAAAAGGCAGCTTTACTTGGAACAGATTGCATTGTGTAACAATACCTTTAATACCATCAATCCACAACTTCTCCCTATCCCAGGTCTTTGGGAAGTGTGGCAGTTATTGAGAACCCTAACCCTAACCCTAATCCTTGGGAAAGATTGGAAGGAAGGTGGTACACAGATCATGCGGCAGAAGAACGGAGAGAGGAGCAAAATGCACTTGTCTTGCCCTATAGACTCCATAGGAATCCTCTGGATATTTTTTTTCTTGGATAAAATCTGGACTAAAAAAATGATATGGAGTTTCAGATGGATAATGACCCACTCAAACTTTGGAACCACAATTATGAGTTCTGTGTATATTTTTCACTTTGTGCAGATATTTCTTAGGATGGATTTATTCCTAACTGACTATTCAAATTACATAGTTTTAAGACAAATCTCTCCTTCTCTTGTAAGTCCCTTTGTATATAAGCTGATTTGACCACTAATCTGAATGAGTGCTATTACGGTAGTGTACTTTTACTAGAATGTTTTAGTGATCGTTTTGAATGGTTTTGCTTTTTGTGAGTAATCTTTGTAGGTTACCTTATAAACCAATTATTGGTGAAAGGGGGAATATAAATCCAATACATAACTTAAGGAATGATAGATACATCAATATCCTTTTGAACATTTGAAGGGACCAATACCTAGCAGCTTATTCAAAAGTTTAATTAGGCAGTGGATGTTCATGAATGTTCGGAATAATATCTTGTTTACATACCCCTGGCCTGAACCCTTTCAAAGCCTTCTACAGGAGCTGTAGATCAGATATAAAACCTGCCATTGCCTCCCAAGGCCTTGGGTAAATTACTGCTACATCAAGCTTATCAATTTGAAAATGATTCTCCCTTGAGCAGTTGCTTGCAATTGCAAAATTCCAGTCACAATTTTAGTAATAGTACTAATGATCACTTTAATTATTATTACTATATCTACACTGTATAATAATATTACAGAGCAATGATTTTTTTTGTACATACACTGTTCTGCCTTAATTCCTCTCTCTGGAATTTCTTTGTTTTTTTCTTCTTTTATTTATTTATTTATTTATTTTATTTGTCAAGCATATATAAGATTACAAATAAAATTATAAACATGATTGTGAATACATGAAATGTATAAACATGATTATGAATACATGAGATGGTTACGAATAAGGGGGAACATTAGGACAGGGACGGTAGGCACACCCCTTACAGACCTCTTAGGAATGGGGTGAGGTCAACAGTAGACAGTCTAAGGTTAAAGTTTTGGGGGTTTGGGGAAGAAACCACAGAGTCAGGTAGTACATTCCAGGCATTGACCACTCTGTTGCTGAAGTCGTATTTTCTGCAATCGAGTGTGGAGCGGTTTACTATCTAAGTTGTCTAAGCCCAACTTTTCAAGTCTGGTGGCATAAGGTATTCTGTTGCGAACAGAGGAGTGGAGGACTCTTCTCGTGAAATATCTCTGGACTCTCTCAATTGTATTAATGTCTGATATGCAGTGTGGGTTCCAAACAGATGAGCTGTATTCTAGAATTGGTCTAGCAAATGTTTTGTATGCTCTAGTTAGTAGTACAATATTACCAGAGAAGAAGCTTCGCAAGATTAGGTTAACAACTCTTAATGCCTTTTTTTCTTCTCTGTTAACTGGCCAGCATGTAGAATGCTTATAGCTTTCCACATTGTGCTTTTATACTTGCAGTTGCCTCTATCCTTCTTTTCCTCTTGACCACTGACTCCCTTTGAAGGAAAAAGGCCTTCTTTTATTTGGCTACTTTACACCATTTGCTAGGGGCTGCAGAGAGAAAACATCTCTCTCCTCCCACACCTATTTCAAGGTTGCAGCTTTATTGGCAACTCTGCCTGCTGTGGCTCAAAGGGAAGGAAAGGAGGCAGCACAAGTGCCTGCAATTTTTCTAAGCAGTCTGTTCTGGCCTTGTTTTTAGATTATCTGATATAATTCATGATTATTTCAGAAACCAATCCTTTTCCTTTTCACACCAACAAATGGTGATTTCCACCCTCCTTTCTTACATAGATAATGTAGATTATTTAAATAATTTAAATAAATAATAAATAGATCCTACTGATTTAAATCAATTGCATAATTGTTATGGGTTTCATTTTGCAATGCATGATAACCACATTTTATTTAATCTTGGAAACTTGAAATTAAAACTTTTGTAAGGAACTGGATGCTTACATTCTGATTTTTTTTCTTTCGCAGGACATTGTTTCACTAGGAGGGTATGGATTTGACACATATGTGGAAATCTATACTCTGTTTCAAAAGTGACAACTTGGATAACTTTCAAAATTGCCTTCTTTAAGATGTGGAATTTTGCAAATCTGCAGTACAGATACCAAGTATTTTTTCTAGGTATCTACAAGCTAGAGTATTTGTCAGATCTCCAATTTTCCTTCTCTTAGAGCAGGGGTGGGCTCTAACTTACCTCGCTGCCGGTTCGCTTCCTCCCGCGCCGTGTGGCCGCGCCTCGTGGGCGTGCACGCGCATGCGCATTGCCAAAAAATACCCCCCCCAAAAAGCCAAAAACAAGATGGCGACGCATGCGCAGTGCCGGAAACTCGGCTTCTGAGCATGCGCAGAAGAAACCCCCCCCCAAAATCCCAAAAATTAAAAAAAAAAATTCCCCAAAAAAAGATGGCAGCGCCCACAGACCGGCACCGACCAAACTGGATCCGTGATGTCACCGTGACATCACCAGAGGGTCGCTACCAGTTTGGGCGAACTGGTCCGAAACAGTCCGAACCCATCTCTGTAGTGCATATTTTCTAAATTCTTGTAGGGTTTCATGACATGCTTCTGGTAAATAGCATTTTGGAAGACAGGGAAAATTCAAAATTGTCCTACAATAATGATTTTCGTAAACAGAAGTAGTCCTTGAGTTACAACAGTTCATTTAATGACTGTTCAAAGTTACAATGGCACTGAAAAAAATGACTTATGACCATTTTTCACACTTCTGACCGTTGCAGCATCTCCATGGTCACGTGATCAGAATTCAGACGCTTGGGCAACTGATTCATATTTATATGATGGTTGCAGTGCCCTGGGGTCATGTGATCACCTTTTGCACCCTTCTGACAAGCAAAGTCAATGGGGAAGCCAGATTCATTAATCAACTATATTACTAACTTGATAACTTCAGTGATTCACTTAAAGACTGTGCAAGAAAGGTTGTGGAATGAGGCAAAAATCACTTAACAAATGTCTCACTTAGTGACAGAAATTTTGGGCTCAATTGTGGTCATAAGTCAAGGAGAAGCTAGAATTCTGTTTTCTCTGATTCACATATCCATATGATACTTATCTCAGATTTCCTAGGTCAGTGATGGCGAACCTATGGCATGCGTGCCACAGGTGGCACGCGGAGCCAGAGCTGAGGGCACGCGGGGCATTGCCCTATGTCAGCTCCAGCGCGCATGCGCGCGCTGGCCAGCTGATTTTCGGCCTTGGGGAAGACCGTTTTGCCCTCCGGAGGCTTCAGGTAAGCTTCCTGAAGCCCCGGAGTGTGAAAAACGGCCCAACGGGCAAACGGGAAGTTCGGAAAAAACGTGGGTGGGTTGTGCACATGCGTGGGGGAGAGGGAATGGGTGTGGGCACATGCGCATGCGCTAGCGCGTGCACACACCCCCTTTTGGCACGCAAACCAAAAAAGGTTCGCCATCACTGTCCTAGGTGGTTTAAGAGTCAGTGCTGTTGCCTGAAAATGCAGTCAAGGTTTAGAAGGAAAAAATCATGAGCTACATGTACATGATAGGAATAAAGACGGATGTCCTGTGTCTTTTAAAGAGTCAACTACAATTGACTATAATTAATTCATATTTATATGATGGTTGCAGTGTTCTGGGGTCATGTGATCCCCTTTTGTGATCTTCTCACCGGCAAAGTCCATGAGAAACCAGATTTACTTAACAACCATGTTACTAAATTAACAACTGCAGTGATTCACTTAACAACTGTGACAAGATAAGTTGGGGCAAAATTCACTTAATAAATGTTTCACTTAGCAACAGACATTTTGGGCTCAATTGTGGTCATAAGTTGAGGAGTTTGTTTCTTAATAAGGTTTAAGGAGTTTGTTTCTTAATAAGGTTTATTCATGGGAAGAGGCCCAAGAGTAATAACTTTATTCTGAAGTGGTCTTAGAAGCTCAGTGCACTCTCCAAATAAGCAAAAAATGTCTAATTACACTCTCCAAATCACAATCATTAATAAACAAGTAAGTGATTGATTGATTGTAAAAAACATATCCCTCTTTTGGCAGAAGCTAACACAGCAGTGTTCCAATAGGTCATGACTGGAAAAATTAACTAGATAATGCTGAACACAGTAAAAACAAATAAATTAAAAGGGCTAGTGTCAGGCCAGAATGATTAGGTCTACACATGAAGGTCTAATTAAACTGATTTATTGTTACTCCTGCCTATGCACAGGAATATTCTCAACTAACGGTTAACACCTGCTAGGAGTTAGATAAGGGTCAATGGAATTCAAGGGAGGTTAGATTAGTTTGCTTGTGGTATATAGGGATTCTAGGTTGATCCTTCTTCCAGCTCTGCAAGGCCTTCCTCTACAGCCATAGCTGAAGAATTTTTAAATAATTTCTTTCTTTCATTTTCTTCATTATTTTTCTCTACTTATTCCTGGAATCTTTATAGTTTTCATTCAAATCCTCATTTTAAAAGGCATTGATTTATGCCACAGGATACAAGTTTAAAAGGCACATTAAATTTAACTTAAAAGTTGATATCTGATACATTTAACAATTAAATACTTACAAAATTTCACATTCAAAGAGATCCAGTTTGGTGTAGTGCTTAAGTCATCAGGTTAGAAACTGAGAGGCTGTGAATTCTCTCTCTCTCTCTCTCTCTCTCTCTCTCTCTCTCTCTCTCGATAGATACATACATACATACTCTCTCTCTCTCTCTCTCTCTCTCTCTCTCTCTCATAAACATAAAAAGATTAAAATAAAATAAAAAACCTTGTGGAAAGACATACTTATTTACATATTTTTTTTGTTCCGAATGTTCAGTGTGTGGGCCAAACAAAACTCCAGCGAAAGTACATTTCATAGCATGGGAGCAATGCAGGAGGACAGGGCTCTCTCTTGTGTACTACTACTGTAGAAAGATAGAATTCTGATAGCAGTGTCAACCTTAGAAACACCTTTCCTGCAGAGTTCAACAACAGGGCAATTTTGAAATAGAAAGAGACTTTCAGACAGCCCAGTGCTAAACTATTTTTAGGACATTGATACTCATTGCCAACCACTTTATATTGTAGAGCCAATTTTGTGCAGTAGTTAAGGCATCAGGCTAGAAACTTAGAGATGGTGAGTTCTAGTCCCATCTTAAGACACAAAGCCAGCTGGGTGACCTTGGGCCAGTCACTCCCTCTCAGCCATAGGAAGCAGGCAATGGCAAACTACTTCTGAAAAACCTTGCAAAAAAACAACAACCCTTGTTCAAGCTATCTTTAAGAATTGGACACAACTGAAGGGGGGTGGGGGAGAAAGGAACCGGAAAGCAGTGCAAATTTTTCAGTACAATGCATCTTATGATCCTTGCACCTTGTACCAATTAATAGCTGAGCTGGTATGTTTTGGAACAAATACGATTTCCAGACTCTTTTCAAGACTAAGCTCATGTAGAGCACATTATTGTAGTCAAGATAGGTTGCAACCAAAGGCATGAATATCAGATCTGACTGTCTCAAGAAAGGCTGCAATGCTTCCCTCAGGATAACTGTACAAAAGTGCTCTTTGCCACAGCTGCCTCCTATGTTTCCAGTGGCAGTTGAGCTTTAAGAAAACCTCTCTTTGAAGGAGAGTACAAACTGGGCTGAAACCTTTAGGGAGCACTCAGAATAAGATCTTTTTTGAACATTTTTGGCAAAGTTTGCTTTGAAGCCATTTTCAGAGATTTCCTTTACCCCTGATTGTTCTGCTAGTACAGATTTTTTTTTGGGAGAAATAGGAGGCCACAGGGGGAGAAGGAGGCAAATCTGTCAGGGGAAAACCTCTGTTGGATCAAAAGCTCCCCCCCCCCTGAACTAAGAGCGCTTGTGTTTTGAGGACAGTTTTACTGGCACCAAGCCTCCGTAAGTAACTGCTAGACTTGTTTTTCAATAGCCTTCAAAAGTGAGATTCTAGCGGAAGTTCTTTAACCGTCAGTGACTTTAACCAAGGAAGGATTAATTAGGCAAGAAAATCTATTTCGAACGTATTCACCAGTCATGAGCATTAAAACACATGAAGGGGAGCTGAAAACCATCTCTTAATAGCTGCCTGTTTGAAGAGCTAATTTGGAACTTAGGAAACAGGAAAGAACCCTGCAGTTTTCCATAACCAGATTGCTCTAAAACTTACCTAAAGCAAGATTGCTCTTATCTCCTTGTTTTCCCTTGGCATTTTAGTTCCAATTCAGATCCCATTCTTTGAAGATGTTATCTAGCCAGTTAGAGAGAGGCACCCATTTCTGAATAATGATATGTATGGTCAATAACACTTAACTAAGAAAATGTGCCGCCTGACACAGACCAAGAGGCCTATGACAGGTACAAGGAATTTACCAGCAATAGAACTCCTTGCTTCTGTTGCCTTAAAAGCTCAAGAAAAGAGTAAACAATATACAGACAAACAGGACAGAACAGTAACCAATTGGCATAATTCAGTGCTTCTCAACCTTGCCAACTGTCAGCCCCGCAAGTTTTGTACAGACAAGAAGAAGTACACTCAGAAGTACTAGATCTAACTTTATTTTAAGGTTACATTAACAGAATCTTGCAAATCTGAAAGTACATCTCTTCACTTGCTTTTACAGTCCAAGAAACTAGGAAGGGTCCATTCTGAGGCCTTTGCCATGCCCCCATTGCTTCTGTGGGCTAAGCTGCCTCTTAACTGACCATTTTCACATCTATGGTTTGCCCCAATGAGTCCTCCAAAGGACCAGTTCATTGCCTGAGAGAGAGAGAGGAAAAAGTAGCCCACCGTTCACTCCCAGACATAGTCTCTGACCATTTGTGGAAGAAAGTTGATGACCCCTGGCATAGGGTATAATGGTAAAAAGTGAAGAATTCTCTTTGGAGCTGAACCTCTTTCCTGATCAGTTCAAGGAGATGGATATCTCCATGTAGTTTTCTTGGCAACGATGTAGAAGGATTTGTCATTGTCTTCTTTTGGAATATTTGTCTAATGTCCAGTCTGGGCTACGGCCCTGGTATTTCCTTATAGTTTCCCATCCAAGTAGTAATCTGGTGTGCCCCTGTTCAGCTTTTCAAGATTAGCCAAGATCAACTTGGTACTATTTCCCCCCTCGCTGGGCATTGTATAAAGTACAAAGTAGGCTGACCCAATTTTGATTAACTTGGAAGATTTGATATTAAAAAAAAAAAGCTAGGTTATTTTTCTGAATATACTTTTAAAGGAAACCTAGTAGCAGCAATCTGTTTGAAACCAAATCATACGTAGTGTTAATAGAACAGGGATGCTTTAGAAGACATAAAAAAGGAGGGCTCAGGACAATTATAATGAAAGAATAGAGAAGCAACCTCAGATGGCTGCTTTGTCAGAAAAAAATAAACAAAAGACTGCACGGCACTTTTCTCATTTTTATAGAACAATCCCTTGGCAAAGCAAGATGCCTGAGGGGATCGTTCATTTTTTTTTAAAGAAGAGGATATCAGGTCCTTCTGCGTAATATTTTTTTTCCAATTAAAATGTATTGTGTACTCCATCCAGGTTTTTATCCTGTCTGAACAAACTGTTTCTGACAAAGCATCTGTTAGAGCCCAGCCCCTCTTTTAATTTTTTGTTAGCTGGAAAGCTCACAGAAACTTAGGAAGCAGAATTTGCTTTCATAATAACGATTTAACTGGCCATTGCTGCGTTTGGGCCAGAAAGAATTTGAGCCAGTAAGTGACCCTTGTGAACTCTGTCTGCTCCTTTTGACATTGTTTAATTAGCTTAGCCAGTTGGAATGGATTTATATGATATGTTTACTCCTTGTTCATCCAGTAATAAAATGTACTGGGCATGTAAATTTGAAATAATTCACTCTCAGTCCAAGTGGCTGGGCTTTCACTTTCAGATATCTTCCAAGGTCTACAATTTTAGATTAGAGTTGATGGTTATAAATGTCCTTTCAAGCATTAGGTGTCCTTTTTTGATAAACCTTACAACCCATGAAGGCTAATGAAATGTTTGATCTTTACCTTAAACAATTAATGAATGTGTACAAAGTGGGCTACAAGCTACATTTATAAATCTGATCATCCCAAATCTGTAATATATGATTATAGAAGATAATCCTATTGAGATGTACTCTCCTAAAAGTACATATAAAAAACAACTTTAATTCTTTAATCTTGCCTTAGATAGGGATTTGTCCCATCTATTTGCCTTCAAAATATTTCTATAAGCTTATCTACTAGTCTAAGATGTGGCCATGTATTCTGTTCCCTAGATTTATCCTCTACTATTACTACAACTAAGGTTTTGTAATCTCGTGTTTGCCACTTTACCAAGAACAACAATGATTCCTGTTAATAATTGCCTATTTCCTCCATATAGCTATGAAGTATCTTTATTTTCTTTGTTTAAGAAATCAATTTCATCTACCGAGGCATTTTATAGTAGTATTAAACAAGCGGATTGTTCAAGGTTTAGATTATCTGTTTCTATTAAGGCAAATGTTAGGCTCACAAAAATGTGCTAACATAGAAGGATGACTTCTCATTTTCACTTGTATTAGGGGAATTCATACATGTTACAATACAAATTATGTACATTTTAAAAATCTGGATTAACAACTACTTTATACCCTTGCTTCTTTGTAAGTAAAAACTGCTCTTAAAAATTTTTCCTTTCTTGGATAAGTTCCCCTTTTCTGTACAAAAAGAAAAAAAGAAAAAGAAAAAAAATAGAAAAAAAATTCATGAGTTTTTCAATCTGTAGATTGCACTTCTGCTGATAATTATTTAGCTAGTTAAATTTAATTTGGTTGTGAATCTTAAATTTTTTATCATTAATCTCAAAAATATGCACAGATGATAGAAAGTTTCCCTCAGGCATTTTCAAATGTCTCAGACAATTCAGTTAATTTTATCTGATCCACCACATTTATGATATAACTTCATCTTGTTTTAGCATTCTCTTATCTAATATAAAACATATCACAATAAATATAGCAGTTTGAGGATTAGTGTTCAGTTAAAATGTTTTGCAAAACAGCAAGATTCTCCCCCTCTCCCCCACATTTCTTGAGCTGTAATAGATTTATCACAAAATAAAATATACCCCCTGTAGCAGTTGCTGAGAACTTTAAACTTTGACTGTTTTTGGTCAGTAATCTCATTAGCTAGAAATAATGAATAATTCTTCCATATGCTGTTGCCAATCCTTTGCTGCATAATGCTTAAATGTTTAAAGTACTCAGTTTTGTTTTCTTTGTCACTATCCCATAAAAACAACGAGCTGGCTCTACACATCTGAACTGTGGGCAACATAACTGTCTGCAGGAATAAAAGCTGTGTCTAAAAGTCCACCTTAATTAAATTGAAAATAAAAGATGCACTGCTCCACTTCGAATGCACTTTATCACTCTTAAATTGCTTTTTTAATCATTGCTTCCACTCAAAGTAAAAGTTTCAGTGGGGGAAACGAATTTCTAAACCCTCTCTTTGAAACACAGAAATATATGGACATTTTTATATTATTGAGGTTCTCTTTCTTTTGAGTATATTTACGTAGTTTGGTTTTGATTAAGTGATGATTACCTAAGTTAGTTGGCCAAGACCTTATACGGTCATCAAGCAAAAGGTATACATGCTATACATAGTGAGAAACTGAATTTTAATTACTCATTTTTAATTACTTATGGGAAAAACCCATTAAAAAACCCAACAAACACCAAATGCCTAAAAATTGCTTTGGGAACCCATGCTCTCAAGGCCTAGTACTAAATTTTGTTGAGAATTTACAAATCTGGATTACAACCTCTAAGAAGATTTGCTATCTGCTACCCATTAAATCTTACCAGATGCAGCACACAACATACAATAATGATATAGCAGATAAGTATACAAACTATTTTTTTGGGGGGGGGGAGCAGAGGTGGGTTCCTACCGGTTCTAACCGGTTCTTTAGAACCATTAGTAACTCGGCGATGACGTCACCGAGCCGGTTCCGTCGGTGTCTCCGTGGGCGCCGCCATCTTGGATTTTGCTTCTGCGCATGCACAGAAGCTATTTTTTTATTGCTGCGCGTGCGGCGCAACCCTGAACAAACCGGCAGCAAAAGGATCCAGAACCCACCCCTGGAGGGGGGAGGGAATATCCTAATAATCACTACTTATCTCTTATTCAATCATTGTGCCACATGATTAACAAATTACATTTTTTCTGAAGTTCTGATGAAAAGAAGGCAATGGACAAGTTGGGGGAGGCGTTGAGATGAGGGCACAGATATGTAACAAATGGCCAATACAAATGAAAATGGAAAGACTATCTGCCTACTTGCAAAACCCCTATCTATAAACAGACTCGAAAGCAAACTTTCTGCAGAGGGGAAAAAAAATATTTGATGCATGCTTCCATTACTTACTTCACCCAATCGCTTTCCCCCAAAATTGATGTGGCCTGGCTGGTTGGGAATTATGGGAGTTGAAGTCCATCTGAAGAACATGGAGGGAAGGCTATTCTGCCTGTCCTTTTCTTTTTCCTAGCAAGAAACTCTTGATTAAAAAGTTCTCCCATCACACTGTATCATAAAATAGCGGAGAGTCCCCCAGAATCCTTTAGGGGTGCTGCACTGTAGTTCCTCTCTTTTGAAGGGTGCCAGGTTAGGGAAGCCGATACCGAGCTAAAGAGTTAACTTGCACATAGCTATATAAAAAGCAAGTACACTGACTGAGTGGAAAAACATAAAGAACCAGATTATATGACTTTGATATAAACATTAGAAGTGCTGACTATGCATACTGTAAAATGCTGCTGAAGCCAGCTGCCAACAATGTCATCATAAATCAAGCAAGTTGTTAGAAATAGATCTGAAACTAACCTGGGTGCTAATCTTGAACAATAGCCTATTGTAACCTGAAAGAGAATTATACGATACTATTTGACATTGCTCAGAGCTTTTACCTAACTTAAAATTAAGAGGGATTTCCCCCCCTCCCACTCTCCTGTTCTTTCTTTCGCTCAGTGTTGACAAAAGTAGCTTTATTGTACAACAATAATATGCACCTGTACAAAAGTATTAGTCACTTATATCAGAGGCTAACTTTTTTGATATTACATATGATACAAACGTGTTAAGAAACAAAAGAAGAAAATATAAAGAGATGGATTTTAATCCACAGTAGTCCATTACAACATACTATCTCATTTTTATACACAGTAGAAACAGTGAACTTATTGGATTCAGACTGTTTGGAACTCTTGTGCAGAATGACAGCGTAGGAGGACACCAAAAGGTCTGTCTCCTATGGGAGGCAGAACTTTCTACCTATTTCAAATTGTTATTATTTGTACTCTTTGCATTTTATTATTTCCAGAATTCTTCCTCCTGTACTCCAAGCCAACTCAATGTAAATATGTAAACTGGGAGTAATTGTACATGCATCAGATGAAGTACTCATTTCAAGTCTATGAGAACCTAGGTCAGAATAGGTTTACTAATCTTTAAATTATCATTAGATTTTTTTTCACAGTGTGACCTATAGACATTTGTCTCTGGAACTTGTTACTACAGAACTCAAATGAATTACCACTTTCAAATGTTTAAAATAGGTAGTAACTCAGATTGTTTCCAGAGGAAGAGCTCTAAGCATTATTAATCAAAAGCAGTACACAATTATGCCATCTTTGTCTCCTTCTTTGGTAAGAAAATCAAGATGAAATAATCAATGAGAAAATAAAATGTTTCCAAATGAAAGATCACCTGTAAGAATCCATCTAAAAACTGCACAAATAAAAAGATTATCTGAAAGGACTTTCTAGTTCCATACTGCTCTCACAAATTCAAAAGAATATTTAAAGTAAACTTTTCAGTGAGGGCTATATTAGAAAATACGCTTATTTTTATATTATTTTATAAAAACATAAAATATATTCATACATTGTATAACACAAATATATATATATATATATTTGCATCCAATGTTCCTACAAGAATTTATCTTGTTTCTTTTGTTTTTGGTCAGGAATGAGCTGGGATATTGGAATTTAAAAACTTGGGAAAATAAAATTGGCTTAATTGTTGAAAGAGCTTTGTTAACTTCTTCCCTGCAGACTTCTTGTACCAAGCCTGGTTACTTCCTGAATGAATACAGGCTGCTTTTTATATATGAAACCTAACACTTCTTGGCACAACTCCAGATGTTAAATATAAAAGCTACAAGCCACTGCTAACCTGCTTCCCTGAACAGAGTCATACTATTTGAGCTACTAAAACAAGGTTTTCCTTTCCCAACCTTTCGATGATCTCTGTTGCAGCCTTTTTAGGTATACCTCTCCCCCAAGCATAAAATAAAAAAGAAATATGCTCAAAAATATGAAAATATTCCAAACTAATTAGCTAACCAAACAACAGTAGCTCACCACCTTTCCAGCTTTCTTTGAAGACCATAAGGTCTTTGATGAACCTTTTCCTTTTTGTCTTAGTTCATGTTTTGCATTGGCCTATAAGTCAAACAACTAGTTAAAATGATTAAAGAGAAGTATCTGAACTCTTATTTGATTACCTGAGACTAGCAAGGAAACTTCATTTTGAAATTTTGAATAATTTCAAAATTAGAGAATTATGACAAAGAAATGCCTTACATGTATATTTCCCCAAAACAGACCTCTACAGTGGGGTATTCCCAAAAGAGGGACAGTCTGACAATCCTTAATAATCATGCAGATATATAATGATATGGTTACTCCCTCGTTTCTATTTTAAAAGGAAATGCCAATATCATGAATTGAGCCTGGGATACAGCTAACAATTATTTATTTGTTTGTTTGTTTCTTTATTCATTCCATCCATCCATCCATCCATCCCACGTCTATACCGCCCATCTCACCTACGTGACCCAGGGTCATTTACAATAAAAAAATTACAGATCTTTTAATATTGGAGACATAAAATCACAGTCCTGTGTGTGCAACCGTATTTTTCAGCATTTGTAGTTACTGAATACTCCTTCAGAACAACCCTATATAAAGCCCATTGCACTATAACCAAGATATGAACAATAGTTAACAGATCAGATTGATTCATAAATGTGTACTACCAGTGTACAACACACTTATTTCTGTCCTACTTTCTACCATTAAAAATGCCTTTCCATCATCAATGTTTTTAACAATGTTTACATAAAAATAAATATGAAATAAATAAAATAAAAATAAATTCAATAAAAGCAAAGCTGAAATAAACAAAAGAATAAAAAGGTATCAATTGATCCGCCAGAGTAAAGCAAATTTTAAAGCAAAAACTTGCATGAATAAAAAAAAAACTGCTTGCTAATGGAAGGAGAATAAAAACAAAAGCAAACTGCATGCCATAGATTAGGATTAATTGAGAATAAAATTCCTTTTAGACCTTGGCCTTGTTAGGCATTCAAATTAATCAGCAGCACACACTAAAGCAAACTGAAACCTACATGGGACATTTAGCTTTATCTTTTGTATATAAAAGAGAATAAAAAATTGTAATTAGATTTACTATTTTTAAAACAAATACTATAGATGGTTTAATGGATTACAAGAAAAAAATCCTAGAAGAAACTGAAAAAAAAAATTATAGATTGATATCCATTTTTATCTTTAAGGTCTGTACCTAAGGTACTAATTTTTTTTCTAAATTTCATGATATTTTTTACTCCATCTCAGACATTTAAGCAATTTTTTTGCAAAATGAATGTGGTTTAACTTTAATATTTTCTGTCTTTATCAGATTATCTCTCTAATGTTAGACAAAACAGGATCATTTAAAAGGATACCAAATCAGCTCAGTTTTCCAGATTTTATTGCCTTCTTCATTACTTACAACACTAACATTTAGTGTGCAGAATAACAGCTCATAAATGACAGCAATACTAGTGTTTATTTCATTTCCTACTACCTTTTAAATATTTTCCACTTTCATTTTGATGATTGGTTATCACAGAATATGTAGATTATCTTGAGTTTTGTACGGTTTGGCTATAAAGCTATATAGTTGAAAGTATTTACCAGTTTAGTATGATTCTAATAGCCTTGCACTGTACTCTTCCTGAAAATTATTTTAGTTAGTAGGTAAGCATTTACATCAGGGTAAAAAAATACAAAAGAGTGAGCCAATTTGATGTAGTTAAAGATACCAGGCAGCGGTGAAATCTACTTACCTTCCCTACTGGTTCGGAAGCGCGCACACTTTTTTACCCTCTGCGCATGCGCAGAACGCTTTGCGCATGCGCAGAGAGTTAAAAACAAGAAAATGGCGACGTCCGGGCGGAGCCTCGTGCTGCCGCCGCTACCGGTTCTCCGTACCACCGGCGGCCGCCGCTACCGGTTCTCCGAACCACCGGCGGCCGCCGCTACCGGTTCTCCGAACCACCGGCGCGCGCGCGGCCGCCGCTACCGGTTCTCCGATCCACCGGCGGCCGCCGCTACCGGTTCTCCGAGCCACCGGCGGCCGCCGCTACCGGTTCTCCGAATCACCGGCGGCCGCCGCTACCGGTTCTCCGAACCATCGGCGGCTGCCGCTACTGGTACGCCCGGACCGGGCCGAACCGGTAGCATTTCACCCCTGATACCAGGATGAAAAACAGGAGATTGGCATTTTTAGTCCTGTCTTACTCATCAAACCAATTGGAAAAGATCTATCACTCCTCTCAGTCTTAGGAAGAAAACAGTAGCAAACCACTTCTGAATTATTGCCCCCAAACCTACATGGATTTTTATGTAGTTGCCAAGGGTCAGGACTTGACTCAACAGTCCACATGCATGTACTCACATGCAAATGGAGCAGCAAAATGTAATCATATCCAAAAGCAACCTTACTCTAAAAACCAGCTAGCACATCAACCTCTCCTGTCCATTTGCCTTTGATCACATATTACCTGTAGAAGAGATGATAATGTACAAAATGTACAAACATGCGCAGGTATTGGTCTTATAAAAGATGAGGATGCAAAAAGCAAGATTCTTGTTTGGATGACTCTTAAAATACTTATAATAAATGTGTGTATAGCTCTAAAAAAGGGGGACAAAGTGAACAATATGTTGTGGAATTTGGCCAACAACAGCACAGGTGTCAATGAATTGAAATGTTATACCTTTTAAAAAGTTCTCAGACATTTCAAGCTATATTTAAGTGATATTCCATTTATGATCACCATATCAATTGACATGGCACTAACCATACATTGAAAATGGTTTCCAGGTGGCAATCAATGAGCAACTTCCCTATTCAGTTCAACTCATGGGGCAGCTTCCAACATCCCTAAGGATGCCTGCATATGGGATACCTTTATCCAATCCATTTTAAGAAAATAAGAAGATTTACTTCACCCAGAAAGATTTCCCAGAAAAAAAGCTTCCTCCTCTCATTTCCCTCTCTCTTGCCATTACTGAATAGCTATAATAAGATTCCAATTGGCAATTATTCCTCTGTCCATTTGTGTAAAGAGAAGGAAAGGGAAGCGGAGAAAACAGAGTTTCAACAGTGATGATAATAAATGAGAAAGCTGGACCCGCTCTTCTAGAATTATTATAACCTTTCAGGTTCCTTTCACTTGTGTGACTATGTTGTTTCATTATGGGAAAATATTCATTGTTTTGGTTAAATTATTAGCAATTCCCATCCTTTTTTCTTTCTTTCTCTGTCTTGTTTATATTTAATGCCAAGCCTTTTGGGAAGGATTTTCTTTCAATTGTCTGTCAGCTCTACAGTGATGTAATTTTCTTCCCATTGTAATCAGAAGAAATTGTATAAATAAGATGAAACAAGTTAGGACATATGGATAACTGCAGACTTTAGACTGCATTTTAATTGCTCAATGTACTATAACATACTGCATATTCATATTAAGTTGCCCTTTTGTAACGAGGAAGATATGGCATAGCACAAAAACAAATATTTCAATTGATTTAAATTATTAAATTAATAACTCCTCAAACTAGATTATATGCTTTAAATCTGAGGGACTAGCACAAGCAATTTAAGCATACTCAACAATATATCTCCATTTGTAGATACTAAAAAAATGTTACAGATCATATTCTCCATTTCCATTTTCAAACAATTCATTAGAAATGAAATCTTTATATGGAATTATATTTTTATTTTCTACAAATCTGCCTTTGTTAAATTGCTTGCCTATGTTCATGTCCTCACAATTAGGTTGCATTTTTTTTAAATAATCAGGAAGGAAAAGAATGTGCTGGTATGCTTGTGTCATGCAGTAAAATACAACTATTATTGAAAGTCTAATTTAGGCCTACCTTGTCTTCTACTCTGTTCAGCCGGGCACCAACTGTATTATTCCCTCGATCTTTATTTTTTTCTGCATAGAAAGGACACTTCTAGATGAATATCAAGTGTTACAATAGTATAGAATGAAGCCATGCGATTGCATTTAACTAGTCTAGCAGAGCTACTTAATTGAACCCTGCTGACAGATAGGTAATTTTATTACATTAACAGTAGTTTTTTTTAAATTCCTTTATTAGCATCAATTCAAGCCTTGCCTTGAATAGACTCAAGTTCAGACTGCATCTTGAGTTCATGTTATGCTTTAAATCAGAAGAATTAGTGCATTCAGTTTAATAAATTTAAATTAAATTTAACACGAATTTAGCTGAAAAGTACAGTAGAGCATGAGTGAGAGTCCATGTGGTGTAATGGTTAAGGAGCAGAGAGACTCTTAGGTGCCTAAGAGAGATCTATCCTCTCTTAGGCACATAAGTTACTGCGGAGTAACTCTGAGCCACTTACATTCTCTCAGCCCTAGACTGGGAAACTGAAAAACATCCCAGAATGTACCAATGGCAAACCACTTCTATCTGTCCTTAAAATTGTCAAGATTGATTCAAAAACATCGAAACAAAGTACAGAATAAGAGTAAGACTTAACTCTTGAAGTATGTTGGTGTGCTTATTGATGATCATTATCATCATCCATGAAATGTTAGTATACATTCATGGGTATTATAGAATGTTTATTTGGATTCTGATTTCCCACAAAAGAAATACAGAGATACTATGGTTTCACTGTCAATTATGAAAACTATAATGATGAGCACAACTCATTCAATTGCTATATCCAGTAGGGATCCATGTACCACCCAAATTTTATCTATTTATTTAGTTTGTCAAACATGTACGAGATAACAGGTATAAGTATAAACATGAATATGAACATAGGAAATGGGTATGAATAAATGGGGACAGTAGGACAGGGAAGGTAGGCACGCTGGTGCACTTATGCACCAGGGGTGGGTTCCACTTACCTTCCCTACCAGTTCGCATCGTGACGGAAGTGCGTCACTTTGCGGAAATAACTCTCTGCGCATGCGCAGAACCCTCTGTGCATGCGCAGAGCATTCTTTGCAGGGCCGCGGCGACCTGAGAACCGGTTCAGAGGCGTGGACAGCCGGCCATCGCTGCTGGTTCGGCGAGTGGGGGAAAATTTCCACCACCGGTACGGGAGAACCGGTCTGAACCGGCAGCAACCCACCACTGTTATGCACGCCCCTTACAGACCTCTTAGGAATGGGGTGAGGTCCACGGTAGACAGTTTAAGGTTGAAGCTATGTGGGTTTGATGAAGTAACAACGGAGTCAGATAGAGCATTCCAGGCATTGACCACTCTATTGCTGAAGTTGTATTTTCTGCAATCGAGTTTGGAGCGGTTTACCTAGTGCTATTGAACTATAACTTTCACAATGTTAATTGTAATTTTTAATGTGGCAGAAGCCAAAAATTACTAAAAGCATGAGAATATTTGTATTAGCTATTTCAATTAATTTCTTTTAGATATCATTCATTCAGTGCTTTTGATTGTTTTGATTTTTTTTTTGTCATGGGTTTGTCCATTGGTTGGATGAGTTGCTATTTCTATTAGGTTTTTTTTTTTTTTGGAAAAGTCCTTGACTTGTAACATATTTAAAATATATTCTGTAGGATGGTGACTTACCTGAGAGAGAAATAAATAGTGATGGCTTCCCTATAGATTGGTCCAATCTAGAGAGAAAGAAAAAATGTTTAAATAAGAAACCAAAAGTTTTCCCCCAGGTAAAAACATGGGCAGCTAAAAACAATTGTGATTATTTTGAATGTTCCTACCAATAATGAAAGAAGGTCTTACATAGTTATTGGTTTATTTGCAAAATATGCTTTGAACTTTTTATTGTGATTTTTAGAGATATTGTATGTGATCTAAAAATGGCTCCATGAAGAAGCTATTCATTCACTAAAGATTTAGTGTTGTCTGTTAAACACTTCCTGATATTAACACTTCCACAAAGATATGGAGATGTTGAGTTCATGAGTTCAAAATATTGATTGGCAGCAATAAAGCAATTTTAAAATAATGTTCTTTTTATGTAATTTTGTCCTGTGGGACTTTTTTTTTTTTTTGCTATGCTCAAAAGACACTAATCGATAGAATAAATGATGATTCTTAAATACATGGGAGATGAAGGATGATGTTTCTTATTTGTGAAGATCTTACAATCAAGTTGAAGAAAATAAAAGGGAAGACAGGAGAAAAATGGGATAGTTTGGGTTCATGCATCACTCTAAGTCAGGAGTCTCCAAAGTTGGCAACTTTAGGCGTTTTGGAATTTGACTCCCAGAATTCCCTAGCCAGCCATGCTGGCTGGGGAATTCTGGGAGTTAACGTCCACAAGTCTTAAAGTTGCCAAGTTTGGAGACCCCTGTTCTAAGTCATATCATGGCATGTTTGGATTTGGATTAGTATGTCCTGTCAACCCAGCCATTATGGTTGGTAAACATAATTTATGGCTTAGCATATTGTAAGAATCCAGCCAACAGTAACTTATTCAATAAAGCCTAGTTATAACACACCATGGCTTAGAGCAATCTGTTAACCTTCTCAATATGAAAATACTCCTGTCCTGTCATGCCACATTTTCTAACCCACTTCTACTGCCTATTGCATTCTTAATTCCTTTTCCTAAGGGTGGGATCAGACTGGGTACATTAACATTGAAGTTCCAAGCAGGTAAGGAAGTATGTTAGGGAAGCGTCATGGGCACTCTTTAATCCTTCATATTTGTAAGATACTGTGGCAGAAATTGTTTCCACAATTAAAAATTGATGGCATTTAATGTGGGACAGTGAGGATACCGTGGGCTGCACTTTGTCCGTGCATGTTCAGAATATACTTTTTTAAAAAAATCATTAAGTTTAGAAGATGAATTCTGGATCATACCTTCTTTGAAGCTCTTTTATTCGGACCATTAAGTTGAGATGACCCTGAGAATATTGTTCTATCACATCACGTACATCATAAGGCTTTCTAGCTTGCTGTGAAAATAGAAAATAATAATCATGATAATATTTCAAATTGCATTATAGCATGCCACACCTATGTGGCTATTAGTTGAAATAAGGAAAAATAGAAAGTTAGCATTTTCATTTTCACAGCTTTTTCATATAATTTTACATAATAAGGATAAGGACTAATGGGTATAATTCAGGTTCTTTGTTAAAATGTTTATTTCTTGTGTTTTAGTGATACACCTAGATGATGTCTGGACATGCAGAAAAACCTTTTCATGAGTTAAGGAACTAGTTTGTTAAATATTCTGCCCTAATGTATTTAAAGGACTGAATATAAAAGATTAGGCCTAGAAACAAACTGGAAGTCAGTGAAGTTGGTTTAAAAACTGATCTTTTTTGTTATTGGTTATAAAGTTGTGAGAGTGATGATAATTTACTTAGTGGTCCACTATCTCTGATATATTACATATTCTCCACTTATCATCTCACCCCATAAAAGGCACCAAGTGTTGATAACAGCCTGCTGTGTGTCAGGGCAAATCTCTGTTGACTTATTTTCATGCAGTATATTGTGTTTCATTAACCTGCACATCTATTATAACATGGTAATGCAGAGATTTTTCTAATTTGAACAGTTCATATAAATTCAACTGGGTACTATTCAAGTATTTGGAATAAATCCACCACTGCATAAGATGTACAGTATCGTTGTTCAGTATACTTTAAATTCTTTCATAATTTTATAAATGTTAAGAAAAATTTCTCCATCTACTTTTAAATTGAAGTGCTTCGTGTAACATACAAAAATTAGGGATTTTAGGAAATGATACTAATCTATATAACAACCTCTTTTAAAATTACTGAATGTTAAAGTGGCCTCACAGTTTCTTATGCTAGAAGGCAGCTGAATGTATACATCTGGGAAAATAGAAGTCACTCTGCTCCAAACTGGGTAACAGATTGCATCGTAGAATTTAATAGCTAAAGTTATAATAAATTAGACTGGACTCCACAGAGTGATCCCTGTTAGGTAAAATAGTATCCTGCTTTTCTCCTCCTACCATGGCATGTGAATATAGACACCCAAGCAACAAACTACTAGGAAATGAATAATCTGAGCAGATCAACCTGCAGATCAATGAATATCCAATTTATGCCTGAACCACAGATATTCCTATTTTATTCTTTTCCATGTAGCTTATCAGCAGGTTTTGTTTTCCTTTTTAAGACCTCTATTGTAAAGGTTTGGTATTCATTTTTATAGCGTGCATATTTTTTAATGAAAGAATGCCAGATGATTTTGGGGGAGCAATGCTAGGGGGTATTCCTAGGTGGAGAATCTTTACTACTTTGAAATAAAACATTAAAACAAATGGCGACTAGATTCTTTTAGATCTCTGCTTACATCTGATTTCCCTGTTTCTTCTGCTCTCAGAACCAAGTTCGAAAGATAAATATAATTATACAACTGTCATACAACCACTTTAATTAAGATAATTGTTAGATAGTGGGTAGAGATGACAGGAGACAGACTTCCAAAGCAGCTCTTTATTTCAGCTCTTGTATCAGCAACCAGCAAAGAGCAGTCTGACAGCTTGCCCTTTTATAGGGAGCTGTCAGACAGACCAGCCAATAGCGTTTGAGCTTTTTCCCGCTCAAACGCTGGACCTGGTTGGAACCATGCAACACAGTTATAACAGTTAGAACATAACACCCCTCCCCTCCTGGATGGAGCAGTCCAGCATACATAATCACGCAGGTAGGCGGGGCGTTATGAAGCCCTACTAGACCTGCGCAATTCAGATGGCGGTGAGGCAGCGGACTGTGCGGCCAGGTACCTGGTTGGAACACAGTTATAACAGTTAGAACATAACACCCCTCCCCTCCTGGATGGAGCAGTCCAGCATACATAATCACGCAGGTAGGCGGGGCGTTTAGGAGCCCTACTAGACCTGCGCAATTCAGTAATTCAGTTGGCAGCGGCCTGTGCGGACAGGTCTGCGT
>QLTV01002702.1:1210371-1231942 GCA_003457575.1 Thermophis baileyi
GCTTTCAAAAATGTACAGATATTTTTGCTGATTCCAAAGTTTTCCAGACAGGTGTTAATCCAGCTGTGGGGTAAAGAGTCAAATGCCTTCTTGTAATCAATCCAAGCCATATTTAAATTCATTTTTCTTTGTTTTGCATTTTTTAGTATCATTTTGTCAATGAGCAGCTGATCTTTTGTTCCTCTTGATTTTTTATAATTTCCTTTTTGTTCTACTGGATACAAACGGTTTTCCATCAGATGATTGAATACTGAATTTGCCAGTATTCTTGTAAAAAGTTTGAACATTGTTGGCAGACAAGTAATTGGGCGATAGTTGCTTGGTTCTGTGCCCTTTTCTGGATCTTTCATTATCAAGTATGTTCGGCCAGCTGTTAACCATTCTTTGCTTGTTGCATTTTGAAGCATTTTATCAAATTGAGTGGCTATTATTATTATTATTATTATTTATTATTATTTCTAAACTGTGGAATGAAACTAAACAAGAAACCCACAATAATTACAAATTGATCAAATAAAATTAACTCAGAACCCAGCAAACAAATATTAACACTAAAATAAATAATGCAACAGTACAATTAAAAAAATGCTGTAGAACAAGACTTAATGTACAATAATTGAAAACAACTGCTAACTTGGAATTGTCAACTAAATAAAAGTAGAGTGAAGAACATGATTCTATGCTATCCCAATAATCAAATAAAAAGATATTTAATCCCCCTTTTAAAGGACCATCATATTTCCACAAAGATTAATGGAAAAAAGATGTAATTCCCAATCATGGGGACAAGTCCCTCAAGACCTAGATTTGGAGACTGTGATCCTGCAGCATGAAACTGAAAGAAGGCCCTGCTCACACGAAGGTAAACAATAAACAGGATTGTAGGGAAAAAGGAGGGGAGACAGATACCATGGAGGTTATGACCATTAAGAGCTAGCAGCTTAAATTGGATTCTGGCTTAAATAGGAAGCCAATGAAGATCCCTTAATTAAAAGGAGAAATGCAAATACTGTGGAAAGTCCAGAGCAGACCTAAAAGCATTGTTGTATACCCAAATCAGGAAATGGAAAGAAGAATTGAGGACAGCTGCCAGGAGACCATTACCATAATCTAGGCCAGAGGTGGGATTCAGCAGGTTCTGACCAGTTCTGGAGAACCGGTAGCGGAAATTTTGAGTAGTTCGGAGAACCGGTAAATACCACCTCTCACTGGCCCCGCCCAGGGGTGAAATGCTCCCAGTTCGCTCATACCTGTCGGTTGCTGTAGAGCCGGTCACCAAGGTAGCGCGAGGTGCCGCCCACCTGCCCGGACGCTGCCATTTGGGTTCTTTTACCCTCTGCGCATGCGCAAAGCGTTCTGTGCATTCTCAGAAGGTAAAAGAACCCAAATGGCGGCGTCCGGGTGGGTGGGCGGTGCCTCGTGCTACCTTGGCGACCGGTTCTACGGCGACTGACAGGTACGAGTGAACTGGGAGCATTTCACCCCTGGCCCCGCCCCCATCTATTCTCTGCCTCCCGAGTCCAGCTTATCAGGGGGAAATGGGGATTTTGTAGTAACCTTACCCTGGAGTGGGGAGGGAATGGAGATTTTGCAGTATCCTTCCCCTGGAGTGGGGTGGGAATGGAGATTTTACAGTATCCTTCCCCTGCCACGTCTACCAAGCCAAGCCACGCCCACCAAGCCAAGCCATGCCCACAGAACTGGTAGTAAAAAAATTTGAATCCCACCACTGATCTAGGCATTATATAGTGAAGGCATACACCCCAACCATGTTTTCTGTCTCCTCTTTTGCAGTCTTTTGAACAATTGTCACAGAGTAAAAATTAGCAGCCTTAGCTGTAGAATCAGTAAACAGGTACAGACTCAACTGCTCAAGGGGATTTAATGGAATATAATATATGGAAAATTCTCCACAGTTTATTGAATGCCATTCCCTTAAGACAGGGATAAATTCAAATGTGGGAGTAGAGGAAGATAAAGGGAATGATGGAAGATGGCTCATTGGAGGAAATCTACTGTGAAGGAGACTCCCAACATACTAGAATATATTTAATGGCTGCATAGGAATTACAGGGAAAGGGAGAATCTGCCTCAGCAGATGGTCTGAATGATGCAGATGGTTAATTCCAGTGGATGGTCTTATTTGGGTAGGGTCTCCTGCCATAATTCCACAGATTCTATTGCATGAATTGATTTATCACACTGAATAACACAAAACCTGCATCCTCTAAAAGGGGCTTTAGAGAATTAGGGAACTCTTCTAAGGAGTTTTTGTGAGCAGCAGGTAGGTGAAAAACCAGTACGTCTACAAGCAGAGGTGCTTATTCCTCATAGAATATACAGACTTACGTAGAACATCCTTGACTTACAACAAGCCATTTAGCTATTGTTCAAAGTTACACTGGACAAAGTGATTTATGACTGGTCTTTGCACTTATAACCTTTGCAGAATCCCCATGGTCACATGATCAAAATTCTGATGCATTATGATGATTGCATGTCCCAAGGTCATGTGATCACCACTTGCGACTTTCCCAACTGGCTTCTGACAAGCCAAGTTAATGGGGGGAAGCCATTTGATTAATGGCTACATGATTCACTTAATAGCTGAAGTGATTTGCTTAACAACTGTGGCAAAAAGGTCATAAAATCAGGCATGACTCACTTAACAACAGAAATTCTGGTCCCAATTATGGTCAAAGGTCAAGGATTAGCTGTAATTTTTTTTTTGTAACCAAAGCATTATGAAATATCTAAATTTTATCGCATGAAGAGAAGCTTCTTGTTATAACACTGTTTTTTGTTATTACTACAATAAAATTATACTCTCTCTTTCTGTCTGTCTGCCTCTCTCTCACACACACTTTTATAGTCCAAGATGAAGCTGAGTAGCATAAACTCAAGGGTCATAATACACCATTTTATACAAGGATATTTCAATATGTAGAATCCATAATTAGAACCTGTATTCTCAAGATAACCAATGAGTCTAAATTCAGGGATCCCTACACCCAGTTTTTAAAAATCAATCTTGATTATATATACAGTATAGCTCTGTTTTCTTTCAGAATCTGAAGTAATGAATGGTTACATGAGACTGAAAAATGTAGTCTTGGCATATAAATAGTATAATCTTGCCAGCAAAAGGTTTTACAGTGCAGGTTGGACATAATCTTTCTTTCTCCCAAGAGCACTATAGTGTTTCTGGGCAAAGAGAAAGCAAATTGTATTAACTATGTGGAAGAAACACTTGCAAATGATTTTAACACAGAGAATATTTTCCTCTTTTGATTTATTTTTTTCCATTACTTGTTAGTGCTTTTTTTTCTTACTTATGCAAGATTTATATGTAAACAAGCAAAGCAACAATTTTCATATTAAAATACTGAGACATTTTTCTAGCCAAGCTTTATTATAAGATAAAGATTATCCTAGATATATCAATGCAAAAGTAAAATGAAATAACAAATTATGAATAAATAAAATGTGATTGCTTTTATTATGTTAATTATGTTATTTTTGCATCAGATTGTTTAGAATAATGGGAGGTAATGTTATTTCAGGATATATACTTATTCAAGTCAGGATATATATTTTTTTACTTTATTCAAAATGTAAATATGTACATTTAAAATAAACCTGATGAAAAAATGTCATTTTTAATTTTTTTATCCTGAGTCTAAAACTGGAGATAATGAAATGTCTTTATATTTTTTACATTATGCCTTTTTTCACAAATAAGCCCTGCTGAGTTTAATGGAATACACTGAATCATGTTATTTATTGGTCTTATTTTAATTAATTTATTAAAATATTAATGGGGCTTTCAGAGTCCCTTACCAATTTAAAATAATTCTTAAGCAAAGCACAATGAAACTTTATTTTTTTAAAACAACACACATACAAAACAAAAATAATTCCAGAATTAAAAAGACCTCAATGAGTGGCTCGCCCTTCCCAGAATGAGCTCATAGTACAGGCTGGGTGATCATTACGTCTCTTCTGAAAGCAGGGGACTTCCAGTTACTTATCTGAATTAAATGGTATGTGGGTGATGTCACTCTCTGTGTTTACCTATTTTATGTAGGTTACATTCTTCTTAATGAAACAGAGGTGTTTCAGGACCTATTTCTACAGGAATGTCTAAACAAATTCCATTATGCACCAAATCCCTGTAAAAGTGAACGGGCCCCTATTTGAAGGGATATCTTCTCCAACATAAGCCTGCCCATGTAAAGTATGAAGCTTTGGTGAAGTGGCTGGGGATGTTTAGCATAAAATGGTCTTCTGAACAGGATTAGTTGCTTTGTTGATTCTGAATGTATCTTTTTCTTTTCTCCCAGTATAAAATCTGTGCCATTTTATTCTGCTTTTAATCAGCCTGTTAGAGCCAATTGTTCAAACATTCTATTATTTTATTTATCAGATATACTGAATATATTTTTGAAGGACAAAAATAAATTCTAGTCCAAATAAACATAAACACAGATTTTATTTATTTTACTTTTTCAAGAACTTACACACTGCCCTTCAAAACAAGCTTTTTCCAGGGTGGCATACAAAATATTTCAAAACGAGTGTCTGAAAAATGTAAACTTAAGGCAGCTGTATAAATTGAATTCCCAAAGCAACTAAAAATACATATGTAAAAAACAGTAAGTTAAACAAACAATTAAAGCAACCACCATACAGCAAAAAAGAAAGCATCAGAAATAAAATAAAAAAGGATCTGTACCAGCAAGACAGTTGTTATTAAATAGGCTGGGAAAACAAAAAGGGGTTGCCTGTTGCTAAAAGGGTAGTAATAAATCCTGACCATATTTGCCCTTGGAGGGGGCCACCAGAAAGTAGGCGCATTCCTAGGCTGTCACTCAAAGTTGTTGGATGAGGGTGTGAGGGTGTGCAAAGAGAAAAATAGCCATTATGCATTGGAAGAATTGTCCTTTAGGGTCCTATAGTGTAATAACTAGCATCTTCTTGACTTGAAACAAATTTTGAGACTGTGAATTACATTGGTGCAATAAAATTATAACATCCAAGTTGTCATATTTTGATATTTCAATATTTGTAAACTGAAGTTATAAGGATTTATTAATGCATTTTCTTTAGGAACCCTGTTTACATATAGCAATAGCACTTAGACTTATATACTGCTTCATAGTGCTTTTACAGCCCTCTCTAAGCGGTTTACAGAGTTAGCATATTGCCCCCAACAATCTGGGTCCTCATTTTACCCACCTCAGAAGGATGGAAGGCTGAGTCAACCTTGAGCCGGTGAGATTTGAACCGCTGAACTGCAGCTAGCAGTCAGCTGAAGTAGCCTGCAGTGCTGCACTCTAACCACTGCGCCACCTCGGCTCTATGTTAGTTCTTATCTTCATCTTACAACAATCTCATCTTTAGTGTTTGCATTAACAAAGTATTCCATCCAGCATCAGTCAAAGTGGAATTACATTCACTTAATGGGATTTCATACCTTGTCCTACTCTCTCACATATACACAAACACACTCCAATATTTCCAGAAGATATTTCAATCCCCTGGAGCTGAGTAGCTTCATGGAGCTTCAATGTTTACACTGACAGCTCACCCAGGGTAAAATATGCCCCTTGGCCTAGGCTCCTAAGTGTTTGTTTATTGTGGGACTACAATATAGTATGTATTAGCATACTATACCAGGGATCCCCAACCCCTGGGCTGCGGCCCACTACTGGAACTGAGCCGTGACAGAGGTGGGCCGGTGTGCACACGTGTGCGCAGCTCAATTCTCTTTCACGCAGCTCAACTAGCACAAACAGCTCCACTTGCAGTCAAGTTGCATGTGCATGCACATGAACCCCGGTCCACCACTTGGGGTCTATGTGACATCACATACTAATTGTTGGGGACAATATGCTGATTCTTTAAGCTGCTTGAAGCTGCATATAAGTCTAAGTGCTATTGCTATATAGTCTGAGAGGCCTGGAATTGTATGCTTGCAAGTAGAGTTGTTGGAAGTTCAGGCTTCAGTATTATTCCAGAGTTGACCCAAACCTTAGTGAGAACTGATGCATTTCAGCTTAATTAATGCTAATAACTTTTGAGATACAGCTCACCATCTGAAGATAACCCAGCTTATTTATTTTCAGTACTCCAGTAATTGACTGTAGACTACTCTAGGACTGAATTTTTGGTATTTTTAAAACCGCTACACTGCCCTGAAATACTTTTGATGTATTGAGCTGTCCTTATGGATTCAGCTGACTCTGGGACTGATATTTGACTCTGTCTCGATTCCATTACCTGACGGCTTGCTTTATGTTTAAAAGAAAGAATTAAACCTAATAAATCACATCTGCCTGATGTACATAGAAGAATTACTATTATTAATGCAAGAGTGGGAAATATGTGACTCTGAAGATGTAATTGAACTACAGCTCCCATTATTTCTAACCACTAGCTATGCTGGCTAAAAGCTGGTGGTCTGATGGCTAAAAACTGATGATCAGCCATATTGATAAAAACCCATTGTTACCCAGATTATGCTAAACACTTAAAATTGTTTCGAGTGACAATTACTAATCTATGTAAGGGTACAATTCAATGTTCCAGAATAAACTGGTTTGAGAAAGCTTTGTTGGCACCCCATAACTTAAAGACATCCATGACCACATCTGCCAGCCTTGTATAAATTGCCCCTTGATTTTTTTGTGCTAACCTATTTCTGTAGCTCAGGGGTCTCCAAACTTGGCAACTTTAAGACTTGTCGACTTCAACTCTCAGAATTCCTTAGCCAGGGGAATTCTGGGAATTGAAGTCCACAAGTCTTAAAGTTGCCAAGTTTGGTGACCCCTGCTGTAGACCACAGCCTTTTTTGTTTAAGGCAAAAATTGCAATACTATTAAGCACACTCAAAATTAATATCTTTACTAGAATTTGTAATATTTCAAAAAGCAATTATTTTGAAATGAAGGAATAAGGAACATGTAAAAAAAAAATCTACCTTGTGGCTACAAATTACTCTCTGCAACACTATCCTTTTCAGTAAGTGGGAGAACTTTGTTGAAATGTCATGCCTGGTTGTGGGTTTTAATAGCACAACAAAAGTTTCAGCAGGCACTAACCACTAAAATGTATTATAAATCAGAAAGAATTCACCTTGTGTAAATAATTACTTTGACATTGTATAAACTTTTTCACAATTTTCCTGCATATAATTATTTACAATCAACAATTTCTTCAAGAATTCATGATGTTGAATTCATCTCTCAAAAGCACATATTAAATGTAACACAGAAATTTACATCAAATATATCTTCATATTAAATAATACATATGTAAATGTAGTATTTATATCAGAAAAATAGAAAGAAAGAAGAAAATCCCTGTAAGTCATCTTTATTTTGCTACAAAGATCAGAAATTCATTTCTGTAGAAACAGAATGAGCTTAGAAGCTGCCCAAATGATTTTACAGCATCAAATTTAAACCCCTAGAAAGATTATGAGAAAAGTTGTGTAGGCTGTCAAACCTTATTAAGTTAATGGAACTAGTAAATTGGCTTTTTTCCAGGACATGCAAAAAGAAAAGTGTTTTTAGCTAAGAGTGAAGGGGGATCCAATTTCATCTTGGCTGTTCAAGAGGTTACAAGCTATAAATAGTGACCACTATGAATAGTTTTGTGAATTTCATACATGTATGTTCACGGTGCCTCATGAGTTCCTTGTATAGAAAAGCAGAGACAGCACTTTTAATACATGGGACATTTCTTCAAAATAGCCCTCATGGACAGTCATCAAAAGAAATGCATGCATGCAAGAATATATCCTTATGTGGAATTTTTGAATGAAACCGAAAGGAGGCAAATCAAAGAAAAGCAGACAAAATTCTAACAATTAATAATAAATGATAGGAGCTCTTTACTACTTTTAGCAGGGATATATCCCTTGTAGTTTGTCACTTGGCAAATATCTTTCCCAAGTGGTGGCGCATTGGTTAGAATAAGGAGCCGTGGTGGTGCAGTGGTTAGAATGCAGTATTGCAGGCTAATTCTGCCGACTGCCAGCAGTTCGATCCTCACTGGTTCAAGGTTGGCTCAGCCTTCCATCCTTCTGAGGTCAGTAAAATGAGATGCAGATTGTTGGGGAAATATGCTGCATCTGTAAATTGCTTAGAGAGGGCTGTAAAGCACTATGAAGTGGTATATAAGTGCTATTGTTATTTTTGGTAGGTGGTTAGCCTGGCTTTTACTGCCACTATTGTTACTGTTCCAATGGCAGAGAGCCAACACTGCATGGAGCTATGCTCCAGGAAATGGATTTATATTTACTACCCTGTTTTCCCCAAAATAAGACATCCCCTGATAATAAGCCCAATCTGGTTTTTGAGTGCATGGCAATAAGGCCAAGCGCTTATTTCAGGGTTCAAAAAAATATAAAACAGGGTTTTATTTTCGGGGAAACATGGTATTGTAGTCCATGGTTCTATTAGGAAGACATAAATAGATGATTGACAGGAGAACTAGTGATTTAATGATCCCAACAAAGACACTGTAAGACTATGTTCATTAATAGAACAAAGGAGGATGCATAGGCCCATTGAAGTGACTCCTCAGTATTTTCATTTGCTTTGGCAAGAAAAAGGAGAGGCTAATTTAGCAAACAATATTTCTCCATCATCATTTAATATTTATCAAATGTTTACAATTGGACTCTTAATTTTCAGATGAGCTGAGGAAAAATGAATTTACATGATCAGTTGTTCATCCTTCTAGTTATAAAGAGTTCAGCTTGACTCGAGGAACTCTACTTTTGTAAGCCTACAATGTTTCACCAACATCTGATGTAACAAAAATGCATTATTTGGGCATTTATACACGTGTGTACATTAGCATTTTAAGATGTTCATTGTATTTACGTGGGATTACAGAATTCTGAGAACTCTATTTTGAGGAAAAAAATTGAAATAGCAAAACAGAGGCAATCACACACTAGTATGGAAAACACCAGTTTCTCATAGCAGTCCTAACATGAATGTAGCTCCAAGTTTTTAGCATGAAGAGTTCTATTCTTTTAAAGGGCAATAGATGATATATGGATCTTATTATTTCCTTTTAAGAAAGAGGTAAATCCAAAAGCAACCCACCCCTCTCCAAAAGCAAACTGCTCTCAGCTTTTTCTAATAATGCTATATTACAAGGGGGTACATATGGCTAAGAGGGGCATGATAGCTCAGCGGTTAAGGATGCTGGACTTATTAGCTGGAAAGATGATAGCCTGGGTTCAAGACCTGAGTGCTGCACAATGGGGTGAGCTCTTATGACTTGTCCCCACTCCTGCCAATCTAGCAGTTCAAAAGCATGCAAATGCAAGTAGATAAATAGGTACCACTTCGGTGGGAAGGTAACAGTGTTCCATATGCCTCGGCGTATAGTCATGCTGGCCACATGATCACTGAAACATCTTTGGACAATGCTGGCTCCCTTGGCTAAGAAACGGAGATGAGCACCACCCCTTAGAGTCAGAAATGACTGGCCAGGGGAAATCTTTACCTTTTATCTATGGCTATTTTGGGAATGACACTGCCACTACTTTTTCATTTCACCTCTACCCTATTTCAGATACTAGAAATTTTAATTTATTGTTGATCAAATACAAATTCAGAGAATTTACTTATATGTACACCACAACATTTCTTCTCCATTTCCATTCCCCA
Organism: Thermophis baileyi; assembly: GCA_003457575.1. NCBI lineage: Eukaryota > Metazoa > Chordata > Lepidosauria > Squamata > Dipsadidae > Thermophis > Thermophis baileyi. Next base: position 1,220,064 of record QLTV01002702.1, read on the forward strand.
TACATGTATGTGTCTGCATTTGCTTTGCAATTACTGGTGACTGATTTGTGAATTCCACCAAAAAGGCAAACACCAGCTTCTCTGCTTATGAATGGAAGCTTTATCCCATTACTGGGCATTCAGCACAGAACCAGCCAGCTCCAATAACCAGTTCAATCAAATGTGAAAAAAGTATGCATTTATGCACTAATAGACAACTTTTGGAATAGACACCTGGAGTAGCAAGTATATCAAACATGGACCACCAGCTCCATTTCATTTTGGCCAAGGAAACATTCTTAAGGGAGAAGCATATCTCATATGTGAATAGAGGCAACACTCTGGGAAACAAATGGCTTTTGAAACTTTGCATGGGGAAAAGCAAAATGGAATGAGTGATTTAGTTGCAGAAGAAGAAGAAGGCTGCAAAGGCCTTCTGTTACACCAGAAAATTGCTACAATTTTAGACCCATGTAACTGGAAGAAAGTCTCACTGAATGGACTGACTTCCTTCTGACTCAAATGCAGAAGACAGTCTCATATATATAGGTATACAGGCTGGAAAGTTGCTACTGTGCAAAACTGAATGGTGAGCTAATACTACCCAACAAAATAACCAGAGATAAGATCACACATTTTTCTTTGTGAACTCTGTCCCAAAACACACTTAGAACTAGGTTCATATATCTGAATACAATTTAATCTATGCAGAATGTCACTCTAATAGGAGCCATATTTTTGTATATAGACCTGTATCAAACAAATTAGAACTGCAACCTTTTTCTATGAAAATACACAAAGGAGGGAGAGAAGGAAGGAAGGAAGGAAGGAAGGAAGGAAGGAAGGAAGGAAGGAAGGAAGGAAGGAAGGAAAGGAAGGCAGGAAGGAAGGAAGGAAGGAAAGAAAGAAAGAAGGAAGGAAGGAAGGAGAAGGAAGGAAGGAAAAGAAAGACAGGCTATTCTCTTTTGATTTTCCTTCATAATTTTAGAAACATGTATAGTAAATAAATCAGCTTCATGCTGACTCCAACCATTTCCACTTGGCAAAAACATTTCTTCCCATTTTTCTTCCAAATAAAACATTTTTTAAAAAAGTATTTTGCTTTATTTACTTTTTTGCACTTTCTTTGTATATGCATAAACAGCTGCTGAATTGAAACGAATGACATTCTTATAAAAAGGAATGTTATATAAATATTTTATTTTTTTTAAAAAAATTATGTGACATTAATCGGAAGACAATCTGATACATTAACTGAAAGCATATGGTTATAGCATCCTTACATGAAAACTAAGTAGTTCTAATTCTGATCTGGGATTTAGTAAGAGACCATTTGGGAATCCAGTGGAAACTGCTTCAGATCCAAGAATGAAAGGGGAGATACAAGTGTAACAAAAAGGACAAATTCTCTGTCATGCTCTCTTTCTTTCACACACAAACAACAAAAAAAGATATCACATTTCTGAAAACACTGATTCATTATATTTAGTGTGTACTGACTCCTTGTTTTCTTCTGTGTAGGGAGTACACTCTCCTTATTAGACAATTGAATAAGGGGCTAACAAGGTTAGCATTGCCATTGTTTGTAATATAATGAGGAAAATAATCCAGCAGACACTGGATAATGTTTACTCTTTGACAGCACTCTTACTAAATGATAACCTATTTGCAAAATTTTAAAGTAAAAAATAAAGGTTACCCTACCTACAGGTAGCTAAATAATTTTTAGGGAAAGTCTGTGCTTTTTACTAACCATGTAACTGTTCTGTCAGTGGAAATTACTTCCAAGTAATTATGCAGAGAATTTTAATTATGTCCTAAAAATATAATGAATTATATAAAAACATAATAGTGTATCCGTTTATACATGGTGGTCATAATTTGTTCTGGTACAGTATGGTTTAACCCAGGGGTCTCCAAACTCGGCCACTTTAAGACTTGTGGATTTCAACTCCCAGAATTCCCCAGCCAGAAAAGCTGGGAGTTGAAGTCCACAAGTCTTAAAGTGGCCAAGTCTGGAGACCCCTGGTTTAATCTCTAGGTGAAAGGCTGGAAAAACTTCTTCTTCCAGAAGTCCTGAACCCCTTAATTGCTGATTACTGTAGAATAAGGCTATGGAAATCAGCCCTTCTTTTATCTCCCTCTTGAGAGGCAGATCAATTTCACATGAGCTAAATAGAATAAAACTTTACTAAAAAGAGAGAGGAAAAAATAGTTTCGTTTTAACTTTAATCACATGAAAACATTCGGTGCTGCAGGAGAAAAAAGCTTAGGACTGTTTAAATTATAGAATCTTAACTCCCCAATTTAAAAAAAGGGGGGGGGGCAGACTATACATGAAATTGAACTAAACCCACTGTGGCCATTACTTTTTCCAATTGTATGAGAGTTATCATTTTCAGTAATTTTAGTAATTTAAAAAAGCAAATCAGAAAATTACCAAATAGCAAAACACACTTTAAGGACATCTAAATTGTAAAATATTTGACCAGTTCCAGGTAGCTGAAAATTTACTCTTTCCCAGAGTTTTTTTTAAAAAAATACATACTTGGGACAAAATATTAGATTTGGCTTATTTAGGTTCCCCAACATTTATCAAGGGCTTTGCTGAGCAACATAAAAAATAAAGTTTTTTCATATGACATATATTATACATTATCTAAAAGCTTCATAATATATGTATAATGAATATAAATGTGATACTTAACTTTTATGCACATGGACGGCAATAGTCTTTGCTACCTCAGAGTAAAGTCAGGCACTGTCAATGTAGCAAGAATTAACAGCCATAAAACTTGTGTTTGCTTTATTTCTTTTTAACATTTATGTTTACTGAAGAAAATATGTTATATATAATAGCCAACATGGCTTTTAATTCAATAAGTCACATGGGATGAATTGTACGTTTGTGTGAAAGCGTTTTGAATTGACGCTTTCATATATAAAGAGAGTTTGATTTAGTTTGATTTTGCAACTCAAGATTCACAGGCATACCAATTCCATTTGAGCTGCTTCGAGGTTTGATATTTGTTTCAAAAAATCTTCCAATGGGAAGCATAAAAACACCTGTTTCATATTTGACTGAATCAGATGAAAATGTTATTATTATATTGCCAGAGACACCCACTTCCTATCACACAAATACCTTTTATTTGTTTACTTTCAGGGTATGCTGCTGAAGGCTCCAGGTGGCTAACTATGTCGACACATAAATAGTGGCCCCAACAAACCACAAATATAAACAAACATAGATCAAGAAAGATGAAAACAAAACAAAATACAAAAAATTACAAATGTCACGTGCCTACAAACCTACCTTCCAATTGCAACACAGATTTACACAAAATATCATTACCAGGTATAAAACCTAGAGCAACTCTTATGTCAGGATACATCCTAAGTTTTATAGTTTTGAATTAAAACTGGGCAATTCTGTTTTACCAGAGCACATCAGCTCTTAGTTAAGAGTCTTTGAATAATAATATTTGTTCACAGCCAGATGTGAACATTCTATGCTCACTTTGCAATTAATTTCTTGTACTAAAACTTCTTGTGGCTGGGTGACTGATGGCGGGAATGGATGGAGGGTAAAAATAATTGCCTGATCAAATTTCGCTCCCTCCTCAACCCAGGTAATGTTGCTGCTTTATTATCCCAGTTCTTTTAGGTTACCCTTTAAAGTAACAGCAATTACATAATAATATCCGTTTGCTTTCTAATATCATAAAGTTAACCAACCAATATCCATTTTTTCTTTGTCTAAATAAAATATATTATTTATAGAATCCTTGTAGCATTTTTAAAAAGTGGCTAAATGCCAATCTAATCAGATCAATATATCAGTTAGTATGAGGCACATAACTCTTTTCTGACTCATTTCAGAAACTATGTTTTCTTATGGTATGAAAGAATAATATTTTTATTTAAAGACTTTCCAGTCACACAGTAGTTGTGGGAAATAAGTCTTTCACAAGGATTCAAAAAGCTTGATCTATCTTTGAAATGATTTCCTTAGAATAACTAAATATTTCATTCAGTGAGGTATGAAATATTCCTTCTAATATGGATGATGTTTATGCATGCTTTATTTACTTGGGAGCGCTTGACAGAGATAACTTCATGATTTGGTAGACTCTATTGTGATATGAGAGATTATGTAAATAAATGTACAGAGCACATCCCATAAGATTTCAAAATGAACAGCTTTTCTATTTCTTGGTATCTCTGGTAAGGTGCCTCCATAGAAAAAGTCTTTGATATACAAGGTATAAATCAAATGTCTCCATAAAATCACTTATAGCTTCAGTCCAGAGTACAGATAGTCCTCGACTTACAACCACAATTGAGCCCAAAATTCCCATTGCTAAGCAAGATAATTGAGTTTTGCCCCATTTTTTTTAATCTTTCTTGCCAGAGTTGCTGAGTGAATCACTGCAGCTGTTAAGTTACTAATAAAGTTATTAAGTTAATCTGGTTTCCACTGACTTTGCTTGTCAGAGGATCGCAAAAAGTGACAACACGATTTTCAAGGGTCTGTGAAAATTAGAAAATGATAGAAACAGCTAATAGTGATAGTATTTCGGTTTTTTAAAAAAGTATATTGTAAAGACTTAAAATCTTCCCTTGTTTTCTTTCGTTTGCTTTCTCCCTAAAATTATTGTTTTTCATATCTCTTTGACATAGTGGACCCAGAATACTTCTTTGTTTACTACAAAGCTGCTAGTTAATTGATTTCAGAATTAACACTTTTTTGTACCTGCTTTTTCTAAACAGGCAAAAATTGATTCATTCCTTACTATTCAGTAGCATGAACAGAACAAAAAAAAAGTAAAATATAAACAAATGTTTATCAGATAAGGGGACATTCAATTTTACTTTATTTTTACTATTTGTTCTGCTTTATGGCATCCTGAGAATGAAAATAAATTACTTCATTCAGTATGCATTTACGCACAATTTAGGAATAAACATTTATCAGATGAGGGAACAAAAACAAAACAAAAATGTAAAATATTTTAAAGTAAACTTCATTGATAATTGGGCAACTATTGTCCGAAGAAACTGTACTTTTATAAGCAATATACTATATATAACACATTTCATAAAATAACACATGATGTAATGGGTAAAAGGGAGGTAAAATTTAAACACTGCCTACATTTTCATTTTTTCCCTAAAATCCTCCACCTGCCAAAAAGATATATATTTTTTTCCATTTGCTCATCTTTATGCCTGATCAAGAAAGCTGTTTGCAACAGTCAGCAAGTGCCTTCGGACTGCTTTCTGCCAGGTTGCTAAGATGACTTATTATCAAACAATTCCATCTCGTACCATCCTTCTCACTGGTTTTCTAGTGGAAAAGATTTTGGAAGTGTATATATTAAAGAGATCATTTACAGACAGGCTAAAGTACTTAGGCACTGTAAGCAACTGCCTTTGGCTTTCCGGCACTCTTGAAAATCATTCTCCCGACCCACCCCCATTTCCTTACTGCATGGCGCTAATTCTGGCAACAGCTATTGTGCAGTTGCAACATGTACAGTCACCATTTTTAAAGAGTTGTTTTGAATTGTGTTCCTCACACTAAATTTAGGGAGAGGAGCATGCATGCCGCTTAACAGATGGATCGGGACGTATCTAAAGCACCTTTACAACTTCGCACATTTTGTGCAGAAGCCAGAATTAGCCTTTACTGAATTTGACAGTGCTGCTTTCTTACCCTGCCTTGACATTCTCTTGCACACGTATATGTATATACATTCCTTCTAGTTGTTGCTGTGAGAACTCCCCATCTGGTCTGCAAACTGTAGAATTTCCTTTCCCATCTATCTCAGAAATATAGTCCCATGACCCAAGAGGTCACCATCTGCTCAGTTACACTGGCACAATGCCTAGTATGCTCGAGGTAATGCCACCATCCTTTCCTCCAATTGTAAGCTCCCAATGAGCCAGACATCTACCAAAGTGTTCACATACAATGAGGCAGCTCCTGGCGAGATTAGAGTTAAGACACCCACAGAAAACTCCCTTCATCCACAGTAGCCTAGGATGTGGGAATGACCAAAGACTCATGCAGCTTCTCTTAAACAAAAGTCATTCTTAGAAACAAAGAGGTTTGTGTGATGTGCTAGCATCATGATAGCACAATATAAAACTCTCTCTCTCTCTCTCTCTCTCTCTCTCTCTCTCTCTCTCACACACACACACACACACACACACACCACACACACACACACACACACACACACACACACACACACACACTTGCTTGGGTCCAGCATGTGTGGTTACCCTGATACTTCTTTTAATGATCTTTATGCACAAATGAATACTGAATCTACTCTCATTCTTTGGATGCTCTAGAGCAGAACAAATAACACTCAAAATAAACCAAAATTGGAGTTTTCATTGAATGCTATTAGTACCATTTACAAACTGGTGTTACGTTTCTGAGCTATCAATGGCAAAATCAAGGCAGAAAGGTTTCTCCCCTTTTATTTGGCATCTCCCTAAAATATTCTAGAGAAATATTACTAATGTACTGTATTTCAAATACATTAAGAACATAGTTAAAAGAATTATGAAGAATATATTTTTACATTTTGAAAATTATTTAATAAAAACCCAAGATGAATTTACCAAGCAACAAATAGCTTAAACCTTCAGTTAACATGGGAACTCCCAAATAACTAAGTCAGGTTTTGAGTTTGTAATGCAGTTGTGTAAAGAGGATGCATTGGTAAATTCGGTAAGATTCGGCTTGTTCTATTTGAGTGAAGGCTTATAGTTAAACCTATGCATGTATTGCCTTTTCACCAAAATATATGGCCAATGCAATTCTAGCTAATATTTATAAAGACTTTTTTAAATCCTTACTAAGATTTAATGATATTAGAAATTTGGCTCCTGAGCAGGCAGCACCACTGTGGCCAAACCAATATGTGGTCTTTTATACCATCTAGACTACTCAATACAACTATTCTAATTTGCTCACTGGAACTGATATCATCAGATAGGGATAAACATGATGGACTAAAACGAAAACAATAAGAAGCAACAATAATATAAATAATAATTTAAATTTGTATGCCTTTCAATCTTTGAGACATACAATGGGTTATAATAATATAAACACAATAAATACAATAAAGTGTTTGTGGTAAAAACATTAACCCACAACATCAAATAACATAATACAAAATTTAAAGAGATGAAACACCAAAAGGACAATTATAGTATACAGCAAATAAACAGTTTTACTTAGGCCAAACACTCACTGAATGCCCTCAGGAAAAGTTCAAAATTTACTAATTTCTGAAGGGTGTCAAAAATATGAGATCCTGAAACTCTATATTTTCACTGCCCTTCCAAATGCTGTATTAAAAGACAGATATAATTTTCCTTATTTTCTAGCTCTATGAACTTTGGGGCTGGCAGTTGACTGCCTAATACTGCAGAGTATATAAATATAGAATTATAACTTGAATTTTCCAAATTCATGTTTATACTGACAGCAAGAGTGTATGAATTGTTATGTATCAGCATTATAATTTGTGTTTTACATTGACTGTATTCATACATAATGTTAAGGGAAGAGGTGGAACATGGACCCCACATTTCTGAAGAGTAATTGTAATGGTTTATGTTGAAGAATTTTCAATTTTTTGGAAGGGGAAATATTTGCTTTCCCTCTTTCTTTGTGGTACTTCTTTACTTGTAAGAAAATCGGAAGACAGACAATAACAATGGATTAATGGTTGGAGCCTTATGATGAACAATAAACAGTTTATAGTTTTCTGCTTGTTTTCTCCAAATTTGGCACTACAGTTATAAAAAGAGCAAAACACAGGTGTAACTCAGGGGCAGGGGTGAAGAGACAGAAGCAATGACCAGTCCTTCCAAGCAGGTTTAAAATGTTCTTGATCCTGAGAAAACAGCATATCAAAGAACAATCAACAATATAATATTTTTATACTATACTAGTTATAAACACATTATTAACACTGGAGAATTTTGATATAACTATTCATTTTGGTGCTGTTTTTTTTTAAAGAAATGATACCCCTTTCTCCTACCTGTTCTCCACAATTTGGACTTTTTCTTACATGGGCAGTCTGAGGAGAAATGTTTCAACAAGCATACTATATTGGGTTTCTATGGTGTTGCAAACCTCAGAAGACCACCAAAAAAACAACAACCCCAGTCCACACTTCAGAGGAGCTGCACTGCAGTTCAAAAAAGTTGTGAATCTTTCCAAATCTCCTCAGTTCAGTTTGGGATTTGGTCAAACTCAATACATATTCCTAAGAATGATGAATGAACTATATCCACGGTACAAAAGATTCCCTAAACATGTGTAGTATTTTTCTTCCTTGCTTGCTCATATAGCGGACTAACAAAATATTTTCACTTGTAATCTGCATCATCTTTCTTTCCACTGACAGAAAGTAGCCATTTAGCAAAGCTTCATTGTCCCCAGTACTAAGAATAAAGTATAATTCATCATGCCTATTTAAAGAAGGATTAGAGACTGAAAACACACAGCAGCCAGTATGAGGAAAATCAAGAAAAGACATTTCATACAGAATAAATATTAAAAGATCCTTGCTACAATAATAGATCACATGACCAATTCAAATGCTTCCTCAATTTTACTGGAAAAGTCAACCTTCTGTCATTCCATCTGACAGACAAATAGTTGCAAAATTTTCAACCCTGAGCTACAAATATTCTCTTCTATTGGTATATTTTCTTTTGTTAACATCTTTTTTTTTCTGAACATGACTTGTTAAATTGAACGAAGGTTGAATAATAAATTTGCGAGTTTTATATCATATCTCTTTGTTGATCTTTAATATGATCAGCTTATTTTCTGTGACAAACCTCTCTAAATTTTCTGAAACAGGGAATTAGAATCACACTGAATGCTATAAATCATGGTTGGGGCTGGGGAATTCTGACAGTTGAAGTCCACAAGTCTTAAAAGTTGCCAAAGCTGGGCACCCCTGCTATAAAGGTTATCTGTGGGACCACCTTTCCCTAAGGACATCTATACATATTACCAGCTCAGATAATGCGTGCATTCTTCTAGTCCCTTCTCTTAAGCATTGCTATCTCATGGGATTTAGGATGTGTGCCTTTTGCATGGCAGGCCCTACCCTATGGAATGCTCTTCTCCCTAAAATTTGGCAGTCCTTTACCCTTCTAAGACCTGGCTTTTCCCTCAAGTGCTGGGATAGGGTGAGGTGGATGAGAGAACTTAAAGAGGATGTTGGAAGTTTAACCTCGGGATTAGGTTTTTGTTGTTTATGCTCGTAATGGATTTGTGTTATGTTGTTTTTACTGATGTTGCTTTATTTGTTGACTTCCCAGAGTTTGACATAAGATGGGCAGCTATATAAATGTTTCATATAAATAAAATAAAAAACAAACTTCCCAAATTCACATTTTCAGCTTGAGGTGAGACTGTTGGAAAATTAATGTGGGTAATTTCCCATTGAGCTTATACTGAACACCCACCCAGTCAGTCCCTATATCCAAATCACAACAGGCATACACACACCACTCAGTTCAGCTAGCAAAAAATATAGCTTGATGTTTATTTATTAAATTTCAGGAAACATTATAAACAATGAACTAGCAAAACCAAATACAAAGCAGGAAAAAGGAAGGACAGAGAAACATGAACAGGCAAGAATTTAAATTATAGTCTTATATCAATCACAAGGCATAGAATGTTTCAGAGCTACTGGAAACAATATTGTGGTAATTAGCATGGATTATCCCAATGGGAGTGATCTTTGATTATTCCAGCTTTAAACCAGCTTTCTGTTTTTGTACAGAACAGCAGCAGACTAGAGATGGAAAGGAGGACACTAGGTGATCTTTCTCTAATCTGCACTATTAAAGAAACAAGTTCAGTAGATAGGGATAATGTATACACAGTAGCAAGAGTCAATGTATATATCTGTTAAAAGAACAAGGAACACATCTTCTGAACATCTCAGGACTGTTGGAACCAACTTCCCCCTGAGATCCGTACTACCCCCACTTTACTGGCTTTCCGTAAAGCCGTTAAGACCTGGCTTTTCCGGCAGGCCTGGGGCCAATAACCTATGGATTGGCCCATGTATGTAGGTGTAAATGTTTTTTTGATATTTTTAAATTGTACTTATTATGTTTTTATTGGTGTTTTTATTCATGTGTTGTGAGCCGCCCAGAGTCCTTTGGGAGTTGGGCGGCATACAAATTTTATTAATAAATAAATAAATAATAAATCAAGTGATTTCCACAGACATAAATATTGACTATTTTGTTTGAATTCCCAAGCTCTTAATCAGCTGACTGCTGAACAATCAAACTTTATTTCAGCGTATTTCAAATTATATGCAAACATATGCTACAAGTCCCTGTGTTTTATTTTTATTGATTTATTTTATTTGTCAAACATGTATAAGATAACAGATATAAGTATAAACATGATTATAAATACAGGATATGGATGCGAATAAATGGGGACAGTAGGACAGGGACGGTAGGCACGTTGGTGCGCTTATGCATGCCCCTTACAGACCTCTTAGGAATGGCGTGAGGTCAACAGTAGACAGTTTAAGGTTAAAGTTATGAGGGTTTGGGGAAGTAACCACAGAGTCAGGTAGTGCATTCCAGGCATTGACCACTCTGTTGCTGAAGTCATATTTTCTGCTATTGAGTTTGGAGCGGTTTACCTTAAGTTTGTATCTATTGTGTGCTCGTCTCGTGTATTATTGTGGTTGAAGCTGAAGTAGTCATTGATAGGTAGGACGTTGTAGTGGATAATTTTGTGTACTGTGCTTAGGTCAGACCAAAGGTGGCGTAGTTCTAAATTGTCTAAGGCCAAAATTTCAAGCCTGGTTTTATCCTACCCCTTTAAAATTCCCTTAGAAAACAGAACATTTTCTGAAACTATACTTTTCCTTCCAGTTAGACAAAGCATTAAAAACTGGGGGGGGGGGGATTTGTGCATCACTCTCCACTTTGCAGCTTAATTTATTACAAAGCAGTGATAAAGCCTGCTGGGAGTCAGCAGTATTTATGGAATTGCAAAGCTGAGCAATTAGCGCTAAGCCAGTTTCACCTCCCAGAGGACCATTAGAGACAACACCAGCAGTCTTCTCTCTGACCTAACAAAATTTATGGCCTCCCAGGTTGGGTCTCTGGTGGAGCTAGAGATAAAAATCAACAAAACACCTGGCAAATAGGAGTAACTTTGTGTAAGAAAGTATGCCCACCGGCTATCTTTAAAAAAAAAAAAAAGTTACAGAATGTTTTTTTTTTTTAAATTCTTCTCCACCACAAGATCTGCAGTATGCCTGTTTTTAAACAAACAACTATTTTGGTTAGGCAAGGTATATATTTAGATGATTTTGTACTGAAAAGTAAGTTTCTTTCCAAACTTCCAAAAAATGCCCAGCCCGTATTTTATATGTACATACAAACATTCACATGGGTGGTCTCTGGTTTATGCTGTGGTTAGTGAAGCAACCTTTGAAGGCTTTGTGCTTTACAAGAGTGGCCATTAACAAGAGAATAGAATAGAATAGAATAGAATAGAATAGAATAGAATAGAATAGAATAGAATAGAATAGAAGAGAAGAGAAGAGAAGAGAAGAGAATAATAGAATAGAAAATAGAATAGAATAGAATAGAAGAGAAGAGAATAATAGAATAGAATAGAATAGAAGAGAAGAGAAGAGAATAATAGAATAGAATAGAATAGAATATAGAATAGAATAGAATAATAGAAGAGAAGAGAAGAATAGAAGAGAAGAGAATAATAGAATAGAATAGAATAGAAGAGAATAGAAGAGAGTGGAATAGAATAGAATAAAAGAAAAAAGAATAGAAAATAGGATAGAAAA
>QLTV01002702.1:1232429-1242614 GCA_003457575.1 Thermophis baileyi
AGAATGAATAGAATAGAATAGAATTCTTTTTATTGGCCAAGTGTGATTGGACACACAAGGAATTTGTCTTTGGTGCATATGCTCTCAGTGTATATAAAAAGACAAGATACATTCATCAAGTATCATGAGGTACAACACTTAATGATAGTCATAGGGTACAAATAAGCAATCAGGAAACAATCAGTATTAATATAAATTGTACGGATACAAGCAACAAGTTACAGTCATACAGTCATAAGTGGGAGGAGATGGGTGATAGGAACGATGAGAAGACTAATAGTAATAGTTATGAAGCCTTAGTAAATAGTTTGACAGTGGTGAGGGGATTATTTGTTTAGCAGAGTGATGGCATTCGGGGAAAAAACTGTTCTTGTGTCTAGTTGTCTTAGTGTGCAGAGTCAACAAGAGAAGAGTCATTAAAATATATAAGCAAGCTTCACTTTTTTTTTTAACAAAGGCATTTTGTAGGACTTTGAGGAACTTGAGATAAAACAAAAGTCTTTTTTTAAAAAATTACTCAGGTATTTTATAATTTTAGGGGATATAAGATTAAACTACATATGTGTGTGTGTGTGGGGGGGGGGAATTGTAAACCATAATATTGTTCTCCACTTGTTTTATAGTTCAAGTGGAGAACAATATTATGATAGGAACTTTCAATCATCACTGGTGTTTTAAATATATATATATAGTATATATAGTTTTAATAATCTATAGTAAATATATGATATCTTATATGTCAGTTGGTAGTGCTTTGTGGATAGAAGCAATAAAAAGATCTTAAATTATTCGGAGACATTCCAAAATGATTGTACTATGAACCTCTCATAAATTTCATAAGATTTTAAAATTAAGAAATAGACTGAATGATCCAACACATTTGCATCCAACTCCTCCTCCCTAGTGAAGTGAACACCTGGACTTGCTATACTTGAAAACTGTTTTTTTTTTAATTGGTTAGGGCATATTACAAATTTTATGAATGTGTGTTTTATTGCATATGCTGAAAAGCTATCATGGACAATGTTTATCAGTCAAAAAAAACAACAAAAAAACCCCAAAGCAAAATAAAATTGGCTCATCAAACTTTAATCTCTTCCCCTTCCATCTCCTGGGATAACCAGTTAAGTGCTCTTTAAATGACCCCCGTGTCAATATTAACAACTTTCATGGGAACCCATTCCAGATTACTGTTATGACTCCCTTGCTTAAAACACTGCTCGGTTAACATCTGTTCTTAATTTGTACTTTTTGTTTTGTTCTGTTTATGCACCTTGAGCTTCTCACCTGTAACTAGAGCTCTTAAGTGGCAACATCAGATGGGTTTACATATGTATGAAATTGCAGAAGGCAAAGAGCTGGTTCTACAGCTGTTCACCAAGTTAACCTTCTTATCCTTTGTGCAGGAGACACTGCTCATTTATGAGAGAGGAATTGAGTGGGCAGATTGGGGGTTGTTGTTGTTGTTGTTGTTTGGCAGGTAGCACAGGAAAATACAGTTATCTAAACTCTGAATCATCAAATAGGCTGGAGCTACTGCAGACTTCTGCAGAGCAGGGAGCTGGCAATCAGCAGATCAAGGATAGCAAAGAATGACCACTGGCTTCATATGAAAGAAAGTCATATGAAAAAAATGTGTGTGTGTGTGTGTGTGAGGGACTCCTAAGGGATGTACATGTACAGATCTAATTGGATGTTTTTAGGGCAAGGGTTCATGAGTTGTAGGCAGGAAAAGAGTAGTTTTCTGTTATTAGGCTATCCCTAAGCTGAATCCTACTTCAGCTGCCCAAACAAATCACTTGCATCAGAATCCTATGTTTCAGTTTACAATGTAGATGATGGAAAGCCCTCTGATCAATTATAACATTGAAGAATACAGCATTACCTAAACAAAGCCTTAATTCATTACTGCATCACTCTCTATAATAAAAAAATACCAGCTATTCAGACATTTCATTTATACCGTGGATAAGGAAGACACTTGAGTTGCGTTTTAGATACGACCAAGTTTATCCATAGAGAGATGAGCCTTGATTTAAGCATATCCTTACACCTAAGTCAAAATACATTATAGGGTTTTAGGGGATGTTTCCTTCTGAATGTGTTTAAAATGTACTAAAAACGATGACACGGCAAAGACAATATCCCTTCCATCCAGAATGTATAAATTTATTTAGGAAATGGGCACTAATTCTGTATCTGAACGTGTAAATGGGATGGCATGGTTTCTGCAAAGAAAAGTAGCGCTTGCCAGCTGAAGGAAAGCCCTTTTTGAAGGAAAGGCACAGGCGGCAAAGCGCTGAAAGAGGAAAGGATGTTCACTCTTGCCTCTGTACTTCCTTGGCATGGCTCTGATTGCTGCACAGACGGTCAATACCGGCGTGTTTTTGTGCAAATAACATTCTACTGAATGATGTCTGCACCTGTGTCAACTGACATCAGTATCTATTTATTAAGTTTATTTAGGCGGATCACAAGGCACACCTGCACTGGCTCCAGCACAGAGCAACTTCTCTCTTCTAACTAAATGAAATAAAACATGCTTCAAAAGTGTGTGCGTGCGTGTGCGCACGCACCTGTGTGAGAAGAGAAGATGCTTTATTTTTCCACACGATTCAATATTTTTCCATTTAGTCAAACGTAATTTACTTAATTTGGTTTTAATTCCAATAAAAATGTGTTAAATGTAAGGGTTACAATCTAGTGCAAAACATTGCAAATTTCTTGAAGATACCCTTCCTTGCACGATTAAGGGGAAGATTGTTCTAAAAATAAATCTTGGAGCTGAAAGTGGTTTGAAACAGGGACACTGACTGTGCTGGGCCCATTCCTCCCACTTCTGGCTTTTATTAATTGTTTTGGCATATATAGCATTGTGCTCATATCTGAAAACCTGGTGGACTAAAGGAACAGGATGCTAAAATATGTGACTTGCATACAAAATACAGCAATATGTACACATTCTTTCGTTTGCCCCCAAGCTAAGATTAAAACCACACTTTACAAAGCAATCATGGAATTAATAACACTAAAATATGATGTGATATTGATAGATAAGAACCTAAGGATTGGAATAGGATGATTTTAAAGAATGTCTTTTTATTTGGCACCAGAAAAACATTGTTGGGGAGAAGTGACGGGAAGACAATCCACCACTTGGTGATACTCCCTACAAAAATATCTGCAAGGATTGTGACAAATTTACACTCAGTATATCATGTTTATCTCAATAATTCACCTTCCCGTTGCTACTATCTTTGAAAAGTGCAGGGACTTAATGCGGGGAACTGCACAACAGCAAGAATTGAGGTAAAAGGTAAAGAAACTACTGATAATTTGGTGATCAAGAGACAAGCAGAAAAATTAGATTGGATGTTGTCTCATGCACTAAGCTATCTTTTTAATGTCACATTTCCTCCTGAACTGTTGTGAGTTCCCATTTCCCTGGTTATAGGAGTACCAAAATATTATGCAGATTCTGCTTGGAAAAAACAAGGAATGTTTACTGGCAGCATCAATGTGTCTATTTTCTACCTTAATCCCCAGAATGACATTATGCCTGCATGCTGAAACATCTGTCAGTGATCTCTGTTGGAAGCTATATTGGGTCATCAATTGTCAGTGAAAGCCAGTGCACTCTACTGAGTACACAACAGATGTTGCTGCTCACTTCTCTTTGTTCAACCGTTAAGTATTTCTTACTGAGCACAGCACAATAAGGCTGGAAGTGACTATTCTTATGATGAAGAATAAAGTTTGTGTGTCACTGACATTTACTGGCTCACAACACAACACCATGCATAAAGCATGCTTGCTACAAAAATCATATAATAAAGAAATCAATAGCCATATCAATAAATAACAGTGTCAAAAATGGTGGAAAAAAAAGCAAAAGACTCAAGCGATGGCTTAGTTGAATAGTTCAGTTCAGTTACTACAAGCTTCCAGAAAGGGGCCAGTCTTCATTCAAAGGGAAGGCTGTTCCAGAGTGTAGGCACCACAATGGGAAAATAGTGCACTTTGGCCTCAACCTTACTGAATAACATCTCACTGAACTGGGATACTGCTAATTGTTTCTCCTGGAGGATCTCCTCTGAGGAGTTGATTCAGGATACCCTGACACCCCTCCCCCGTAACCCCCCACTCACCCTAGGGTGAATTGCTAATAATAAATATTATTATTAATAAATAATAATAATAATAATAATAATAATAATAATAATAATAATAATAATAATAATAATAATAATAATAATAATAATAATAATAAT
The DNA here is from genome assembly GCA_003457575.1 of Thermophis baileyi. Lineage (NCBI taxonomy): Eukaryota > Metazoa > Chordata > Lepidosauria > Squamata > Dipsadidae > Thermophis > Thermophis baileyi. Next base: position 1,236,701 of record QLTV01002702.1, read on the forward strand.
AATAATAATAATAATAATAATAATAATAATAATAATAATAATAATAATAATAATANCTCACTGAACTGGGATACTGCTAATTGTTTCTCCTGGAGGATCTCCTCTGAGGAGTTGATTCAGGATACCCTGACACCCCTCCCCCGTAACCCCCCACTCACCCTAGGGTGAATTGCTAATAATAAATATTATTATTAATAAATAATAATAATAATAATAATAATAATAATAATAATAATAATAATAATAATGATAATGATAATAATGATGATGATGATGATGTACAGCACAGCTGCAGTTATAACTTGTTAAGATATTCATGAACTGGGAGACCCAATGGTAACAAGGTCAGCCAATGAATAGGCATAGCAACTAAGTCAGCCAATGGGAGCTAAACACAACTGAGTCTGTGCAGAGAATCGAAACTGAAGCTATAAGGCTGGGCGTGGTTCAGCCCACTCTGTACTCTTGTCTCTCTGAACTCTGAACTAGAAACTGCTTATGTTTTGCTTGTAACTGTTGCTACATTGAAGAAGAACTCTGCTAATGGTATTGTAAATTTATCTGTTATTATGTTTATAAAGAAGTTAATGAATCCAGCTGAATCAGTTACCTGTGTGTGCTTCTGGAAATTGATTTTTCTGCAACAAACTCTGATATAACTGAATACCCTGGGATGCAAAATCAGAGAAGAAAAAAAAACCAAACAGTGCACCACAAAAATGGAAGATTAGACTGGAAAATAAGATTTGCAAGTTGAGATCTATACAATCTATCAATGGAGAAACTGCGGCGAATCAGTACCTGACAAAGAAGAAACAGTGCAGTTCTGGGCACAGATATAGGATAACCCAAAGAAATACAACAAGGATGCAGCTTGGTTAAAAGAGGTGGATAAGAATAAAAAAAAAGAAGTTAAAATGAAATAAATAGCAATAACAGCAGAAATGGTAGAGAAAAGAGCAATGAAGATCAAGAATTGGTCAGCACCAGGTGAAGATGAACTGCATGGTTTTTGGTTGAAACATCTAACTGGTCTATACCCACCAGTTGCCAAGCAGTTTAACAACATACTACAAGGAGGTGAAATGTTTCAAATACATCAGATGGTTGAAGAAGAAAAAAGGAAGAATATCTGAAGGACAATGAAGACGTTGCACTGAAGTTAGTATGCCAGGAAGGCTTACTGACTACTGGAGAGACCAAACTGGTTTACAAGAAAGACCAAATGCAGAACAGAATGGAAGCATGGGAAGACAAAGCACTACATGGCCAGTACATTAAAAAAATAGCAGGGAAAGCAGATAATAACAAGACCTGGCAATGGCTACGAGCAGGTAAATTAAAGAAAGAGACGAGGGATTAATTCTGGCTGCACAAGACCAAGCCTTAAGGACAAATGCATACAAAGCCAGAATTGAGAAGACAGCAACAGACAGTAAGTGCCGCCTATGCAAAGAAGCTGAAGAAACAGTGGACCACCTGGTAAGCTGCTGCAAGAAGATGGCACAGACTGACTACAAGCAGCGGCATGACAAAGTAGCAACAATGGTGTATTGGAAGATCTGCAAGAAATATCATTTGCTTGCAAGCAAGAACTGGTGGGACCATAAAATAGAGAAAGTCATAGAAAACGAAGAAGTTAAATTGCTCTGGGAGTTTAGAATTCAGACAGACAGGTACCTGCCACATAACATCCCGGACTTAACAGCTGTTGATAAAAAAGACAAAAAAGTCTGGATAGTGGACATGGCAGTACCTGGAGACAACAGAATAGAAGAGAAAGAACTGGAGAAGATAGCAAAATACACAGACCTACAAATAGAAATTGAACGACTGTGGCGAAGGCAAGCAAGAGTAGTACCAATAGTAATAGGTGCCTTGGGTGCAATCCCAAAAGAACTGGAGCACCACTTTAACACCATAGGCATTGACAAATTTGCCATCAGTCAATTGCAGAAGGCAGCTTTACTTGGAACAGCTTCCATCCTGCGACGATATCTGTAACACCGTCAAGATAGATTTGCCTATCCCAGATCCTTGGTAAGGACTCGATAGGTAGACAAGAATGCCAAACCCAGTCTGAATATCTGGCTGACTGTGCGATGATCAATATCAATAATAACAATAACAATAATAACAACACCACCATCAAACATACAGCTCTGTCTATCCCAGGTCCTTGGTAAGGACTCGATAGGTAGACAAAAATGCCAAACCCAGTCTGAACATCTGGCTGACTGTGCGATGATCAATAATAATAATAATAATAATAATAATAATAATAATAATAATAATAATAATAATAATAATAATAATAATAATAATAATAATAATAATAATAATAATAATAATATTCAGAGTTAGTCTTTCCTAATCTAACATTATTCCTGCTTGATTAATAACCAGACTTTTATTGACTGGCCAGGATATACTCTTTTAGTACTTACTTTGTACGTATATTTGTATGCTGTCTAATCTATGGGACTTATTGTTTGTATTCAGTGGTGAAATCCAATTTTTTTTACTACCGGTTCTGTGGGCGTGGCTTGGTGGGCATGGTGTGGCTTGGTGGGCGTGGCTTGGTGGGCATGGCAAGGGAAGGGTACTGCAAAATCTCCATTCCCACCCCACTCCAGGGGAAGGATACTGCAAAATCCCCATTCCCTCCCCACTCCTGGGGGAAGGATACTGCATAATCTCCATTTCCACCACACTGTGGGGCCAGCCAGAGGTGGTATTTGCTGGTTCTCCGAACTACTAAAAATTTCCGCTACCGGTTCTCCAAACTACTCAAAATTTCCGCTACCGGTTCTCCAGAATCTGTCAGAACCTGCTGGATTTCACCCCTGGTTTGTATTCACAAACAATAAAACTATCAAACATAAGATTTACCACACTATGTTATCACCTAATCCTTACTTCTCTCAGTGGATTGCAAGAAGCTTCAATAGCAGCATTGTTTTTAAGTACGGTAACTTTGTTCAGGAAATATACCCAAATTTATTTCCACCTAGGTACTGCTTTTGAATCTGTGCTTAATTGTGTAACATTACTTATTGATTGCAGAGTTTTCTCTCTCTTGTGCACACAAGCCTACAAAGTTGGAATGTTAACTTGGCCCATCTCTAAAACAGACCCAGCAGTCACTGGCTTTGTCTTTTGCTACCTTGTTAAATGCAGGCTGTAAATCTATTAAACATTAACATTATGAATGTAGTGCTGTAGCAAAGAGTAAATGAGATAATAGGAATTCTTTACAGCAGTAGAAATGGTGCAAAAAAAAGAAAAAGAAAAAAGAAGTGAAATAATTTGCCTGACTGCATTTATCCTTAGTTCCATTTAACAACTTTATATGATTATAAAGTGTCTGCATCTACGGTATGTCCAGTACCTGTATTTCAGAATTTCTCAACCTCAGCAAATTCACAATGTGTGAACTTCGACTCCCAGAATTCTAGCTGGGGGAATGCTGGGAGTTGAAGTCCATATATCTTAAAGTTGCTGAGGTTGAATTCTTTCAAGATTCAAATGAGATAAAAAGAAAGAATAAATCAATTATTGCAGGTTTAGATGAAAGACATCTAAATACCTTGTTATTCCAACCAAAAGTATACATAATATTGTATACAATGAACTGGATATTTTGTATTTATAAAAATGTATAGCATGTACAAGTAATAAATATATATTTTTGCCAACCCTTTCATCAAGAATATTTACATATGTTTCCAAAACATGCAGATTGTGATATTGCTGTATTTAGTTCATGGGTTATTCCTTATAAGTTCTTTTTATAACTAACACAGATTGTTAGCTAACTATCCATTACACGAGTCACCATGTTTCACAGAGTTGAATAGTACCTTTCAAAGAAGTTTTAATGAGATGGCAAACTTTGAAAACACCAACTTAAAGCTCTCCTTTCAGGTTCTCACATACAAATCCTTTGTGTCATGTAGAAATAAGCCTTGTCAGTTTTAACACATTTTATTGGTAAGTTGAATCTAACTGAAATGCTTGCTGACAGACATTTTACAGGTGATGACAAGGTTCTACTAATGCCTTACACATGATTTGCACATTTTAAAGAAACTTATTCTAGAATTAAAGCTTTGATCGCAAAATAATGCTATAAAATATTCTGTGCTGAAATGTAGGAAAGAAGCATGATGAATCAGAATCAGATTTTAAGTTTAACTGAAATTACTGGGACAAGTTTAGTGATGAGTCTCTCACTTTAAATTCAACTAATCTGGTTCCAACTCATTATAAAACACGTGTTCTGTATCCAGGGAAGTTCATTTACATGGTTATCTTGTTGCACTCCTATTGGTGTTTATGGTCCAAGATAATAGTTAATCAAGCACAGTTATTTTGAAGCTTTATTAAACTTGCTTTTTAATTTTCACAAAATAAAAAGAACTAGGAAAAATATCAATAACAACTCAAAGTTATTTTAAAAATCAATAGAATAAACACTGAAATCATATGTTTTTAGGGCAGTAAATTTTGTATCAGTGCATAGAAACACACACATAAATATCAGAAAACTTACAACATCTGTATGCATTTCTTTTGAATATTTCCCTTTATAAATTATTTGTACAATATTTGTTTATGTGAAGGTATTAGTAAGAACATTATTATCATAAGCCTGAAATTGACTACATTTGTTTTTCATGGGAAATAAAGACCATCAACCAATCTCAAGATTTATTATAAATCATTCTTAAACGCTTTTCTCAACTTCTTCAAAAACTTTCAACCAAACCCATTAATTGGCTTTGCCACCAAAGATGAAATATGTTCCAACTTGTTTATCTCCTTGCCAATACAAACTTGTTCTGTTAGTATGTAGCACAGAAAACAAATAAATACAGTGTCTATTTCTTTCCAGTTGAAAATAACATCTGAAAACATTAATCTAAACAGGATTTTTAAAGCTGGGGAATAGCCTGAAGTTAGGAGCAATGCCCATACATTCTGAATTCAGATCCTAGTATGTACCAAATAGTCAAATTGGTGTCTTAAACCTCAAAGTTCAAAGCTGTAAAGAATCACGGCACTGAGTTGTAAGAAGAAAAATAGCTTTTTTTGGAAGTCCTCCCCCCATTGCTTTTATATGGCAAAAGATAATCAATACCAAATTGATTTCCATTAATTTGTTCCCCCTGCAATCTGTGAAAAATCAGTGTGGCAGAATGTTAAAAAGCAACTTAGTTGACACTTATATTGCATTGAGTGTATATTGAACTAATGCTGTGACATCTGGGACAGATGGCAAGCTATCCTCTATCTGAATACATTCAGGACATGAGAACCATCTTCTCTCTGGGTGATTAGCTCCATTATCAAAATGTCTATCAAACTAATTTCTAGACAGAATCTTGTTTTCTCTAAGTCTAGTCCATTATTTTATGTTACACACTATATCAGTGGTTTTCAACCTTCCTAATGCCGCGACCCCCGTCCCGCCGCCACAACCCCTCCCCACCCCCTCCCCACACGCGATGAGGTGACAAAGGGGGCGTGGCACCAAGATGGCAGGCTAGCGCGCACTTAGGCGACCCCTGTGAAAGGGTCGTTCGACCCCCAAAGGGGTCGCGACCCACAGGTTGAGAACCGCTGCACTATATCCGTTCCGCCCCAGACGCCTGATGGACCCGGAAGGGTTCCAGAAGGAGCTTGGGGAATTACCTGAATCCCTTGTCCACAATTCATCTGAGGCTCTAGTAGCCGCCTGGAACAGGGCGGCCTCTGGGGCTCTAGATCGGATTGCGCCTGTGCGACCTCTACATGGCAGTAGATCCCGTAGAGCTCCCTGGTTCACCAATGAGCTCCGGGAGATGAAACGCCACAAGAGACGTCTAGAGCGACACTGGAGATCCAGCAAATCCGAATCTGACCGAGCACT
>QLTV01002702.1:1255099-1289734 GCA_003457575.1 Thermophis baileyi
TCTTCCCTCCCCCCTCTCTCTCTCTCTCTCTCTCTCTCTCTCTCTCTCTCTCTCTCTCTCTCTCTCTCTCTCTCTCTCTCTCTCTCTCTCTCTCTCCCTCCCTCCCTCCCTCCCTCCATCTCTCTCTCTCTCTCTCTCTCTCCAAATTCATCTAAATGCTCTGCATGGCACTATTTTCTACTGAGTTATTCTACCTTCGGCTCTTTCATTCCAGTGCCAGATTTCCATAATCCTTAACAGCTAAGATGGATGGCTTTGCTCTTCCAGCATTGCATGTGAACATGAACTATTCGTGTTTCTCTTACAGCATAGAGTTTTATTGGATACAGCTTCATTATTTAAAAGCAGGAACAGCGGGGCAGTTTGCATTTAAGTTTGCTTTCAGTCATAATCTACTTATTTGATTCCTTGGAAGCTATTCGTTCTTTCCAGTTAGTCTAGGTCTTGTGAATTCCAGGTTCAAGAATGGGAAACCATGGAAGTCCTCACTTACTGATCATTTCTTCAGTGACCATTTGTAGTTACAATGGTGTTGAAGAAATAACTTTACAATCCATTTGCAACCATTTGGTCCCTCAGGCACACCATTACAGTCAGTATGTGTTATCCTGTGTCTGGCCTGTTTTTTTTTTTCCCCCTCTCCCCCCCCCCCCCCCCTTGCAGAGCAGAGTGATTGGAGAGAAAAAGATTTCAAGGGAGTAAGCTGCAGACCAGGACTGGGAACCATGGACACGCTAAGCAAACAGCTTACAATACTCTGTTGAAATCTCTATCCAATCTCTCCACTTTTGGGAGGGGAAGGGGAAGAGAAAAAGCAATTGACTTCTACAGGTAGTTCTTGATTTACAAGAGTTCGTTTAGGGACTGTTTGAAGTTACAACAGCACTGAAAAAAGTGACTTATGACCGTTTTTCACACTTACGACAGTTGCTGCATCCCCATGCTCCTATGATCAACATTCAAATGTCTGGCAACTGACTCATTTTTATGACGGTTGCAGTGTCCTGGAGTCATATGATTGATTCCCTTTTGCGAACTTCTGATGAATAACGTCAACGGGGAAGCCAGATTCACTTAAACGTGTTCCTAAGACAGTTAAGGATTCACTTAACAACTGTGGAAAGAAAGGTCATAAAATGTAACAACTGTCTCACTTAGCAACAGAAATTTGGGGCTCAATTGTGGTCGTAAGTTGAAGTCTACCTGTATAGGCAATTTCTCCTTAGCCTGACTCCTCGCCCCCCTTTCTGGTGGCAGAACTGGAGTAAGCAGAGGGAAGAGGGCTTCCTGGAGGTGCAGTGTGTATTCTGCGCACTCTGCAGCTTGTGTTGGAAGTGCTCTTGGAGAACTGGTCTACAGCCTTCAGTGAGGGCTGGAAGCAAGCCCATGGCTGACAGAGCTTATCCGCAACCCCTCTGCTTGCTTGGCCTAGCCTTCCTCCTGTAAAGCCTGTCAGAGTGCTAACATCCACAATCTGTGAGAGGGTAGAGATGGGGGGAGGGAGGAGTTGAAGTGGAGCAGTTTGCACAGGATATGAGAAGCATGGGTTCCTCGCCTAATGACTGTGTGGTCCTGGCCTAGCAACCACAATCTGTACTGTTGGAACTGCCCTGGCTATGTGGTGCGATTATATGAAATTTTTGCTTGATAATCGCTTTGCTTAGCAATGGAAATTCCAGTCCCAATTAACATCATAACCTGAGGGCTAACTATATTCCAATGTAAAGTGATTGGCTGGAGCATGCAAATGTTACCTTCTTTAGTAACATTTCATTCCATTTTTTTTCTCTTCCCAAATAATTGCACTCCAGTCCCTTAAAAAGAGGTGAACAGGAGGCGACTCGTGAAAGGTAGTTGTGTAGCTTATGTAGACACCATCAGCATGTTACCAAAGTCGCAACAATACTATGAACAGATGTAATAAGTGATGTGTGCCACATGGGTGAAGCTAATCATGGCTGCCCCACAGTCCATCAGTATTTCATGGCACATAATAGTTTTAACCTTCCTTCGACAGTTTTGGGGATCCATCTAGTTCAGCTTCTTTGACGTATTTCAGAACAATTATAATAAATCATGGAACGAAAAAAAGATCTTTAGATAGAAAGCCCCCAAATGTTCTTGGCTAATGCTTATTGTAACAACAAAAATGAATACATGAGCCAAGATTAACTTTCTTTCCAAGTGCCACCAACTCAAAGAAAAGGTAGGTTTGGCAAAGAATAATCAGATTTATATGGAGTGGGAGAAAAATCAATATGCTGCAAAACTCAAAAGTTCCCTTTTGAGTTCCTGCTTCTGTTCAACCAAGTGATCATATCACTTTCCTTATCAACCACAGCTTCTGCACATCCCAGAGGTGGGTTCCTCCTGGTTCACACCGGTTCTATAGAACCGGTAGCAAACTGCTGGTTACGTCATGGAGCCAGTTCTGTCAGTGCTGGTCCGTGGATGCCGCCATCTTTTTTTTTTGGATTTTTTTTTATTTTTTTGCTGATTTTTTTTCCTTCTGCGCATGCGCAGAAGCTGAGTCCCCAGCACTGCGCATGCGCCGCCATCTTGTTTTTGGCTTTTAAAAAAAATTTGCGAATTTTTGGCACTGCGCAATGCACGCGCAGCCACGTGGCACGGGAAGAAGCAAACCGGCGGCGAGGTAAGTTAGAACCCACCCCTGGCACATCCCCTACCATCATACATAACAGCCACCATTTAAAGGGTGGATGTATTAACTGAAGCAACCTTAACATTTGAAGTCAGAGGAACATATCTCTAGGGGTCACTTGGCTGTGGCAAGGCAGCGTGACTAGAGAAACTTGATTTGTGGAGCTTTTGGAGGAAAGAGGTATTTATCAAGTCCAAATTGACATAATTGATGTTATTTATGCCATTTGCATAATGACATGATGCTCTTATTTTGCATAAATTTGTGACATTTGCATAATGACATGATTACACAAATGATATGCATTGACACAAATAATATAAAGCGTGATTGTGTGAATGGCATATGTTGACACAAATAACATAAAAATCAACTGCATAATCAGACAAATTATGCAAATAAACTAAATTATGTCCATTGTTCGCACTGCTTTAGAACTAACCGACTTTCTATAGTTTGGGGGTGAAATATTAAGAAAAATGTCTGTAGCATCTCAAATCCGCTAAATAAGGATCTGGGGGAATCAGGGTTTTACTGGATTAGTACTGCTTTGTTCTGTAAATAACTGCAATTATGCTTGAACACAAGGGGGGAAAACACAATTTCTACAATGCAATCTGATGGATTACTCAGCTGGCACTGGGTGGGCAAGACTGTTAATGTTCTGCTGAAAGAGATGAAAGGAACAAGGAAGAGAGCTATCAAAAATTATTACAGTTAGCAAATATATAAATTTTGTGTTTAGAGACAGTGTATGCAGGAAAAACATCCATAATACTAGTATGATGCATTTGATTCACTCTTGCAATTAAAATACACGTTTGGTCAAGCTGAACTTACTCCATGTAATATGCTCCAACACTGGAGGTTTTTAAGAAGAGATTGGACCAACATTTGTCTGAAATGGAATAGGGTCTCCTACTTGAGCAGGGGGTTGGACTAGAAGGCCTTCAAGGTCCTTTCCAACTGTTATTCTGTTACTATTTAATCCAACATAAAATCCCCTGATAAGAAATTATATATATATAAAGATCCAGTGAGCCAATTAAGAGCTGAGGTTAGAGTGTTGAACTAATTTCAAGGACATCCAGGTTCTGTGCCCAAGAACCTGAGTAGGTGATTTTGAGTCATTCACTTTCTCTTAGTTCAACTTACCATACAGGTTTGTTATCGTGGGGGGAAAGAAAGTATATATGCTATCTTGAGCTCTTGAGGAAAAGATTGGATATAAATTTTTACTAAATAAGAATTCCATGGGTCAGTCTGTCTTTACTATAGCATTACACATTACCTTGTCAATCCCACCAAGACATTATGCATTCTATGTAAGCAAATAAAAGGAACTCTGTATGCATTTATTTTGTGGACTGCTGTGTTGCAACTTTTGCAGAACACCAGACTTTGGCATAAACAGAACCCTAAAATCATTTAAAAAAATATATCAGGTTTTTAAGCTCCAAACTGGGGAGATGAAAACCTATTTGGAATTTTCCTGTTCTGCTTGAGATTATGAGTTCAGCTAAATCTGATGCATATACACACACAGTCTAATAGAGCTAATATGGTTATAAAACTGGATTTGCTAGAGAAAAATTGCTTTGGTTCTGAACTGGAGCAAAATTTTATTTCAGAATCTACATGCTATCAGTGAGACAAAGCAAATACACGTTTTGTGCATATTCTTGTTTGATCCACAAATGCTGTGGAATAACAATAATCAACCTGTTAAGAAGTATGGGTTAAAATGCACAAGCATTTTTTCTATTTAATATGTGCAATAATTTTGTAATCACGGGGTTTTTTGCTTCATATCTTAACTATATTGACAATATGCTGATATTTCATTTTTATATCTTTTTCTGTAATGATTCTTAAGAATCATTTTCACCTTTTTCTCATCTTGTTCCAGTTAAAAAAAGGCCTCTTATTTTAAGTGCAAGGACAAAAGAGTTTTGCTTTTTTTACAAGTCTGAATTTCATGTCCCTCAATGTACTTAAAAAAAAAAAAGTAAATCAGGAAATGAAAGGACAGGTTTAGAAGTACAGTACAATATATAAATAAGACTGTTGTTTAAGGGAGAATAATTTAAACACTGCAACTTGGTAGTTAAAAAAAACCCCCAGGCAATTGTTTCCATGAATAGGCTACCCTGATAGCAATCAACACCTTATCATTAGCATTAATCACCACAGTCTTGAAAATAAAATAAGCACTTTTCAGAGCTTTGACTTTGATTGCATCTTTAGAATAATAGATTCAATCTGAATTTAAGTAATGACACAGGCCTAAAATACCGCTTGTGTTTCAATACATAATAGTCTTATTGCAACAGCCAGTAACAACTACAAATAACATTTTTCAGATATATATTTTTCTTTATTATATCTGATCCGCTATCATGTATATAAAATACCATAATGAGGAAGTGAGAAGAGTACTGAATCCAATGATCAATATATATATATATATATATGACTTCAAATCATAGTGATTCTTGCAATTAGATAACAAATATGTAGTCAGTCAAAGTCTTCTGACTGAATCTAGATATTTTAGGAGAAATAATTAGTGATTTTATTATGCACTCAAATTCATTGTCATAAATAAGTTAGCAACCTCACTCAGATTAAGAGATAAATAATCTCTTAATCAGTATCAACTCCACTAGCAAAAATAATTTCTGGAATTCTGGACTGAGTTTTCAAACTGAACTGTACACGTCCTTCGTTAAGTATTGTGACAAGGAACACTATCTTTCAGTTCATTGGGATTTTGAAACTACTGCTAGCAATAGCACTAGCAATAGCACTTATATACCGCTTCATAATGCTTTTACAGCCCTCTCTAAGCGGTTCACAGAGTCAGCATATTGCCCCCAACAATCTGGGTCCTCATTTTACCCACCTCGGAAGGATGGAAGGCTGAGTCAACCTTGAGCCGGTGAGATTTGAACCGCCGAACTGCAGCTAGCAGTCAGCTGAAGTAGCCTGCAGTGCTGCACTCTAACCACTGCGCCACCTCGGCTCCTTATCCTAGGGCAGCATTATCTTCCTACTTCTTTATTCTCATATATTCTACAGAAGACAAAGGTTTTAAACTGTTGCAGAGTAGCAAGATCAGTAGGTGAATGTAATCCAAGAATGTTGTGGGTTCCCTTTGGAAAACACTGGCTACCATGTAAAACCATTCCAACTGGTCTTCTGTGTAAAAGAGGTAAGAGTCAGATGAAAACGGGAAAGACTGCAATTTTCACAGTATTATAATTTCAGTGGATAAAAAGTTAGGTCAATGCTAAACTATTTTGGTCAACCTCGTTCCTTGGGCATTTGTTTTGTTTCACTCTTGTCATAATCTCAAAGCTTTTTGGACAAGTTTTCTTGTGCACAATAAGCATCTTGTAAAGCTGAATGGCTAAATGAAATGCATTAAAACAGCCATTCACCTAAGATCTAAAGAGAAATTATCACAGGACCAGAAAACAGTAATATTCAGGTGGGAAATGCCAATGTTAATTGTTAGAATAACTTCTGTAACAGCCTTTTTTTGGGGTGAGCAATTTTATTAAAGATTATGATTGCAACAGTAAAAACTAATACAAGTTAAGAAAATAGAAAAAGATGCAAAACAAAAGAAAAAAGAGAAATAAAAAAGAAAGATAAGAATATGATAAAGAAAACAAAAAGAAATAAAGAAGTGACTTCCCACCTTCGTCACAAGTATAAACAATTTAGTAATTGTTCCATATCCCATCTCTTAACTATAAACAAATCCATAAAGCTTTGTCATTTCAGTCCAGGTGTCAGCAAAAGTCCATTAAGTGTTATCAGAAATAACAACATATCTATTTTAACATTGATCAAATAAGCCAATTTCATATTCCTTCGCTTTACTTCTAACAATCTTAATCTTTAGTCCATGCAAACAGATTTTTTTTCTTGTTTTCATCTCTTTTTACAAAATTCTTTGAAATTTTGATAAGACTCTTTTGTAAATCCAGTCTAGGAAAATTATCCAAATTACTCTCTTGATGTACTGTATTGTTTGTATATCCCTTTTAATTATTAAGACATCAGCCGGTTTCTTTGTATGTCCAGTGTAGTGTTACTTTTTTCATATCATTCTTGTAGCCTGTCAAATCCACTTTCAACTCAGTCTTTTAGACAGTCTCTCCATAGAAGAGACTGTCCCTGTGACACTATTAAAATTACTTAGAAAATTTGTTGTATTTTAAGAGGAAATAATAAGTTATTAAAATTGTTATTAAGAGCCGAGGTGGTGTAGTGGTTAGAGTGCAGTACTGCAGGCTACTTCAGCTGACTGCTAGCTGCAGTTCGGCAGTTCAAATCTCACTAGGCTCAAGGTTGACTCAGCCTTCCATCCTTCCGAGGTGGGTAAAATGAGGACCCAGATTCTTGGGGGCAATATGCTGACTCTGTGAACCGCTTAGAGAGGGCTGTAAAAGCACTATAAAGCAGTATATAAGTCTAAGTGCTATTGCTATTGCTATTGTTATACTTGTGCTGAAGTTGGGAAGTCCTTCCTTCCTTCCTTCCTTCCTTCCTTCCTTCCTTCCTTCCTTCCTTCCTTTCCCCTTTTCTTCCTCCTTTTCCTCCCTCCCTCTTTTCTTTTGTTCTTTTTCTATTTCTTTTTATTTTTTCTATTTTTTCTTTATTTTCTACAACTTTTACTTTGTATTTTTCTATTTTGAAAGTTTTCATTAGTTTTTACTGTTGTAATTATAATCTTTGATAAAATTTCTATTTTTTAAAAAAAGAAAAGGATGCTTTACTGGGTATACAAAACAAGTGTTATTAATAGAGAAGAAAGGTCACCTTCATCTTTCCTTGCAGATTTTACTGCATACAGTAAAACAGCTGGTTAAGAAAGAGAAGACCACACAGTCTTTATAAATATGCAATTCAACTTCTAAAATCCTGTCCTGATTTAACATATTTGCAAAGACTGCACTTTGCATATGCATTTATAGTATAAAATGTTTGGGCAAATGTCTACTCTAAATTATGGAATTTTATTTAGGTTAACACAAAGGATAGCTGGGTGCAATCCTAAGAAATACTGGGATTTGATTTCTAGGAATGAAATCTGAGTTAGATTCACTCAGCTGAAAACGTAATTGAGCAGACATTTGACCTCATTCATAAAATAGTATTTGATCTATTGCTATAGAGGTGGTACTTGTTCATTATTATATATCACAAATCCCCAACTCTCCAAACTGCAGCAAGTACGATTAAGTATATAGATTCTCGTTGACTTTAAAACTCTGGGATCTCTCTAGCCAGCATGAAATTCACATTATCTTCACTCCCCAACTGTGAAAATGAACACTTCTGCTGTGTCTAAAACATACATACATACATATCCATTTTCATTGGCAGAAAAAAAAAAAAACCCAAACAAAATAGAAACTGGCGTCCCAAACAAAATAGAAACTGGCTCAATAGTTTCTTTCAACTAAAAGAAATCGAATGACAAGAAAAATCTGCACAAATGAATAATCAAAACAGCGGTACGATATAAGCTTTTTAGAAATCACATCAGCCCAAAATGGAATATCAATCTCTGTAGCCGGATACTAAATTGTAGCTAAATTTCCATCATGTACTTTCATCCTTTCACTATTAGAAAATTTAAAGTTTTAGTACTGTTTACAAAAGCTCTTCCACAAGTAGTTTTTACTAATTAATATTGGTTATTGTCCAAGAAGCTGCACCACTCACGGATAATTTCATTGTGATAAATGATTCTGTCTATGCTAGTTGTTAAGGCCGTTTCACTAGAGGGGCTTTTCCTCTTGCTATGAATAACATGAGTAATATTCACAATGCTTTACATATTTTTTTTTAAAGTCTTGATGTATATTTTATCAGATCCCTGGTAGATACAGGAGAGCAACTGAAATTTTATCCTTCAAGTGAAAGCCAAATGAGGTGAAAAAGTTAAGCGATTACAATAATAACAGCACAAGAAAGATTCTATTAAAAGTGGCAAGCAGCATAGCATGATAACCACAAGGGCATAAACAGTATTTTTATGAAATGATGTCAAAGTGTCAAGACTTATATGTGAAAGCTCTATGTTTAGGTTCTTTTCCAAACATCTGACACAAGGTCATAAATCACAAATCATGACAGATGTTTTATCCTCCCCCTTCCATAGACCAATAAGGGTCTTTTCTTGCAGGGAAGGACCACTTTTTTCGCCACCTGAAATTGCTTCCCTTAGTTCCTTCAATACCCTGGAATGTAATACTGTACATCTGGTCTTGGAGATGAGAATTCATTTAAATAAGCTCAGTTTTCTCTTACTCTCTCCCTATGTATCCTACATTGCAGCTTTCTCCTTACCCCAGTAGCTAATCAGCTGGGGTGTCATTTTCCTTTGGAGAGAAGACAGACACGAAATGGAAGTTTAGAAGCTTTTGACACCGGTGCATTGATTCCCAGTGAAACACTTTCTCCTTGCAATGGATCTACAGTATATCCTCTTTAGATCGTTGTTAACATATACAAAGATACTTGTGTCAAAGCAGGGGGAGGGGGATGTTGAGGGCAGTATCTATCACAAGCTTCATCTCATTCTCAGCTTTATCTTTTCTGTCAACATTTCTCCAGTTTTCGGAGATTATGGTGTATTCTTCTTTGGTTATATTTCCCTTTTCTGTTGTGACCTGCCAGTGGCCAGCGGAGCTGGCGGCAGACTCGGACAGTGAGGAGGTTGGAGAGGAACATGGGCCAGTCCTGGAGTCTGGGGAAGGCTCTGATGAGTGCTCTGCGTCGGAGGCAGAGATGGGGCCAGGGCCATTTGACAGTTATCAGCTACCTTCTGAGTCGGAGATAAGTGGGGCAGAAGAACAGCTGGAGCCTGTTCCCGATGTGCGCATGCGCAGAGCTGTCAGGAGAAGGGAACAATTAAGGAACAGGGGTCAACTCGGGAGTAAAGGCACAAGTGGATGCTGAACGGCCCCTCCCATAGGGAATAAATAGGAGCAAAAGGGGAGTGGTGTTTGCAGGAGACAATTAGGTCATTTATTATTGTGAAGAGTTGCTTATCTCATTCTGTGCCTCACAGAGACTCCTTGCCAAGTATTTCATTGTACAGCATTGCGCCTGGAAGCTATCGGCCTGGCAACTATCCAAGGACTGATAAGGTCTGTTGTTGCAATTCACCCTTGAAAGGCTTATTGCTGGGACTTTTCTGTATGTGAATGCTAGGAATTCACATTAGCAAAATAAAAAGGGTTTTTTTCGGGACAAGGAGTCTGTTTCGTGATTTTGTGAAGCCTAGGTCAGAACGTTTTCTTGTAAGTGTCCCTTTTCTCTTCTGTTCAGAGAGTTCTGTGTATATCCACAGTCACCCTTTAGTTTTCTTCCATTTTTTTCTTCTTGGGAGGATTGTTGAGTTGAGTGGCTCATGTCTTAGAATTTCTCATCCTTCCTGGACACTTTTCTGTTTATGGCTTTGGGCCACATTCAGCCTGATCTATCTTCCCCGAGAGTTGATGAAAATGTACTCTTCTGAAGTCTGACATGATGGTTTCTCTCTCTTCAGACCTTCCTCCTCTGGATATCACAAATTTAAAGATACATGATCACTTTTTCTCTCAAGGGGATAGTTACTTTCACATCTTCTATCAGTTCTTCCCTTCTGCTCCAGAATAGCAGACCTCATGCTCTCCTTTCTATTTTCTGGCAAATGAAGTTGCCAGCAAGAAAGAAAGAAAACATACAAAAACAAACAAACAAACAAACAAAAACAACTCCTGGCTCTCCAATCTGGCACTTGACTAGGTTCACACATTAAGGCCTATATTTTAAAAGCATATTCCATTGAATATACAATTGCCTGGAGACATAGAACTTGGCCATCAATCTAGGTTAAAAACCATAATCACTGGGCACACACAGCATACTGGTGAAAATCAAAACCACATTATGACCTACCATATTGTGTGAACTAGAATTCTATCCCATAATTACCTATAACTTTTTATTTGGTTGTTTGTCCAGTAGACATATCTTGCATTCCTACTCTGCTTATCTGATGACAGCCATTTGACAGCAAACTTACGTTTTTATATCTAGAAACAGTGGAACTTCTAAAGGGTCCTGAAATCCAGATCAGGTTTTGTACAAAAAGAAATGGTATTCCTGAATTTATTTCAAGAGCTGGTTCTTCCTGTATAATAAATGGGATATTGGGGATATTTCCATGAAGTTACTGCTATAATATCAAGGCCATCTATTTCCATTTATATGACATGCATTAGATCAAATTACTTCATCCTTCTTCTTGATTCAGTTTTATAGATTGACCACCTTTGAATTTCATGTTTAAGAGACTGAGCTCTGAATCGAAACTGGGTTTTATTTGTTCCTTCAAGTTAGTTTTGACTTGTGGTGACTACCTGGACATATCCTTGCAGTTTTCTTGAAAGATTTTTCAGAAGTGATTTGCCACACATCCTTCCTAGAGCTAAGACAGAGTGACTGGCCCAAAGTCACTCAAGCTAGATTCCTGCCTAAGAAATTTAATTCTAAGCACCAGAACTCATGGTCTCCCAATTTTCAGCTTGATGCCTTTACCATTATGCCGAACAGGCTCTCAAGTCAAAAGACACACCAAAATAAAATTATCAAGCCATTGAAGTTCATGAAGTACCATTTAATAAAGCTAAGATCACTGAGTCCAGTAAGTGATGATCTGCCATCTTTGTAATCTGTGGGACAGAATTTGTATCTCCTTGTGGTGCATTCAAATCTTCAGTGATGCAAATAAGTCTAGGCTAGTTTAGACCAGTTTAGGTTAGTTTGTATAGTTGCCTGATTTCAAGGGTTGTTGGAGTTGAACTCAATTATATTAGCACTGCTTTTCCAGCTTTCTGTATAGGGCAGGGACACCATGTCAATTAGTGGGGCAGCTGTCTTATGCACTGTGGTTAAAGTTTGCATAAGTTCCTCTAACGTTTTCAATAAATCTTCCTCTTCACAGCTTGGCAAGGCTCCAAAGGTGTCAATTAATTTTGCCTCCAGCGGTTCAGCTGCAATCTGTTCCCCTTTCTCTGCCTGAAATTGCCTATCTGAATAAACTTCTTTCTTATTTTTTTTTAAAATAATTTTTATTAAAACTTTTACCAAGTAGATAAAAGCTAATGCAAACTGAGAAGCAGAAAGCATGGAAGGAGGAAGAAATCAAAGAAAATCAAAAAAGTGTAAGAAAAGTTAAGAAAAATAGAAAAGAAAGAAAACAAAAAGCATAAAGTGACTTCCAATATTCTTCATAGCAGTTATAAGTACAGGTATATTTAACTTCTCTAAGTTACATCATATTCTATCTGATTGTCAAAACTATGTCTCATTCATTTTATTTTTATACAAAAAAATCCAGTTTTGCTTCCAGTCAGCAATAAATATAGATAATATCTTTTATTTAATCAAAGAAGATAATTTATCCATTTTAGCAAAATCTGTTAATTTCACTAACCATCATTTTATAAAAATTCTATTTGAATCATAACACAATATAAGTGTCAATCCTTTTAACTATATATTTTCCCATTGACAACTATATCTTTCTGCTAGTAATTGTTTTCTTGATTTGGGTTTAAATTTCCCTTGATAATTTCCCTTGATAATTTTCTATCTCGGTATGTTAGCTACTTATCTTTTACCTGTCATTTCTGCTTCTTGAGCTGAGAAACTTAAAAGTGTTTTAGAGCACAATCTGGATTTATGTCTATCCAATAGATATGGCACATTTAACAAAATCATTTTTGAAGTCGACATTAACTTTATCATACCATAAATACCCATACTATCCAAACCTCAGGTTGTGATCTTCTAACTGTAAAGTTCACTTGTTTCTCAGCAACATTATTTCATCCAAATAAAACAACAAGCAGCGAAATACAATTTTAAATCCAGTAAACCTAATCCTCCTCTTTCCTTTGCATCTTTACAATACTTTATATTTAACTTTTGGTTTTTTTTTTCTCTCTCCTTACTATATAAAATTAGATATATCTTTTTGCTATTGTTCTAGTTAAGAACAATGCTCTAGTCTAATTCTAGTTAGTTAAAATTGTCTATATTCTGTTTATGCAAGTATTGATCCATTTCTTTCTGGAAATATCATGACCTTTATATAAAGTAGTATTGTGCAATACTGATGAAACACTTTTTGCAGATTCACATTATCTGTTATTACCCTTCTTATAACTTTAATATCGATTTCTTTCCTTTTCTTTTTCCTTTCCTTTTTTTCCACAACTTTATTTGCAAATTCAAAATTTCTTTGTTTTGCATACTTCAACTTTATTTATTTCCATCTCTCTCACTGCTAACATAGGTATTTGCTTCTGTAAAAGCTTGAGTTAAAGAGTGGTAGTTGGTATCCCTGGAAATTATTCTTTCTCTTTTTTATTTCATCCAAAATCACTTGCATTATGTCATGCCTTTTAAATTCACTACAGCAGGGGTGTCAAACTCATGGCCCGGATGCGTCACACGATGGCCACGCCCACCCCCGGTTTAGTGAAGGGGGAAAATTCACGATGCGTCATGTGATGACAACATGACGCTGTGAGTTTGATACCCCTGCACTACAGCATTGTAGAAAATAACATCTTACAAAAGCTTTAGTTTCTTCCCAAACCACCCTCACTTCTGTATCTTTATTAAGATTATGAAAAGAATTCCTAAAACATCTTTTCACGATTTTCCACTACATTTCTTTTTGTATTAACATCTTATTCAATCTCTACCTAAAAGATACATTTTTTCTTTTAAAAGTTAAAGTCACTGGATTATGCCTTTGGTAATATCTCCACTTTATAATCATTATTAGCCAAAGTCTTATAAATTCAAATTATGTCTATTTTTGAAAAAAGATATGTTTTTCAAAAAACTAAGTATATTCTTTTTAATAACAATCATTTTTGTATTTCCATGCATCAACAAAGCCCAAAATATCCATTGAATAATAAAATAAACTTTGGTAATTTACCCTGTGATATTTTAATTTTTTTCCTCAGAAGTTCTATCTTTTTTGGAGAAGCCACTTTCCACTTTCCCAGAAGACATCAATTTTCATATGAAAATACCAAAAGTTTATCCATAAGTTTATCCTACACAGAATTTTCTTTGTTTAAATTTATATGTCAGAAAAAAAGTACTCTTTTCTGTTATGTAGTATTTTAATTGGGGTTTCCTTAAGAACAATTACATCTATAGTGTCACTCCTCAGTCTGGTATTAAAATGCTACTATAGAACGTGATCTTTTGTCTTCTTCCTGATAAAGTGTACAAAGTGTACATTTTTCTAAAAGGAAATTATCATGAAAATCATAGCCTTTTCTCCCTCCCCATTTATATTTCTAAATATTACCAGATCATATAGTTCTTCTTCATGCAATGTCCAGAAATTCCTTGTATTCTTATTTTGATGCTTCTTTTTTTTAAAAAATGAGAAGACATCAAGAGTTCGGGTCTCGTTTCCTTCTACAGCTATCACTTTGGGTGGCCATAGACAGCTGGCAATGGCCTAGATCAGGGGTGTCAAACTCAAAGCCTGCGGGCTGCATCCTGCCCGCAGGGTGCTTAGAGCTGGCCCACGGGGCCGGTCTGGAAATAGCAAATGACCGGCCCGCAGTGCCTCTGCTAGCAAAAATGGGGCACGGGTGGGGCCCACACGCCCCCTGCAACCACTTTTGGCCTCTGGAGTGGTTCAGGAGGCCTTCCAGGTCCAAAACGGGGCCTCCGGAGTTTTCCAGAAGGCTGTCCAGGCTCAAAACGGGGCCTCCGGCATGCTCCAGGAGGCCATCCATGCCCAAAATGGGGCCTCCGGAGTCTCCAGGAGGCCATCCAGGCCCAAAACGGGGCCTCCGGAGTGCTCTAGGAGGTCTTCCAGGCCCAAAACTGGGCCTCCGGAGTGCTGCAGGAGGCCTTCCAGGCCCAAAACCGTCCTTGACTCAGAAGATTATAAAAGGAGGAAAAGTAAAATATTTTATCTTTCAGGCTTGCAGGATTCTGCTACTATAGCCTATGTCAATAATTTATAGTTCTAATCTTCCTATGGAGTCAGTTTCTTGATCTGGTCTCTCTCTCATAAGGTGATCAAGTAGATCAAGTAAGTATTAAAAAAACAAAATCACAGAAATGTACGGCTCCCTATTTTTATAAGTTTATAAAACCATGTCTGCGGAGATGCGGTCCCGTATCACCCCCACCATGGCCACACACACACACACACACACACACACACACACACACACACACACACACACACACGGCCCTCCAAGGTCAAACCCAATCCTGCTGTGGCCCTCAATGAAATTGAGTTTGACACCTCTGGCCTAGATCCACCACATGATAAGCTGCCGTCAGTTTCTTCTGGTTGAGCTTGTTGCATACACTTCCTCTCCTTCTCAAGTATATGTAGGAATATTCTACCCAGCTACCTACCTGCTCAAAGTCAACACATATGAAACAGAGAGAACAAATAACAGATAATTCTCACTGAAATGTGAATGACAGGGATAGCTCTGCCAAGGACAGAGTTGCAAATCATTCTTAGGCAACCAATGTATAGTCCTGAATGGATAACACACGAAAATAACTACTTTCTTTTTTTCTGATAAATAAATCATTCAGCACATTTAGTCAACATATTGGCCATAGTACTCTTACTTCCACCTATTTCCAGTTAGTCACAATATTAACAAAAGTATTTAACCAAACTTGAAATCCAATATACTTTCTTTATCTAAGTGAATATTCTGCTGATTATGTCCAGATTTTGATAAATGGTTACTGGAATGCATCCTATTTTGTTCTCCCTGATTTATGTTCTCCCTTAATTCTGGCAGTTTTCACTCAGTGCATATAAACACAGAAATTACACAAACACCATGCTTAAACATTAGCATAATGGCAACAGTCACCACACTGTGAATTCATCATGCCCCAATCTTAATTTCCATAGAACTGCAAAGAAACCTTTGTCATTCTACGAGGGGTATTTGAAGAATCTTCCAAACTCCCATTTGTGACATTGCAATATTGTCCAGTGGCTTGATCTTGCCAAAGTTCAAGACAACTGGTGGGAAGAGAAAAGTTCACAGTCAAATAAGCCCATACTCTCTTTTCATGAGCAGCTCCAGTATGATAATGAGCAAACGGAGTAGGATGCTGGTAGGCAGACCAGGTACAATTATGCTTCACATGAGGCTATGATTTCATAGCTGGACAATTTGAGGTTTGGGTGTTGAAGAGAGACAATCAGACTGAACACTGCACCCTGTTGTGCTTCATAAAGAATGTGACTTGTGAGTGGGAGAAAATAGTAAATTGAAACTAATCATTGTCTTCCTTTTCCATCCCACTTCCCCGTAGGGGCACAAAACATAAAATCACATTTCTTATGAAGCAGAGCAAGAATAATTGAATATTTTTCCATTTATTGACATGGGGATCAAATACCACATGCCCTAATAAACCTAGCCTTTTTTCCTTCCTTGTACCCTTGCATACCCCATTCAAGTCACTATGTGAGATGGGAGGCTATGCAACTATGATAAATTAACACATAAAATAAAAATATACTGATAAATACCTTGCAGAGACTTTATTAACTTAGATTAATATTACCTGTTCCATGCTTTATGCTTATACTACTGTAAGAATAACAACACTAATTCTTTCCTGTTCCCCCAATTCAAATTATATTACATCCAGTATTTTCCTTCAGTGCATAAATAATCCAACATTTTATTATATGGCAGAATATTCTCTGTAGGATCATGGCATCATGCATTGTGTTGATTCTGGAATACGTCTGTATAATATATTGCCTGTGTGATGTAATCTTGGCACTGAAACAGTTCTTTCAATGAATTTGCCTTAAGGTAATTTCCCATTTGTAATTTTAGCAGCTATCCAGTTTAGAAATGGCCATTTAAAACTTAATAAAGTTACTCTGGCCAACAGCCGAAAGAAACCAGAAAAGTTATCTTGGACCAGCACCATGCAGTGAAGATTAATTACTTTCCACCACCCATGTAGTAAATGCAGCAACATTCAAATTAGTCTCTCCCAGGAGTACTGGACTTCAGTTCCCTAGCCATTAGGCCAAACTAGACAGGAATTCTGAGAATATAAATCCAATATATCGGGAAGGTAATTGGCTGGGAATAATTGGAATAATGCACATTTGTCTGTGTGCATGCATACAAGCACATATAACACACATGCAGAGCACTGAAAATATAAAAATCTACAGTAGTATTACTGTCAGGGAAGTAGAAATATCTTTGGGGAGATTGCAGTTTCAAGTTTCTAGAAACTATTATAGCAATAGCACTTAGATTTATATACCGCTTCACAGTGCTATACAGTCCTCTCTAAACGGTTTACAGAGTCAGCATATTGACCTCCCCTCCCCAACAATCTGGGTCCTCATTTTACCGACCTCGGAAAGATGGAAGGCTGAGTCAACCTTGAGCCGCTCGGAATCAAACTCCTATTCTCCTAATCGATTACCTATTTGTTCAACATCAGTAAATAAAACAATTTTCCCTAAAGGACAAGTACTGGTGATGCTTGCTGTATTTAAAAAAGACACATTTGGACCAACCCTTTATCCCAATTTTGATTCCAGTGTTTGCTACTGTCATAAGACACATAAGACATAAGACACATGCGGTAAATTCTGTTCTGAATAATGTGTAAATTGCTCAGCATATTACCACTCAAGTGGGTATCTCAACAGCTGAATGGCTTCTTTTCATTTTTCTGTCTTGAGGAGGGCAACCTGGCCATAACATTAACTTCACACAGCTCTCAACCTTTTATTTATCTATTTATTATATTTATATGTCACATATTCTCCAGTAGCTGATGGTACTGTACCAACAACTCACTTACCTATTTTTCCCACAACAACCACTCTGTGAGGGAGGTTGGACTGAGAGGGAATGACTGGCCGAAAAGTCACAAAAAACTTTATATAAGCGTTGTCACCCAGCTGGAGGGAGCCTCATCTACAGTTGGTTTCATCTCTACTCATGATGCAACACTGCTATGGGGCAATGTGTTGCTTGAAAAGAAAAAGATTACTTTTTTCTGTCTTGATATATGTTTCAGACTAATGTGCCATCATGATATTTCACCTTGAAAACCTGATCCATTATTTTTATGACACACTTAACTATTTTTTTAATTAGTGCTATGAAATCTTTGACTGCACTGTACATTCAGTTTATTTCAATTCCTTCTGATGAAATAAAACAGAAACAGGATATAAACTTTGGAAGCATAATAACTTGAATGGAAGCATCTGGATATACAACACTGAACTTACAGATTTATATACATTTCATTTGACTCCACTTTATATCCTAAAGAAGATTTATATTAACCAGACTAACCATTTAAAAATCATTAGCACTGTACTTCCTTCTAGAAAATTAATTTCTCCAATAAAGCCCTTATGAGTTTCTTAGCCAGTTTTTCATGGGTCCTATTGAATGCAGTTAATCCTTTCATTCTGATATTCCAAACAAATCTTCTAGGCAAACATTTCATTTACAAATACGTCCAAGCTTATCCAGTTTGTCCCACATATTATTATCTACTTTGTTCCTTTTGATATTAATAAGCAAAATGTTTTATACATAAAATACTACATAAATTAATTTTGTTACTGAAATAATATAATTTGCTTTGTGTTCTTATTTGCTCAGCTTCCCATCTGCTTTCCAACTATTATCTGAATGTTCTTTATGGAAATCCATCATTGATGTGTGGATCCAATAAAAGTAGCAAAACACAAAAGTAGCAAAATTACAAAACTGTAGTTCCAAAGATATTTAAGATATACCACAAAGTGTGTCCCTGAAACTTCTTTATACCTTTCACTCTAGTGGAACCTTCTTTATTGCCTCCATCTCTAGTAATGTTTCTAGTACTTGAAGCAGAACCTGGGGAGAATCCCACTGAAGACGAGAAGAGCAAAATTTGTTCTGAGACTTCTACGACCCTTGTAGGCTAAGGCATCCCCGATTTCTTAACAATCTGTCTGATCAGTTATTTCGGAATTTATCCATAGTTATGGCAATATGTGCCTACCGGTACATTCTAATTCACAATCTGAAATTTCCATGTTCATGTATAGCAGGGGTGTCAAACATGTGGCCTGCGGGCTGGCTGTGTCACGCGCTGGCCACACCCACCTCCGGTTTAGCGAAGGGGGGAAAAGTTGTGATACGTCATGTGATGACAACGTGTCATCGCAAATTTGATACCCCTCTGATGTATAGGTAGTTTCTCTGGCAATGAATAAATAAATATTCCTGATAATACACATTTCTGCTAGTTTCCATGCCAAATGTGGCATGCTTCCTAATCCAGTTATAATGTTTAGGAAAGTCATAAGGCATTTATGTGTTTTCTGTTTTTGTATTCCAGTATTTATGAGCACCATTACTCATAATATTTTAATACAATTATCCTTTTAAATGCAAGCAGGATAAGAAACATTAATTTTAGTGTGTGTGCCAATAAGCAACTGTGGCAAACATAGGCTTGAAATTTTGCTGATCAAGACCACCAAAGAAGTCTATTATGAAAGATAATTCTGAATATAATGTATAGAGACTCGGGAATCAGTATAGGTGACAACAAAATCTTTTGTAAGTTAGTTTTACTGTCACAACAAGATCAGCTAAGTTTAATGGCAGCTCTTCAACTCTGAAGGGACAGCACCTCCACTCTCCCCTTTTACTTCTTTCTTTTACAATTCCCAGTTCTTTTAATATTTCCAGCTGAAAATGATCTTACAAATATAATTGTATTCAATTCAGTAAATAAAAGCTTGGATTAAAATATTACTCTGCCTATAATTGGGTACTTTCTTTTGTTTAAAGGGAAGGGATTCTAACTTAGTAGCTGCTTTCTACTGGAGGTTTCCATGTAAGAGAGGTATTCACCTTTTGCTTTTATCACTTCTGTGCTGTGTTTCTTATTTATGGGTCTTCTTTATCAAGTTGGCAGAAAGATAGCTGTGGAAAGCCACAGAGTTCTGTTCTAATAATTATGTGTTCAGCCTTTGTGTAAAATTAATGAGAACATAAAGGAGATGCTTATCAAATTTACAGTTAACATCAAGTTGGTGGAATAGCTACAAATAGAAGGCATAGACCAGATGTAAAATGATTTTGAGAGACTGGAGCAATAGGCTGAAATAAAATAGATAAAATTCAAACAGATACATGTAAAATATTGTTATGAGTAGTACAAATAAAAGGCATGGGTTTACAAGAGGGAAAATGGCTTACAGCAGGGGTGTCAAACTCGATTTTATTGAGGGCCACATCAGAGTTGTGTTTGACCTCGAGGGGCCGGGTGGGTGTGGCCAGGGTGGGCATGGCCAGTTCGACGTCACTCCTGTCAGGAACGCCTGTGGTGGCCCGAGCACTCTGCCAGCCAAAATGGAGCTCGGCCGAGCTCCGTTTTCACTGGCAGAGGGCTGTAGGAGGCCACCGCAGATGAAAATGGAGCTTTTTGAGGGCCGCATTTCGCTGGCAGAGGCACCGTGGGCCGGTCCTTCGCTGTTTCCAGGGCGGCCCTACGGGCCAGATCTAAGCACCCTTGAGTTTGACACCCCTGGCTTACAGGATCAGAAGCTGAATATAAGCTGACAGCCCAACTGCTAAAAGGCTAATCTGATCATCTCAGGATGCATTGATAATGCATCATGAGAAGTAATAGTTTCATTATATTTTATGCTCTCCAAATCTTACATTGAACAAAGAAATCTGGCTCTTTTAAACCAAGAAAGAGAATGCTAGGGATACACATTGTTTTGGGTTTCAAATGTCTAAAAGGCTATTATATAAATGAGGACACAGATTTGCTCTCTGCTCCTTCAGGAGACATATCTAGAACAACAAAAAAAAAAATAGAAATAGAAGAAATAATAAGCGATCAGGCATTTGTTGATTCTTCACCACAAGTATTTAAACAGAAGCTATATTTCTGGGCTGCTATTCCTTATGTCCTGCACAGCAGATTCTGCATTGATGAGGAATTGGATCAGATAATTTTGAATCTAAAGTGTGGAAGTAGAATTAGTGAAAATCAACCTCCTATTTCAAGCAACAACATCCAATCTGCAGAGTTTACACTTGAGCCATCATTTGAAAAGCATTATACTTCATTGAATTTACAAGGAGAAATAGTCATATTTATTCTCAAAATATTGTGATTGGGTAATAGAGGTTGGATTTTGCTGCATACAGTTAACTCTGAACAAAAAAACACTACATAGCACATAGTCAGTACTTATAGCATTATGGGGAGGAAATGGAAAACATGGAGACAGAAAGTACCGTATAGAAGAGTACAAGCAGTCCTTTATGTTGGGTTGCTTAACGACCATTCAAAGGTATGATAGACCCTGCAAAAGCTACTTATGACCTGTTTTCAAAGTTATGACAGCCATATCCCCCCAAGGGTCATGTGGTTGCATTTGGAGCAGCACTTGGCAATATCTCAGCTTTGCAGCGTCTTGCGGTCACATTTACTTCCAGTTTCTGGCAAAGAAAAATACCCATTGGGAAAATTGATTCGCTTAACAACCATGGTGTTTGGTTAACAACTGCTGTGTTTGCTTAACAACCATCAAAACATGTTGAAATCACATGATGCCTCAAGGTATGACTGCAATGACTTATGACTGTAATTCCAAGCTCAATTACAGTCTTAAGTCAAGGACTACCTATATGGTAAATCCTGAAAACTAAAGCATATTATTAAGATATTTCTTTTGTAGACTCCACTTACTCTAACTAGACTGAACTACAATTTTACCAAATCTATTCTTCATCAGTGTTTTCCATGTCCTTTCCTCCATTACCTCTTTAGATGAGAATGACCACATCCACCCATCCTTCTGAACTGCCAAAGAATCTGAGGATAGCTATGAGCATTTTCAAGCATTTGGGCTGGGAGACATTTCTGGGGTTGTGAGGATCTTTAAATGTACCAGTGAATGTTAGCCCCGGAGAAGAATCATGGACTTCTCTCTTTCAAATCAGCAAAGAGAGCACCTGTTTAATAACAATGCAGTGTTCATATTATGCTTCCAAACAAAAGTTACTTCTTGCATCAGTTGTAAAGTGATTATGGAGGTACAGGCCATTTATGGCTTCTGGTCTGCATCCAGTCCAAGAATGATTTCAGTTCTTAACTATTTTGGATACTCAGTGAGTTTTATGCCCCACCAAAAGGCCCACTACCAATTCCCAAAAGCCTTTGAGATACTCATAATTGATGTGTCCTAACTGTGGAAGATAAAGAAAAGCAGCATCCTTATTTGTACGGAAGCTCTGTGGTTTGGATCCAGAGGAAGAAAGCAGATGGATCATCAATAAAATATAAAATATCTTTGCTTTGCACTATGCCTACGTCCTGTGTAAAAGGTTGGGTGGGATGGACAGCCTGCCGGGCACAAAGGAATTGTCTTTGGGCACATTATTATCCTAGAGGACTTTAAAACTTTAAATGGATGGTGACCATACCCACTAAACTATTCCTAAGCTCTTTTTTTTGTAAAATAACCTTAAACCCATTTATTTATTTGATTTTCACAGCCACCCATCTCAACAGGTGACTTTGGGTGGCATACATTATGATACATAGAACATAAAAACAAATTTAAAACAATAGATATGGCACCAAGTAGAACTGTAATCATTGACGACAATACAGCCAAGAAATGGGCCCTAACACACTTGAAGGGCGAGCGGGGTCAGGGTTATCCTGATCTCTGAAAGGAGCATGTTCCAGAGGATAAGCCTTATGGCAGAGAAAGCAATCCCCTGGTCCCTGCCAGCTGACATTCCTTGCCTGATAGGACTTGTAACATGCCCAACCTGCTGGATCAATTGGAGGAGTAGAAATGACTACAAAAAGACGGTCCCTAAGGTAACTTGGCCCTGAGCCATGAAAGGCTGTAAACGTGATACTAGTCCTGTGAACTGTACCAAGAAACACACTAGTAGCCAATGCAACTCACAAAACAGTGGTGTTATACCGTATGTTTGAACATCCATTCGAATATAAACTCAATACAAACTCAATACAAACTCAAGGTAAACCGCTCCAAACTTGATTGCAGAAAATACGACTTCAGCAACAGAGTGGTCAACGCCTGGAATGCTCTACCCGACTCCGTTGTTACATCTTCAAACCCTCACAGCTTCAACCTTAAACTGTCTACCATGGATTCCTAAGAGGTCCGTAAAGGGGGCGTGCATAAGTGCACTAGCGTGCCTACCGTCCCTGTCCTACTGTCCCCATTTATTTGTATTCATTTCCTTCATTCATGTCCATGTTCATATTCATACCTGCTATCTTCTACATGTTTGACAAAACTAATAAATAAATCCAACACCCTTTACTACCTGAATGTGCATCCTCATTCTGCACCAACTGAAGCTTCCAAAGGCAGCCCCATGTAGAACGCATTGAAGTAATCCAGATGAAATGTCCAAAGGGCATGAATGACCGTGAGCGATCCAGGAATGGGTGCAACTGGCTTAAGGTGTACAAAGGGCCTCCTGGTCACAGATACTACCTGCTCTTCTAAGCAGGAGCTGTGAGTCCAAGAGGACCCCAAGATTGTGTACCACATCTGTCTGGGGTACCACACTGGGCAAATCTCAGAAAGAGATCCCCCTTCAGGTCTTAGTAATGCATGCTATGTCAGTCTTTTCATTGACAATCAAGTCGTAAATAAGAATGGCCTTATTACAAACTGACCTGAAATTCAGCTGCAGTATCCTAGACCCCGGGACTTATTCATTCATTTATTTATTTATTTAATAAAATTTGTATGCCGCTCAACTCCCGAAGGACTCTGGGTGGCTCACAGTATATAAAAAAGACAACAATAAAAACATATATATATAATTTTTTTTAAAAAAATATCAATATTAAAATAAAACATTCACACAAACATACATGGGCCAATCAGTCAATTATTGGCCCCAGGCCTGCCAGAAAAGCCAGGTCTTAACAGCTTTACGGAAAGCCAGTAAGGTGGGGGTAGTACGGATCTCGGGGGAAGTTGGTTCCACAGAGTTGGAGCGGCTACGGAGAAGGCCCTCCCCCGCGGTCCCGCTGAGCCATGTAGGGCTTTAAAGGTAACAACCAACACCTTAAATTGTGACCGGAGCGCAATCGGCAGCCAGTGCAGCTCGCGAAGGATGGGACTCGTGTGGGTGTACCTTGGCACACCCACAACTGCTCGCGCAGCTGCATTCTGGACTAATTGTAGTCTCCGGACACTCTTCAAGGGTAGCCCCATGTAGAGCGCATTGCAATAGTCAAGCCGTGAGGTGATGAGGGCATGAGTGACCGTGAGCAGAGCCTCCTGATCCAAATAGGGCCGCAATTGGACTTCCCAAGTTTGCCATCTGGGACCCTTACCCCAGGAGTAAGTTCAAGGGGCTGTAACATACTTCAGGAAGAATATATCTGTGGCTCATTCCCCATGAATATCTCTCCCTACATCTCCCATCATACCTTCCCTTACCCATAAACTCTACCCCCTACATGCACACACATGTACACACCCTAGCAAAGAATTAAAGTGCTTCACCAATCAGTAAAACGAATGCAACAGCTTTGTTAAAACAAGCATTAGATTCACATGTAACTTCAAGACATTTTAAAAGTTTACAGAACTCATTATATGGTCATGTCATTTCCAGTAATTTACAATATAGCTCCCTTCCCTAACCCCCCCAACTCAGATTGATCTTATCTGTGTGTGCAAAGTTCTTAACCTTGTCCTCCTCCGTCTCCCCAAAATCCCGAGTCAACCTTTTGATCTTTGCAGTATTAGCTTTTGTTAGCCTAAGAATTATCCTGCTGAGGGACAGATATTTTGGAAATCTTACTTTAAAATGCTACATGATACAGTTAGGAGGCTGAGTCTAAAATATGAAATGCTAACTTTCATTTATATGGTATGCTGTAGCATTTACATAAATAAGCGAGAGTTAGCTTATGTTTTTGATATTAGATACAATGCCCCTTAGAGAAAGCCCTTGCTCAGCTCTTTTCTTCTGGCCTTGACTAAATAAATCTACATTTTGAGTCAAGATGCTGCTGCCACGTAAGCAGTTGGAAAGTTAAGTCTTTGTTTCCAAAATTGAAAGCTATGGTTCTTTTTCTTTCTTTCTTTCTTTCTTTCTTTCTTTCTTTCTTTCTTTCTTTCTTTCTTTCTTTCTTTCTTTCTTTCTTTCTTTCTTTCTTTCTTTCTTTCCTTCCTTCCTTCCTTCCTTCCTTCTTTCTTTCTTTCTTTCTTTCTTTCTTTCTTTCTCAAAGGGGCATCTAACAGCAAATTTTACCACCTTTCAAGAAGCACATGTGATTATTTAATTTCCGGTTCTTTCCAGATGGCAAGAGGAGCCCACAAGACTCTGAGGCTTCAGTTGCAATACACATGAATGGTCTTTAAAATGACTTGCCAGCACAGCTGTCTGGCAGGACTGAGAACTGTTTTTATATAAGCAAGGCTGAATCCACCAACAATCTATCATGTGGAATGCGCCTGCTGGGGAGGAAAAAAAGTAAAAGGCCAAGAAGTTGCAGAACAAGATCTCAGAGAAGGAAAACAGGCTTTAAACAAAAAGATAAAGTTAAACAATAACGGAAAAGAAAAAGCAGGAAAATTTTAAAAAAATATGTCAGAGAGAATCAGTAAATGCTTCCAAGAGAGAGACCTTAATTCCCATGTAATGCATATAAGTTCAGGATGTCCATTTTCTTTTCCAACATCTTTGCATACAAAATGAGCTCAGATGGGCATTTAATGCTATAACTACTGCTTCTGGGAAAGTCATCACTGCCTATATGAATGGTCATAGCAGTGGTTCTGGGCTGATAAAACATTTTCCAAAATGAGATACATAAAAAATAAGAAAAATAAAACAGCCATGTACTAAACAGCCTCTCTTGTTTCCCTCTGTACATCAACAAACTTTGCACTCTCTCATGATATAAAATTAAAAAAATTGGATAAAGAAGTATTCGTCCTGGGATGATAGAAATTAAATTGATCATCTGAAAGAAAGAAAGAAAAAACACACCAGAAAAGCTATTCTTGGAAACAATGTAATATTTTTAAGAATAAATCATCAATACACTTCCTAAGAAAATAAACTCCTTGTTAAACTGCTTCCTAGCCAGTTCAAATAATGCATTTTATATGCATAGAAGTAGGAGCAGAGAAGTGTAAGATGGAATAACCAAAACAGTTTTGTATTACTATTGTTAACCAGATCCTGTTCTATTTTAGAAGCAGCACTTTCTAGGGGAACAAAGGAAACAATGGGCATTAATTACTGCAGGCTCATTGGGCAGCATAACTTATATACATCTTTGATTAACTGACTTAAGCAAAGCTTAATGTATCAAAGATTGTAATTAATTCACAACAATGATTCAGTACCATTATCCAAAGCAATGTTCTCAGCAACTGTATGTAATAACCAATTCCAAAGGTAATTTGCACACATAGTTTATAAAGAGCCTGCAGCTCTTTTAAACATATGTTTCTTTGATTATAAACAGCTGATGTACCACAGTAGGTTCATTTTTTCCAAACAGAGTTCCAAGAAAGAAAAAAAAGATTACATTTACAGCATAATGAGATGAACCAACCCACATTGTCAATTTCATGATACTGTATGCTGTCAGTCTAATTTTGAGAGTGCTAAACTGCAACTGTTTAGAGTGTTTGGCATCATGCACCCTTTTGCAAAGCACATAGCTTATGATTAAAATATATCCACTATGAATGACTAACTGACTGAAATGGCTTAACAGATTCAGGCAATGAAAAAACCCTTCATGAAGAAATGCAGGTAGTTTGAAAGGCATTTCTCTGTGAGCAAACATCAAGAGATAAGCTTTCTAAATATCTAATGCACAAAGGCACTCCACTCCTGAGCAGGGTGCACAGCCCCCAATATACCACAAACGCAATGCCAGTAAGATTCCTTACTTGTGACTTAGAGTCTTCCCACTTGCCTCTTAATCATAGTTACTGATTGGCAAGATACAGAAAAGGATGGGAAGGTCAAAAGAGAAAGCCATACCAGCCTAATTTATTATATTTGCTTTTATCCTCCCATATGTAGCCTCTTTGTATCCTCTAGAAATGGAGAGCAGTTTCAAAAGTCTCATTCAATTCAATGAAACATATACATAAGCTTATAGCAGAGAGAAACACTTGCAGCATATGCTCAAGAAAAATACTAGTTTTCTAATGAATGCAGTTTCCTATTGCTATTGTGATTCATCAGGAAGTAGAGATTATGAAAATCTGGTATTTGAAATGTTAAAAACTGGATCCTTTGACAGGCTTGTTTACATAGAAGTAATATAAAAATCTCCTAATGGTTACAATTTGTTCCTGAATAAATTATTCAGGATTATAAATTATTAAGATTCTACCAAAAAATTCAGACGGGACTCACATAAACAGGCAAGATATATGTGCATTGATACATTAATACATGTGCAAAATAGAGCGCTAGCATAAAAATATGGCATCTTGCCCATGACATACTTCATAGAGTTTATCTTTCATCCAAAAGAAAACTGGCAATTCTTTTATGACAGTAAAGTTACATGTAATATACCTGTAACTAAAGTATCAGATACAGGCTTTTGTTCCAGATGAGGTCAATAAAGTTCAATGCCAAAAAAAAAAAAAAATTGCCACAGGAATGCGGCTGTTGCTATGATCAACTCTGCCAAGTTGCAAAGAACATCAATAAAGGAGAATATTTGTAGCCCAGGGTTGAAATGAGGGGTGCTTGGTGCTCTCTGAAAACAACCAAGCTCAGAGAGCACCAAGGACCCTGCATAGAATTTAGCAAGCCTAGCTAAGATTGAGAACAAAACTAGAAGTTTTTTAGGTTGTATCTAGAAGATTCATTTGTTTTGGCCCAAAGAGACTGCTAGTTAAAAAACAACAACACCTGTTTACAAGTACAAAGCATTAAAAGACTTCTTAACTTTGATGAAGGTTCAAATGAAGTACCAATTCAAAGCTGCACTGGAAAACAACACGATCCCCTCGCTTTGCTTGCTTCACTTCACTCTATTGTGGAGAACTTTTCAACCTAACCCAGAGAACTTGCACTATGGGGTAAAGCTGAGAGGTGCTTTAGACTGCTCATCAAGTTTTGGTAAGCAGTCTACTGTGCTGAATAACATTGCTCCTCTCCTCCAGAGTACTCACCAAAAGTTCCACATCCTGAAGGTCTGTCTCCCTGTCTGAATAGCTCTGGCACAAAGTGAGAACAATCTCATAGTGTGCCACAAAGCCTATCCAGTCTTCAGCCACCCCGGCCTTCAGACTTCTGTTTAGACATGTTTAGAAGGTCTTCCAGGCTGAGGGGCTTTGGTGTGCGCTGCAGGCAATTTAGAAGCTAGTCCGTCTGGAAGCACAATGGTCAGCATTGGAGAGGATAAGGCAGAGAAGAACTTTCTCCAGAAGAATTGGTGCGGTGTTTCAAGGCCAGCGGGACTAGAACTCACAGTCTTTTGGTTTCTAGCCGGACGCTTTAATCACCAGACCAAATATTAGTCAATAGCAACAGTACAAAACGTAAGAATGGGTTTGAAAGATTTATGCATACACACATTGATGTTTGTTCTGTCCAAACAGGCCAGAAGCCAGCACAGAAGTAGACGTGTTTTTAAGCCTGTTGAAATCAAGGGGATATAATGACCAACTCCTTCTTACAAGGAGTTCATCTCACAAGGTAAAGACTCCTTCATCTAGAGCCTGGTTTCTGAAGGCTACATGAATGTGTCCAAATGGTTTTCTATGCTACACTTGAGTACACAAATCTTTATTTCTTCCTCTTCTGCTAATTCCTAGTCGGACACATCATAATTTTTGGTTAATGATTCTGTTCCTGACAGTAAGTTATAAAAACAAGCAATCTGTTTTGCTGAACTTGAGGCCCTAAAATCGACTTTACTGCTGATTTGTTGACACTGCACAGATCACAACTGCCTCTTCTGCATACTTTGCTATTTTCCCATCAATTGCAAACTTATCTTATCTGGGCAGCAAAGTGTTAAACAATTAAAAAGCACAGTAATATATGGGTAAGTGAAAAACTGTCACCCGCTTGTAACACCCACACAGGTGCTGGCAACAGAAGCACAACCAAACCTGTTAGACCATTTGCTGAAGTGTCTAGATCTCAGTGGAATACTTTTATGCCTATCAGAACAGAGTAAAGCATTTTTTCCCCTCTTTCTCCCTTTTTGGTGCTTCATACTCTTGTGCATTCTCTCTCTCTCTCTCTCTCTCTCTCTCTCTCTCTCTCTCTCACACACACACACACACACACACACACACACACACACACACACACAGCCTGGCTTATCTGAATCATATAACAATAAAGCTAAATGAATCAGTGATTGAAGAGTTGCTGTTAATCCAGTTTAATTAACTATGGGTCTAATAACATTTCCTTAAAAAAAATTAAAAAGACATGATTTGCTCTGTGTTCGTAGGATAGAAACATGCCCTAGCCATGACCTGATTGTTTCCTGTGGCTATGCCAGGAAAGGATACACAATAAAGTAAAGGAGTGGAGAGCTAGGTTGTGTTCTGAATCTATATTACAGTGCACACATTAGATACATATTTTTAAGGACTAATTTAAACACACTGATAGGAATTACAATCAGAGCTTTTGCACACTGATTCAGAAATAAACTTCAGTTTATATATGTTGACGGCAGCAAGACTACTGTATGCACAAAAATGGAAGGACATTTCAATTCCCACCATGGACGAATGGCTACAGAGCCGAGGTGGCGCAGTGGTTAGACTGCAGTACTGCAGGCTACTTCAGCTGACTGCTAGCTGCAGTTCGGCGGTTCAAATCTCACCGGCTCAAGGTTGACTCAGCCTTCCATCCTTCCGAGGTGGGTAAAATGAGGACCCAGATTGTTGGGGGCAACATGTTGACTCTGTGAACCGCTTAGAGAGGGCTGTAAAGCACTGTAAAGCGGTATATAAGTCTAAGTGCTATTGCTACAGAAGCTGATGGAGTTGGCAGAGATGGCTAAATTGACCGTTTTGATAAAAAAAAAAAAGAATATAAGTACTTTTGTTGCTACATGGAGACAGCTTCTGGACTTGAGATGGAAAAAAAATTGAAACTTTGATTTTGGGTTTTAGTGATTAGATTGATTTGTTGATATAGAAATGGCTAGTTTATATTATGGAAAAGTAAAAAGTTGAGGTTCCATTGTTAATGCTTTATTCTACTGCAACAGAGGGAGTCTAACCGTGTTACTAATTTAACAACTGCATTGATTTACTTAACTGTAGCAAGAAAGGTCATAAAACTCACTTAACAACTGTTTCGCTAAGCAACAAAAATGTTGGGCTCAATTGTGGTCATAAGTCAAGGACTATATGTACAGTAAAGTTTCTTCATAAACTTTATTGCAAAGTGTGTTTTGTGCTGACCTATGAGTAAAATCCGGTATCACAGATTTCCCCTCTGGTTGACTTTCTCCTCCCTGTCCTATATGACCCTGATCTGCATTGAAGATATGGAAGATTTTTTGGGGGGATAAGCTTTTTTGGCCTTGGGGCACAGCAGAACAAGTAGAAATTGCTCCATTCTGAATTTCCCTGCCAAAAGCAATCCTATCAGTAGAAAAATCTCACCAGGTCTCCTCGGTATTTTTAAACTTCACCGATTTCAGGAGATCTTGTGCATCTTTGATTGCATCTGCTACATGTATACATCCGAACTAGACTGTTGTTTCTCCGTGTCATATAATATATGTGGGTACATGCATAATTTTGTATTTATTTATTTGTCTTGTCATGTTTATGTTTATTTTAGAGGTGGAGACCCTTTGAGAGCTGTATGCAACATAATTTCATTTTAATGTATGCCGATTAGTGTACATTCAAAGTGACAATATTCTATTCTATTCTATTCTATTCTATTCTATTCTATTCTATTCTATTCTATTCTATTCTATTCTATTCTATTCTATTCTATTCTATTCTATTTCTATTCTATTCTATTCTATTCTATTCTACATAACAACAAAGAATCTCATGTAATCTTAAAAGCTAATAAATCTTAGTATCATATCTGATGAGGCTTCCTTTCAGATACATGCAGTGGGATTCATAGTTGTCAGATACTGTACATATAAATATCAGTAGAAGCAAACTGTCACATCCTCAACAGTCATTGCTGTTTTAATGTGTTTGAGGTGCTTTTTATTGCACTGATCTTAAAAAATTAAGTGTAGTTGATCTTGGTTAGTATTTGGATGAAAGACCAGGAAATTCTAGGGCTGTGGGACAGACTGGGAAGTCAAAGAGACATCCCCAGAGAAGACAATGACTAACACTGCTGTTCTGTTGCCAAGAAAACTATATTAGTATGTCCATGAGGTCATGAGGAGTTAAGCTCAAATTAAAGGAACCCTTACTAATTTTTAAAAATATAGAATATAACCATGATGGTGAATCTATGGCACGCGTGCCGGAAGTGGCACGCAGAGCCATCTCTCCGGGCACGCCAGCCATCGCCCGTTGCTCTTCCGGGTTCCGGCATGCACATGTGCGCCAGCCAGCTGGTCTTCGTGCACGCATGCATGCCAGAAACTGGAAGACCAGGTGACTGGCGTGCATGCATACGCTGGAAACCAGAAGCTCAGCTTCCTGGTGTGAGCATGTGCACCGGAGAACTGCTCTTTCGGTTTCCGGCGCTTCCGAGCATGTGCGCCAGGGAGCTGCTCTTCCGGTTTCCGGTGCTCCCTCGCATGTGCGCGTGCGCTCCCGTTTTGGCACTCGGTGCCGAAAAGGTTCGCCAACACTGGAATATAAACTTGGTGGTAGTCATGGAGAATTTGACACACAAATGTCTACCACAGAGTGTTTTTAAAAACTGAAATGTAAAAACCTTAGCAATGTTTATAGAAAAGATGTTTAAAAATCCAGAATGACTCCTGTTTCTGCACCTTCCATTTATATCAAATACTTATTTTAAAAATGCATTCCTGGTTAAGTTAATTGCAAATGTATATGTTCAATTTATATGGCACAAGGGATAAGAAAATCAATGATAAACATTGAATTGCAAATTCAGATGGTTTTGGCTTAACAATTGCATGATTCACTTAACAACTACAACAAAAGCATTCATAAAATTGGATGTCACTTAATTAACAACCATATCACTTAACAATAGAAGTTCTGGTCCCAATTGTTATCATAAGTTGAAAACTACCTTATTTAAAAACTCTTTAAAAGCATAAGCAGATGAATAACTTTACCTTCAGAAAATAACAGTACAATCCTATGCATCTGTTTTTAGAAAGAAGCCCCATTGACAAAAGATAAATTTCAATTCTGCTACATAAATAACCTACTTAATCTTAGAATTTCCCTGCTACTATGGGGCAAAATTTGTTGCACCTGACCACAACATTAAAGTATAAAACACTCTAAAACAGATCTCTAGTTCTATGAAGCAAGCTCTTCAAATTATTTCCCTCTTCTCTGCTTTTCACTAACCAAGCTCTTTTAGCTCGTGTGGAATTGTTTTTAGAGATAGCTTCTCAAAGATATGCCTTCCTCCAGAGAGAAACTTGTTTTTTAGGGTCTGCATGACCCCACTATATTCTTATTATTTATTACTAATCTCTAAGCCTTTGTGTATTTCTTTTATACATTTTTCACTATCCACTTTCAAAAGCCTTTTCTCTGAACTACAAGACAGTGATTATACTGCTATTGGAAATCAGGGGTAGTGCTACCTTGAAATGAAAGGAGAAGCATCTTTTATTGCCTTCAAAAAAACAAATTAATCAAGACTTTAATGAACACTGCATTTTATGATAGGGAAGAAAGGGGGTTGGGATGAATGTGGCTGTGGATAGATATACCTTCAGACAGGAACAGGTGTGAGTTATTGTTGTTATGTTCCTCTACTGAGATAAACCTTTGATTTTAATGATCCCCAATAAGCTTCAGAACCAACCTTCCCACTACTGGCAGCTGCATATCAGCTGGGATATCTGTTTTGCCCTTTTTCCCACATACTTGAAAACAGACAGGGAATGTAGGGAGACGAGGGTCACCATCTGTTTACTCAGCCCTTGCCTCGCCTGCCTCATTAAATCAGCCAGGACAAGACTGGCCCCATGATTAATCTTGGAAATTTATATAGTTTTATGCCAATCTCAAATATTCTGTCTCTGTAAAAAATAACAAATACGATGGTGATCCTTCAGCTCCAAATACCTCTGTATCATATTGATTTCCTGGATCCCTTTCAAACAGTTTCAGATGGAAGACACTGGTTGTCTAGATGTATCTATTAGTCCTTGTTACCCCATTCGAAGGAGGCTGTTCATGCCCTTGAATACTGTTTAAGTTCAGTAACTAGATGAGAGACAGGAAGTTAAAGTTGTATCTAAATCAAAGGAGGTACATTTGATAGATAGAAAGCTAAACTCAGCAACTAAAGTTCAAGCTGTTTGGGATATCACTGCAATTCCCCCTGAAAGAGCAGGTTTGCATTTGGGAATACTCCTTAATCTTCAGCTGTCACTGGATTCACAAGCTGTGTCTGTGGTGAGGAGTGCTTTTACACAATTATGTCAACTATGTCAGCTGTGTCCCTTCCTGACCTAGTCAGGTTTAATGATAATTATCCATGTCTTACTGGTGTGGCATGATGATTATCCATGCCATGCTCTTAATCTTGTCTTGATTACTGCAATGCACTCTACAGGGCTATCATTGGAAACTGCCTGGAAGATGCAACTACTGTAAAATGGGCCAGCTAAGTTGCTTACTACCGAAAGGTTCAGGGATCCTATGATGATTGTATGAACAGGTATCTGTTCATACAATCATCAATCAGCATCTTATCAGATGATAATTTAAGGCATTGAATGAATGACTTGCAGAATCCTTGGAGCTCTCTGAGCTTGGTTCTTTTCTTACAAACTAGGTAACATCATCAGTGCTAGTAGGGACGACAAACCCCTCTCCCTACTAGCACTGATGATGTTACTTAGTTTGGTAATGAAATGTCTGCAAAACAACCAAGGTCAGAGAGCACCAAGGATCCCACAATATCTTTCTAGCAGGCAGCAAAGGTATTGCTTCCAAACTATAGAACACGGGTGTCAAACTTGCTGCATCAAGTTGCTGTCCTGTGACATTTCGTGATGTTTTTCCCATTCGCGGAGCCTGTGCATGATGCATCCAGCCCGCGGGCCACCAGTTTGACACCCCGCTATAGAACTTACTCCTTGAAAACTCCACTTTTTCAGTGCCTAGGAAATCTGTGAACATTTATCTCTTTCAACAGACTTTTAACTGTTAGATAACTCTTTATTGTTAACTAGCTGTACCCGGCCACGCGTTGCTGTGGCTCAGTCAGGTTAAGTGGAAAAGAAAGAAAAGAGAAAGCGCACGTTTGTAATATGTTTAATTTCACAATGCTTGTGGGTATACAATATTTTTTGTTGTTCCATTGTCTGTGCAGATATAGATATTGTCTGGTTTGCCGACTCTGGAACATGCAACATATAATTGTCCATGTGAGAAGCAATCCGTGTGTAGATGTAAACCGCACAATTCTAAAGATTGGCCTTGAGCTTTGTTGATGGTGATTGCAAACGCCAATCAAATTGGGAATTGCAATCTCTTAAATTGAAATGGCATATCCGTTGGTTCTTGGGCGCAAGAATAGATCGTTCACTCAGCCAATCGCGATTCTTATAATTGGTTTGAATATTGGAAAATACTTTTTCTCCCAATTCTTCATTTTACATCACTAAATTGCAGAAGTTATGAT
>QLTV01002702.1:1295210-1308756 GCA_003457575.1 Thermophis baileyi
TGTTGTTGGGGAGGGTGGCTTTCTTGGGGGGGTTTATTTCAACGCATGCCCTGAAAAGCCCTGTTGGGCTTATTATCAGGACATGTCTTATTATAGGGGAAACACGGTATATACCACTTTACAGTGCTTTACAGCCCTCTCTAAGCGATTTACAGAGTCAGCATATTGCCCCCAACAATCTGGGTCCTCGTTTTACCGACCTCGGAAGGATGGAAGGCTGAGTCAACCTTGAGCCTGGTGAGATTTGAACTGCCAAATTGCAGTCAGCCGGCAGTCAGCAGAAGTAGCCTGCAGTACTGCATTCTAACCACTGCGCCACCGTGGCTCATAAATTATAGTTCCTTAACAGGTTCAAGACCATTTGGAACAAGCTTCTACTCTGGAAGACTTCCCACCTAAGGCATCATGTTTATAGTGAAGATGTGTAGATTCCTTGTTAGAACATAGAATAACAGGGTTGGAAGGGACCTTGGAGGTCTAATCCAATCCCCTGCTTGAGCAGGAGATCCCATACTATTCAAGACAAATGATTATCCAATCTCTTCTTGAAAACATCCAATGACGGAGCATACACAACTTCTGGAGGCAAGCTGTCCCACTGATTGTTCTCAGGGTCAGGAAATTTCTCCTTAGCTCAAGGTTAGACCTCCCTTTAATGACCTTCCATCCATTACTTCTTGCCCTGCCCTCAGGTGCTTTGGAGAATAAGTCAACTCTCTCTTCTCTGTGACAACCCCTTATGTATTAGAAGAGAGCTATCGTGTCATCCCCAGTCCTTCTCTTCAATAGGCTAGATACACACAGTAGCTAGTTCCCTTAACCATTCATCATATGATTTAGCCCCCAGACCCCTTCATCTTTGTTGCTCTTCTCTGCACTCTTTCTAGTCTAGAGCCTCAGTATCTTTTTTGTATTGCGGTGATCAGAACTGGATGCAATATTCCAAGTGTGTCCTCACTAGTGTAATGCAGAACAATACTATCTCTTCTTGTGATTGTGATGCTCTCCTTCTGTTGACTTCAATAGCAATAGCAATAGCACTTAGACTTATATACCGCTTTACAGTGCTTTCCAGCCCTCTCTAAGCGGTTCACAGAGTCAGCATATTGCCCCCAACAATCTGGGTCCTCATTTTACCCACCTCGGAAGGATGGAAGGCTGAGTCAACCTTGAGCCAGTGAGATTTGAACTGCTGAACTGCAGCTAGCAGTCAGCTGAAGTAGTCTGCAGTACTGCACTCTAACCACTGCGCCACCTGGGCTCGGTGGCTTTTTTGGCAACTGCAGCACACTACTGGCTCATACTTCATTGGGTGGTGGTTCATTGGGACACCTAGATCTTTCTCAGAGTTACTACTGTTGAGCCAGGAACCACCTATTCTATACCTGTGCATTTGATTTTTCCTGCCTAGGTGCAGGACCTTACTTTTCTCATCATTGAACTGCATCTTGTTAGAGAGAGCATAATGCTCAAGTCTGTCAAGACCTTTCTGAATCTTGAGTCTATCTTCCAAGTATTGGCAATTCTCCCCAGCTTGATGTCATCTACAAATTTGCTGAGTTCTATTCCCTTGTCTAAATTATTTACGAAGGTGAAGAATACTGGGCCAAAGACAGAGCTTTGAGGTATCTAGTGCATGCTTCCCTCCATGTAGATGTAGTTCCAATGAGGACTACATTGTTGGAGAGACACCACTCAGCTAAGAACAGATGCTTCTGGAAGTCAGTAAATTTTGTTGAGATGCCTTCCCCTTAATCCCAAATGTAAACAGGGATGGCTGTAATTATTTCAACAATAAAGAAAAGAAGCTTTGCATGTTTGCAAAGTCAAATGCAGATTTACTGTGACCTATGAGTTTAGCAGTACAAATCTAGGTAGAGTTCAAACTTTGGGCTGCAATTAGAAGTATCCATTCCAAAAATAAAACCATTCACCCAAAAGAGCTTATATCTGAGTAAACCTGATGAAAATTGTGTTATATGTATCTCAGTACATTAGAACAGATTCTGAACATAAGCTTCAGAATAATGATAGACTGGAAAATTGGAAGAGCTGTCTCCCTGAAGTCCAAAGAAGCTTGCAAATAATTTCCATTCATGAGCTACAGACTCAGAAAAGGAGCAAAGAGTACAATATCCTGCTTTAGAGTTTAAACGTTCTAAACATGTTGTGTTTCAGGAAAGGGTTAACCAGCTGAATATAAGTGTGAGGCTTTTTGTTTGTTTGCTCTATGTTCACTCCTGCTGGTAAGCAAAAGAAAAGGTATGCAGTAGCAGACAGATTTTCTCTGCTGGGTTTTTTGGGGGGAGGGGGGAGGGAAAGGGTGCAGCATACCAGGTTTTTGCCAACCTGAAAAATCAAGCACAACTTCAAAAAGACAGGGGGGAAAAAGCAGGACAGAGAATTCTGGTATCCACTCTTAAGCTTTTTGGA
Organism: Thermophis baileyi; assembly: GCA_003457575.1. NCBI lineage: Eukaryota > Metazoa > Chordata > Lepidosauria > Squamata > Dipsadidae > Thermophis > Thermophis baileyi. Next base: position 1,297,644 of record QLTV01002702.1, read on the forward strand.
AGCCCTTGCTGTGGGACATGGTGAACCAGGTAGGGCAGAGTCTCAAGGAGTCCACATTCTTGGCATTAATGAAAGCATGGCTATGTTTCCAGCACTAGATTTTCACAGATTTTCTCTTATCATGAGCTCTCTTTGTCTTTCCAGTTCTTCCTATGAGTGAAAGTGTCTGCAGAGCTGTCTCTGGCAGAATTCACAGGGAAATATTTATTATCATTCCGCAGTTGCTATAATAGGTTAATGGATATTTATTTATTTATTCTTTAAAATGGATTTGGATTTTTAAGAGAAAGGGAAAGTTTGCAGCTTTAAAGTAAAAAAAAAATCCAAAAAAAAAATCGAATCCAGCAATCGTCCCAAAGAAACCGTTTTTCAAGGGAGGAGAATATGCTCGAAGAAAGGACTATTAACAATATGAAGAAAAATTGCTGCTAAATTTCTGTGAAATGAATCCATCCAGAGTTGCCAGATTATGCTGTTCTGAATCAAAGCTTCTCTAAAACAATTAGAAACAAAATATTTGCCATTTTCAGATTATGATTTTGTGTCTAAATAGTTAATGCAGTTAATTCTTTTGTGTGAGGCTAAGGCAGCCAGGCTCAATGCAACTCTCATTTCTGTCTAGCTGTTACGCATATAAGCATGTACTCTTTGGCTGTACATCAAGAACAGCTGCCTGAAATGTAAAACAACACAAAATGTATCTAGTTACAATCTGGAAGAGGTAGTGCTGGACACACAATACAGATCTTTTGCTAGCAGCAAATGAAAGCCATGCCTGCCAGTTTCAGACTTCACAACAACTTCGTTAGGAAACAAAATTATCATAGAACTCTTAATAAAAAGGTAGCAATCTCAGCTGAGTTTTCAACATTTTACTTAAAATCTGAAACAAGGGTACCTGCTATATTCTAGAACAGAAACTGTAAAGCACAATCTCTCAAAATAAATATCCTAATCTGTTGCTAGCTTGGAACAAACATCCTCTACAGTAACCTACATTGTTCTTCTATAGCATAAACTGTATCAGTGACACGCAGTGTGGCCAATACTGTTAATCCTTAAGGAATTTTTGTTTCATTACATTAATCATGGTTGCATTTGTAGGTTATTTTGAGCTGGGATTCATCTTTTCAACAGCTGACACATATTTAAAAATATACCATCCAACCAATTTAGACAATGTATCAGGAAATAATTCAGAAATAAGAGGAGAGCCCTATCTTTTTTATACCGACACTTTTGAATTAAGAAACACAGCCAAGAAACAAATTACCAACTTGCCCAAGATAAGATCCTACTTTCTATTAAGACCCTTTGAATAACCTGCCTTGGTCAGGCTCTTAGTTGCATGGAGATTTGCAAAACAACAAGTTACTAGCCCAGGTGAAGTGAAGATTCTGTCTCCTAAAATGATTGCCTCCTTCCCAATTACAGCAGGATCTTTCAGCAAAACATGAAGGGAAAACTTTAAAAAATTCAACAAGGAGACATTACCTTTTCAGACAGCAGACAGTCCATTTATGTTACTACTATTCCTTAGAGAAAGTACATAGTTTGAGTACATATTTTTCGAGTACATATTTTTCAAATACATGGGGACTTTAGGACAGGGACAAAATTATCTGCTACAATGTCCTACCTGTCAATGACTAATTCAGCTTCAACCGCAACAATACACGAGCTCACAATAGATACAAACTTAATGTAAACCGCTCCAAACTTGATTGCAAAAAATTCGACTTCAGCAACAGAGTGATCAATGCCTGGAATACATTACCCGACTCTGTAGTTTCTTCCCCAAACCCCCACAACTTTAACCTTAGACTGTCCACCGTCGACCTCATCCCATTCCTAAGAGGTCTGTAAGGGGCGTGCATAAGTAGCCTTGCCTGCTTCCTTTTCCTCTGCCACATCTGCCAGAACAGTTCAGATGGATGGATGAAGTGCTGCCCTATAGACAATAGTACTTTTGTTGCTTAGTCCTTTTAGCTTCTGATAATAAAAACATGAAGAAAACAGCCTGACTGATACCCTTTGGGGCAAAAGGTTGGTCACAGCACCCAGAAACACTGTATAAACAAAAGCTCATTATCTACAGAGACCATGTATCAGAAAGGCCTGGAATGAAACAAAATGCCAATAATGAGGCAATATGGTCAGAGGTGGGATTCAGCCGAACCGGTTCGGACTGGTTCAGGTGAACTGGTTGTTAAAATTCTGCCCAGTTCGGCGAACTGGCTAATCCCACCACTGGCTGGCCCCACCCCACCCATTTTTTGGGCCATTTTCCAGCCTTTTTAAGGCCGTTTTGTGGGCCGTTTTGGATATTCAGTAGTAGTAAATAAATAGAGAAGGAAATTGAGTCAAAGGCCTTAACAAGGTACAATTTCCCTCTCTATTTATTTACTACTACTGAACATCAAAAATGGCCCAAAAATGGCCTGAAAATGGCCCAAAACAGCCCGGAAAATGGCCACAAACAGCCCCAAAACAGCCCAGAAAATGGCCCTAAAACAACCGGAAAAACGGCCTGAAAAATGGCCCGAAAAACGGCTGAAAAACGGCCCGAGAAAGGGCCAAAAATTGAAGATTTCAAATGTTCAATTACCTCTCTTGAAGCTGTACAACAATCTGGATTTGAAAGGGGAAGAGGAATTCATCGCTTGTGTGGGCACACACTTCAGACCTCTCAATACCTCACATCCATTGTGCTTTTTCCTGCCCCGCTGCACAAATCTTTTAAACATTTGCTGGCAAACACAAAGTGAGCCTTCACCCCAAAGCATATTCCCCCTTCTGAATTTGGATTATTACACAACCATATGGGATAATATAAAATTGCACTACTAAGCACAGTAACACCTGGACTATATAGCAAAACTTTGTGAAAAAATTGATATAAGTTCCCATACCCCATATATAGATTATGTTGAACAAATGTAATGTCTTTGGGTTGATTTAAAGCCAAGATATGAAAATAAGGAAAACAAGAAAACTTCATCAAAAACTTGAATTGCCATAATGTTGTCTTCCTGCTTCCTTCTTTGCTCCAATTACAATTTCTGTATTAATAAACTTTACGTCCAGTTTTAGAACCAATTCTGAGAAAATAAGCTTGAAAGAGGGTCAAATATCCTTCCACCCACTTGGACCTTTTCCTCATATCAGTACCTCAGCTTTTCCTCATTATCTGACTATTCCAGAATATAAATAAAGACAGAGGAGGACAGTTTTATGATTGGGAGAACTTTGTGTCTATTTTTAGGGTCCCATACTATAAATAAAGAGAATGGAGGACAATTCTTGTGATTGAGATAACTTTGTGTCTATTTTTAGGGCCAGAATGATCACAGCTCAATGACAGAGCATAGATATTGCATATTCAAGCAAAGCAGAGCTGAGGAAAACTTATGTTGAGATCATTGAGAGCTTCTCATAAAGTATGGTCCATGAAGGTGGGGAGATTAGTGACCATTAGATGCCTTTCTATATTTTTATGCATAAAGCATGTTTCTATTAGAGTCTTCCTTCATAGATATGCTGCTCAGGATAATCTGTAATATGAGACCAAAGCACAGATCCCTAAAAAGGATCTTAATTTGCCCATTTTTGACAGGGTTTTTCAAACTTGCAATCCTAAGATGTGTGGACTTCCAGAATTGCCCGGACAGCATTCTGGAAGTTGAAGTCTACACATCTTAAAAGTTGCAAAATTTGAAAAACACTGATCTATCAGAACAACTAGTTCTGGGGTATCCACCCTTGGCAACTTTAAGACTTGTGGACTTCAAAACGGGCCGAAAAACAGGCAGGAGTGGGGCCAGCCAGTGGTGGGATTAGCCCAAACCGGTCTGAACTGGTTGAATCCCACCTCTGCCTTTGAGACAAGTGGCCGGGAGGTGGGGCTGGGTGTGATGAGTGACGTTGAGTTGGCCACGCCCACCCAGTCACATGACCACCAGGCCACACCTACCCAGCCAGTCATTAGGGCAGAGAACCAGTTGTTAAATTATTTGAATCCCACCACTGCAACTAATCCATCCAAAGAGTACTGCTGAGCGGATACTAATGGAGATTTCCTATTTTCCAACCATTGGAGAATTCTCAGTGTTTGAGAACTGTGGAGGTATGCTATATCTTGTAAATTTCTCTCTTTCTTTGCTGTGTCAGGACACCTAAAAATATTGACTTTTTCAATATTATGGCAAGGGTCTCTATTTTTCTCTTTTTGCCTTTTCCAGTTACAGCTGACCACTGAATAAAGTGAGTATCTTCTTGAACCTATCTGCTCCCTTCCCTTGCCACTCTTTTCCTGTTTTATCTTTGTATGATTGAATTTAGTGTGCTATTCTTTGAATGTTAATCTTTTCTTGACTGAAGGGAACACTGTTACATTCCCATAATTATAAATTGCTTCTTATTTGATTGTATTATAGGTTGTTAGCCTCCAATATACTTTGTGCTAAGTTCTCCTCTCCATATATAAAATTCTCTTTTTTTCCTTCTCATTGACAATGAGTGATATTATCACTGATATTATTGTGTTTTGCTCTTTTTTTATTAATTTATAATAATGTTTGGTGTTCAGGTTCCAACAAAATTGGCACTGCGGGGTGGGTGGGGGTCCTACATTGTAATACCTGCAACCATTTCTGCTAATATGCATATAGTAACACAGAATATAACTTGATGGGAAGAAGAAGCTTCAGTAAGCCAGATATAGCGTAGCAACTTTGAGACACATCAGATATTTCACAGGAAATACATGCAGAATTCCACACCACCCAGGAAACTGCAAAAACACAGATTAATCCCTGAATTTTATGTTCTGCTACAGTTAGTCCAAATCTGTAAATTATGCTGTACTGTAGGTCTTAATGGCCAAGTTTCAAAAAATTATTTGTAATCTTTTGTTCCTGCTTTGAAAAATCTCAAGCTACTCAACTACATTAAGTACAGAAGAAAGGTTAGAATGATTCACCATTATTTTTGCTCTAAACCTGTCTGATTAAAAACTGATTTTGAACATGCTGGAGATATTCAGTTTATATTCTGATTGATAAAATAGCTTGTACCATTAACATCACTGTTAAAGTCATAAACAATGGAATGAGATGGAATGGAATGGAACGGAACAGAACAGAATAGGTTTATTGGGCCAAGTGTGAATAATAATAAACCTTGAAATAGCATAGTAAAAACCTTTTGAAAATGTTCTAAAATACTGTGTTCTTATTTTGTCCTGAAAAATGAGATAACAAAGTACCTTTTAAAAAGCGCCTCATTTACCTCTGTGTTTTTCTTTCCATTACTAAAACAATGTTTCTATTGTTATACTAGCTGATACCCATGCTTCACTACGAAACTATGTGATGGGGCTTGATAAATTGACACTTAAATTGACACTTAAAGCTTGAAAATTAATGAGTAGTTAAAAAAGGGACTGTATTATTTCATTTGAGATGGTAAGCTAAGTTTCTGTTACAAATGAAGACATTATTTGCATAGCATAGACTTTAAATTCGTCCCTCAGATGAATTGCTCAGGACCTCCCTGTAAACAACATTCCTGGTTTTGCTCTCTGGCTGGAGGATGACCAGGCTGTCAGGTGAACTGACTCTGGAGCATGCCACATAGAACTGGCCATGGGAGAAACAGGCAGTTTCCCTTACTTGTGTTTTCCTAATGGCATCTGTAAATATTTTCCTGTGTTTTTTGTCTCTTTTCCCTTTAACTGGTGTTAGAGTAGAAGGAATAGATTCGTNAAAAGCAAAAGCGAAACTGAAACTCCTCTGCTTGTGTTTTGCATTTGGATCAGATTTCTTTTCAGGTGGGGAGGGGGGAGTAGAACTCCTTACCATCAGAGCTTGTTAATATTAATATTACAAATACTCATGCTGCAATGGTCATTTCGAAAAATCCTTTCTTAGTGAGCACCTAGAAGCCAAGAGGAACATACGTGGCAAATTTGAAGTTTGTAGGCTTTACGGTTCTGGAGATTTTGTGATTAATGCGTGAGTGGTTTTCGCTTTTATATATATACTGTAGATGTTATTGTTCGATGGGTGTATGTTTCCAAAGAGATAATTCCCTGAAAATATTTGGGAGGACCAAGTTATGAAATTAATGCCAAATTGTAATGTTCAAATAAAGCACTTCAATATTTTCCACTGAAGCTTTGTAACTACTTCAATTTATAAAATATGAATCCTTATTCTAAAGGCAGCTTCTGAAACAATTCTCATCCCAATAAAGGGCAAACTCTAATGAAACTACTTGAATTCGGCTATGAGAAGATATAAATTTCTATGACAGGTTCAAACAGGTCTACCAACCATACCTTGCAAACCACAGGTGCGAAATAAAACTCCTAATTTTTCAGCTCATGAAAAACACAAAAGAAAAAGGATTTAATCATATGCCTGAAAGACCACAGTGCCTGGTTGGCAAGTTCTATAGGGCTCCAAAATTGAGACTTGCCCAAGCCTGCATAAGAATTATCCTGAAGGAGACCTATCTGTACCAGAAAGATGATGATGAAACAATTAGTTCTGAAAGTTAGAAGGCATTAAAGGAGGGCTAAAATGAAAGGGAATAAACAAGGCATGCTTAACTAAAAAGGACCACTAAAATAGGTTGGCACAATGCATCAGGGCCACATTGATATACAAATTCTGGGCCACCAAAAAAATAGCTAGTATCACTATCACCTATTCAATGGCTAGTGTATTGACAGCACTGATTGAGCTGGTGGTGTTTGGTACCGCAGTGCTTGGAAGATATTTTTTGTGGTGGTGACAATCTACGGTGGTGGTGAATTTATTGAATTCTTAAAAACCATTTGTGGGCCACACAAAGCTGCTCGGTGGTTCACACATTGCTTTTGAGCAGTATGTTTTGCAGGCCTGTTGTAAAGTGATAGCAGAAACACAAAGGGGCCTGTAGCCAAGCTTTGGTCACTATCATAAACAAACTTGCTAGCTGAAAGAAGGATCGGTATATACAGGTAGTACTCAACTTATGGCCACAACTGGGAACAGAATTTCTGTTGCTAAGCAAGGGGGTTGTTAAAAGAGTCACATCCAATTTTACAACCTTTTTTGCCATGGATGTTAAGTGAATCACTGCAGTTCTTATGGGAATCATGGGGTCCTTAAGTGAATGCAACTTCCCCACTGACTTTGCTTGTTAGGAAGGTCGCAAATGGCGGTTGGAAAGATCGCAAATGGCAATCATGTGACCTCCCAGGATGTAGCAACCATCAAAAATACAGGCAAGTTGCTAAGCACCCAAATCTCAATCACATGATAACAGGGACACTGTAATCATTGTAAATACATGCTGGTTGCCAAGCACCTGAATTTTGATCATGTGACCATGGGGATGCTGCGACAGAGGATTGGCTGTAAGTCATTTTTTTCAGTGCTATTGTATCTTTGAACTGCTAAATGAATGGCTGTAAGTCAAGAACTACTGTAGCTGTACTTATAGCACTCTATTTGTAAGGTTATTTAAGGCTACTAGTTATGCTGGAGATATGTTATCTTCAGTAGTAGTTGCACTCCTCAGTTAGTACTTGATCATCACCAGAAGGACATTTCTGTGTCTCTCTTATTTGTACAATGATCTGGTCACTCATGTGGCAGCAGAGGGCCAGATTAGGTGGGCTTTTGATGTAATCCAAGACAGTCTTTTGTGCGAATTAAAGAAATGGCTACATAGTGTTCAGGAATGCAGGAACCTATAAAAAATATGCCTCCCCTTTTGATTATATACAGTAGTTGAAAGGCAGTTATACAATTTTTCCAAGCAAGGTTCATCTACCATACTTTACGAAAAGGACAGTTTGAAAATGTGCAGGGCTGGTCAGGTTTTTTGCTCACTGGAAGCAAGTGGTAACGAGCAACAATGACTCACTTACAACATGTTCCAACATGTGCTCAGCCGTTGCAGACTTGCACTTTTTCCTGAATAAATATTTCCTCTTCACTCTTATTTCAATCACTTTCTAATCCCACCCCCTCCCGAAACATTACTGTTCTTAAGTATTGGTGCTGACGGCAGCTAAGCCAAATACAGCCATTCTACTAAAAGCTTTTGACAAATTCCTCTATTTTTTTAAGTGGAGCAGAGGGAAGGAGAAGGACTGGGTTCACCCAGAGATACATTTCAGGATGTAGAGTGTAACCTTTTTGTAAAGTTAATGCTGGAAGACAAAGCTTTTCATTTTTTAATGAGACGTTATTTACAGTGCAGCGGAGAGCCAAGGGTAATAAAAAGGACTCAGTGCAAGCTTCAAGGTTATCCGCAGCTGCTAAGAAGCTTCTAATTATGAGGAGCTGTTTCAGCCAGGACTTGGATTCAAGACAAAAAGAAAACTGTACCATGTTCTTTCATTCACCCGAGATTATAACATTAGCAAAATATCCCCTCTTTCCAACACCACTAAGGTTCTGCATCCCTCGGCATGTCTGGGAGACTGAACATTACAAACAAAAATCTATACTAAACATATATTCTGCCTCCCAATAGCCATAAAAAAGAAAGTTGAAGTTAGGAAAGACTCCATTATTGGGGAAATTCTCTGTGGAATCTTAGAATTAACTCTTAACCTGAAACTTCCAAACTGTTTTCACTGGACTATACATTTTTCCAATGTTTCCCAAGACCTTACAAGTTTTGCTAAATCAAACTTAGGTTTTCCATTCCAGCTTTTTAATTTTTTAAATTTAAATTTAAACTATTTGAGGGATGGGGTTTCCCCCTCTCACATTGTTACATTTACTGTCACTTATTGTCAAGGATTGCCATGCTTTAATGTGTACCTTTTACTTAATTTAGGTAGCTGTTCATCATGCAGAGTCAGGAGATACTGCAGAACCTAGGACCGTGATGGCGAACCTATGGCACGCGTGCCAGAGGTGGCACGCAGCGCCCTCTCTGTGGGCACGTGAGCCGTTGCCCCAGTTCATGCTCGTGCGCCTCCTGCCGGCCAGCTGGTCTTTGGGTCTCTGCCGCGCATGTGCATGGGGCATGTGCGCATGTGTGTGGGGGCGTCCAGGGGGTGTGCGCGCATGCATGGAGGTGCATGCACAGGGGCTGCACGCATTGCATTTTGGGGGTTCGGGCACTCGGTCCAGAAAAGGTTAGCCATCACTGACCTAGGACAATAAATCTAAACAGTATTTCTTTAGAGTAGAAATAAATACCTGTTGATTTGTTGCATTTCATCAACATTCCTAAATATGTGCCTCATAATAGTGGTAGAAAATATCTTGCCTCCTCAGATGAACCCACGGGACTTTTGTTGATGGGGTGGGACAACTGAGGTATGATTTTCATTAACAAAATCTCTCATTTTCTGTAATCCTTCTTTTCAGGAAAAAAAATGGCTAAGGTGGATTGATGCACAATGCTACTGGAGTAGTATTGTTAGTAATGTTCCATCTGGAAGCACATGTACCTCGTTTATCTCAATCATCACCTTAAAGTTGTAAATAGGGTAGATCAGTGTTTCTCAACCTTGGCAACTTTAATACATGTGGTGTTCAGCTCCCAGAATTCCCTAGACAGCATGCTGGCTGGGGAATTCTGGGAGTTGAAAACCACACTTCTTAAAGTAGCCAAGGTTGAGAAACAGTGGTGAAAAACTATTTTAGAATAACCATTCAATCCTGTTCTTCTTTAGGATTTTCAAAAAAAGGTAGCTTAATTCACCGTCTTTTCTCCCAACAACTTTCAACCTATTTTCCAGAGCTACATTAGAAGTTGCAAACATTCATTCCTTTGATCTGCAAAAAGATACTTCATTCCAGGCTGCAGACAGTGGAAACTACTACTTACACCCCATCAATCCTGTGCTGCTTGTAAACCATCCTAACTACCATCAAACTACAGTCTTGATAACAACCAGAAAAAAGCAGTATTTATTGCTCAGCAAGGGATATCTTCACAAAATCAATTCAACAAGACCTACGGTATACTCCCATCTATATCACATGGATTACAACTCACTTAAATTGTTTCGGTACCTGTAAATTAAATGAACATATAAATTTTAACTGTTTCAGCTACAGCACAGCTTTAAGTGATTTAAAGTAAACAATATAATTTTCTAGGGTTACAAGTTTTACTTGAATTGTTCAAATCTTTTCCCACTGAATATCCCACTAACTTAAAGTGGGATAACTAAAAATGTCCACTGCATAACAAATAGCAAACATGATGTATTAATTGTAGGGGCAAAAAAAAAAAAATAACATCAGATAAATTTTAGACAGTTTGGAGCAAATAAATTTAGACACCAATAACTTCCAGGAATTCAATTTCTTTTAATGAATTTTGCAGTACTTTTTATTATTGCATAAAAGCTTTTTTAAGAAATCCAAGCAAATTGGAACAAAGTAATAAATCTTGGAAAGGTGACTGTTTTCAGTGCTGTACATGGAAGACACACACTCACACAAAAGCATGCTTTCGTTCACTTACATCATGTAGCCTCCCATTTAGTCACAACAGCTTAATGTGTACAGATAGTCCTTGACTTACAACCATTTGTTAATGACTGTTTGAAGTTACAGCAGCACTGAAAAAGTGACTTATGACCGTTTTTCACACTCATGTCCATTGTAGTATCCCCAAGGTCATGCCAACAAAATGTGGGTGCTGGCAACTGACATGTATTAATGACAGTTGCAGTCCCTGGGTCATATAATCACCATTTGTAACCTTCCCAGCTGCCTTTCAACAAGCAAAGTCAATGGGGAAAGCAGATTCGCTTAATAACTGCATGATTTACTTAACAACTGCAATGATTCGCTTAACAACTGTAGCAAAAAAGGTCGTAAAATGGGGCAAAACTCACTTAACAACCATCTTGCTTAGCAATGGAAATTTTGGGTTTTATTGTGGTCGTAAGTCAAGGACTACCTGTATATGGGAATCTGTGAAAGACAGTCTCTTAACACAGAATGCTTTGTTCTGTCCAGTGCTATGATAAACCCTTATGCTGGTAGTCTAAGTCAGTGTAAATCAGAGAATTATTTAATGCTGGACTTCCCCTGGATTTTTAAGAATAAAAAACCTGATCAGTTCCAACTTATGGTACAAAACG
>QLTV01002702.1:1326791-1348094 GCA_003457575.1 Thermophis baileyi
CTCCTCCTCCTCCTTTTTTTTTTTTTTTTTTTGCTATCATGGTATTTTCAGGAATGTTCTCTATTACAAATACATCAATACATTTTCTATCCTGCTCTTTAAACTTCAACTCCACATACATACCGCCTCTCTCTCTCTCTTTCTCTCTCTTTCTCACACACACACAATCACATGCACAAACCCATTACCAGCATGATTCTGAAATATGTAGATATAGACACAGCATGACATATGAATATCTTTTCTAATGACTTTATTGCTAGCCTATCAAATGCTAGTCTGTAATATTTTACTGTATTGCTGGTTACTTTACTATGTATAGATGATCCTAAAAAGCAAAATCTATTTACTATATGTATTCTTCCATTCAATTGTGATTCAATTTTTTGAAGACTGCCTGGACAGGTCCCTACAGTTTTCTTAGCAAAGTTTTTCAAACCATTGCCTGCTTTCCAGGGCTGTGAGTGAGTAACTGGCTAAAGATCACCCAGCTGCCTTCATGCCCAAGGCAGCACTGGAACTCAGTCTCCCAGGTTTTACCCTGATACCTTAACCACAGGATACACACACACATTCTTCTACTACAGGTAGTCCTTGACTTACAACAGTACATTTAGAGTCAAAGTTACAGCGGCACTGAAAAAAGTGACTTACGGCTGTTTTTCAGAGTTACGACCTTTGCAACATCCCCATGATCATGGGATCAAAATTCAGATGCTTGGCAACTGGTTCATATTTATGACCTTTGCTGTGTCCCAAAGTTATGTGATCACCTTTTGTGACCTTCTGACAAGCAAAGTCAATGGGGAAGGCAGATGCACTTTTCAATCAAATTACTAACTTATCAAGTGCAGTGATTCACTTAACAACTGTGGCAAGAAAGGTCATAAAATGGGGCAAAATTCACTTAACAAATGTCTCACTTAGAAACAGAAATTTTGGGTTCAATTGTGGTCGTAAGTCAAGACTACCTGTATGTATACATCAATATGTATGAAGTTTTCACACAACAGTTTCAATACAGGAAAACAAGTATTTCATTCTAAATGTCCATACACAACATATATCAAAAATAACATCAGGCCTTCAACCTAGTAATTGTGACCAGAACAATAATTATTTTAATAAAGAGCTAACTCCATTGCAGCAGATGTTGTAGAAAAACTGCTTATCAATAAGCAGTTGATTAATTTTGATATGGGAAAGAGTGGTTGAGATTTCTGAAATGAAAAACAGATGGTTTCCAAATAATGGCTAAATCACCAAAGCTTTGTTACCCTTCACTGACTTGTCTTGTTGCACTGCAATTAAGGCCTGCCTAGCTACTTATGGGCAAGGGAGCAACGGCTCTTTGTAATGATTGGCTCATTCTTGTTAGTTCAGGAAGGAATTCCAAATGAAAAAGTCATTCTGAGAAACACTCCGTAAATTGCCTGACCTGGATATGCAAACTCAACTCCATAAAGTATTCATGGACTATAGCAATCCAACCTTAACAAACCTGTACATCTGAAGACTCCTCTAAACTTTGAATTTTATACTATTACATAAAAGACTACGATAAACACTTTTAAAACCAGTTAGATCAAGTGACTCTCTAACTTTGGAAATTGGGCAAATCAGTGCACAACTGAAATTTCTTTCATAGTTATCACATGGAGTCTGGATTTTTACACCATGCTAAGATTGAAGCAAGGAGGCCCACTAACTCCCTACAATATAAGGTTAGCCCTTTACTATATGCATGTGGTTTCATAAATCACAGAATGCTAAATAGAATTTAAGTCACTGTTCGGTCTGCCTTGGGAGCATGGTTGTGCCTAGGCTAGTATGCCTGTTAAACTAACAGAAGTTGCATACACCCCATTGCTAAGACACAACGTGGCTTGTTTGGCTTGGATTTAGCCTGATGTTTGAATCTATCCTGGTTTAGTCAACAACTGTGGTTAAAAAATTGTGACAATGTCTGAATCCAGTTCTCCCACTCCTTGTCTCTCTCTGTATAGATGCACTTTTGGAAAAACACCCCTGGAGAAACATGCCCAAAACATCTTAAATATTTCTTTTGAATTCTAACTTTAAACCTGAGCTTACATTTAAACAAAATGGGATTGTTGAGCAAATTACCAATTGGTTACTAGTGCTGATCATCTGTCAGAGGAACAAAATCCATAGCCCAAATATGTTCCATGTGTTGTGGAGAATATTCACAGGGTGAGTGAGGAAAAAAGGCATAGGGCAGCATGCAAAGTCCTGTTGAGCTAGCAGAAGTCAACTTGCATAACACTGCATGTAGTTCTCACTTGCTAACATAATAAATGTAGTACTCTAAGCCAAATGCTATGTACATCACAGCCAAAAGCCATTTCTCTCATAACACAAAAGCCAAATCCACTGACTACAGCAATATAACTCAAATAAATAAATATGAAACGTTGTGCCTCTTCTTATCTCTCCTCCAAAACTTTTTGTGACATCCAAAATAAGCTAATATTTCAGGACAAAGAACAAAGACAGCTGCTTCTTACATTTTGATTAGATGAGCCCAGCACTTCTGAATAAGAAAGCACTTGGATACTACTTTAATTACCACCAATAAAAACATACTGCTCTTTAGAAAACATAAAGCATAATATTAATATACACTGGGAAAGAAGCAGTGTGTTTACTACTTAAAGTAAATGGAACATATGCATTTAAATGTTACTGTAAAGTATGTATGTGATGCATTCATCACATATATAACAAGGAAACATAATTCATTTACTTTTGAAAGGTGCTTTGTGAATTCAGAAAACAGCATTTATAAAAAATTGATATTTGGGGCACTGATACAACAATATCAGTTCCAGTATTGATTCTAGAATAAATAATTAATAAGCTGAACTTAATGACAGGGTAGCATGGAGAGTACTTGCCTATAAAGTCGCCAAGAGTCGGACACAACTAAATGATTAAAACAAGAACAATTGTATGATAAAGTTTCAGCTATAGTTCCTAATGTGAATCACATTTTGGGTTTCTATTTATGAGGATGTCCTCATTCACATTTCAGCAGGTACTCTTTTAAAGGTCTCTTTTACTCTATTCAATCTTGGGTACACTTTTCCCACCTTTTATATTTATGTATATGTTTCTATAGCCTCCTGCCTTTCTTCCTTTTCCATAAATGAAGTAATTTTCCTCATATCAATTGCATCACAGATTTAAAAAGGACACATAAAGGCACAGCGGTGACTTTATCAAACTAATATACAGTATGTGATTAGCCTTGCAAGAGCATTGTCTAAAATAATGGATGAAATACCATCATGCAGCCAAAATACAACTAAACAAAAAAGAGGATAAAATTAAACCTGCCCTTAAAGCATTTGAATATATGATGGGGGAGTGTGTCACTTCCTCCTGCGTGATCTTTGGCTGGGTGCCTGCCTGCTTCATACTTGCAAAATCCTTATGGCCAATGAATGATAAAGTTGTCTGTGTTCAAATCACAATTTCAATGTTGTTAGTTGCAATGTAAACAGAGTGCTGGGGACAGCAGGTCAGTCATTATATCTGACCACTTGAAAGTGAATAAGCCGTATTTGCTCAGACTTTACAAGACCTTTAGAAATAAGAGAGGAAGATAAAAGCAAGAATCATTTACAATATGAGCTATCCAGTCAGTGCAAACAAGGATCCCAGTACATAGATAAGTACAAATGTTTGCTCTGAGCACCATGTACTTTTTAAATTCAGGCACTGTCTCAAAACAACAGATGTGACAGACAGCCTTGCTGATTCTTAAATAGCAATAAACGTTGAAAAGGGCAACAATAATGCATTCTATGCCACTCCTTTCAAATAAATCTAAGCAACTTACAAGTCCTATATTGTATCCTCATCATCATATTACATAAGACTAATCAAAGCACACACCCAAGCTGAAAATATAAACACTCACAATAAAATCTTTACTGCACAATGCCTGTAATTCATCCCCCCCTTCAAGAGGGAGAGAGCTGCTTTCATCTTGGGGATACATGATGCCTTAAGACAGGGGTGTCAAACTCGCGGGCAACAGGCCAGATGCGTCACGCGCTGGCCACACCCAGTTTAGCAAAGGGGGAAAAAGTCACGATATGACATGTGACGCCACCGTGACGCTGTGAGTTTGACACCCCTGCCTTAAGAGAAAAGCCTAACAGAAAATTCTCACTTTGGAGCATCACAACAGCTCATGAGGGTTGGAGATTTTTAGCATACAGTACAACCACTGCACACAAATCTTGGACAAAATATTCCATTTGGAGGAGGCAGTCCCATAGATAACCAGTCCACAAGCCATAGAGGAAATCAATCTATTCCCCAAATTTGCTTCATTTGAAAATTTAAAAAATAGCAAAAGGTAAAAAGATAGCCCCTCTTTGGACAATTTAGAAATATGAAATATAAATAAATATAAATAAAAAGAAATCCTGGCATTTTCATGGACCCAGCCATATTTTGGAGGGGCAACATTGCAGAAATGGGTTACCAGTGATGAATTTTCTGATGTTTTTAAACTCCTCATTCTAAACTACTACAGCCCTAGGTTTCTCTGATTAATGGCAATACTTAGCTTCTGAACATAGACATGGCTAGTTGGTATACTAAAATAACATATATGTCCTATTAGCTGAAGATGTATCATTTCTGTAATTAATAATGAGAGTGGGCTATGAAAAGCATGAAAAACATCTGTGAAAAAATATGAACATTATTTTAGCAAAGGTGTTTCGCATCTTTTGTTTTCAAAAAGAAATATCTGTTTTCTGAATTATGAGCCTGAATTATGAGAATAGAGCCTTTGAAAAAATTCCCCCGTGCAAATAAAGCAAATAAAACCACTCCAATCATAGACTGAAATCTAGCATGACTGGAGAGGTGCTCTAAATCATCCTTTACCTGTATATCATAACTATTTATTTATAAGATTTATTTTGTGGAAGCATTAAAATATGATTCCCTACTTGCAGTATACCATGGCACATTCCACTCAAGTCATCCTGAAGCAATCCCCAACAATTCTGGAGGCTTTCAAGAATGGACTGGACAGCCACTTGTCTGAAATGGCATAAGGTCTCCTGCTTGAGCAGGGGGTTTGACTAGATGACCTCCAAGGTGCCTTCCAACTCTGTTATTCTATGACTTCTAATTCCAAAATGACTACATTTTGGAATTAGAGCCGAGGTGGCGCAGTGGTTAGAGTGCAGCACTGCAGGCTACTTCAGCTGACTGCTAGCTGCAGTTCGGCAGTTCAAATCTCACCGGCTCAAGGTTGACTCAGACTTCCATCCTTCTGAGGTGGGCAAAATGAGGACCCAGATTGTTGGGGGCAATATGCTAACTCTGTAAACCGCTTAGAGAGGGCTGTAAAGCACTATGAAGCGGTATATAAGTCTAAGTGCTATTGCTATTGCTACATGCCTCCATCACGTACCAGTATTGCAATACCAGATGAAAGTACATAAATTGCAGCTTTTATATCATGACATTGCGCACATTTTATTATTTGTTCCCTGGCAGATGCCCACATTTTCACTTACACTCAACAAAGCAAGACCACAGGAGATATAATAGGCCAGGAAAAACGCAAATGGCAAGGAGTGCTAAAGACAGGCGTCCCTCTCTTGTGTTTCCTGAAGCTCTAGTACTTACATATGCGACTAGACTTTGGGCATTTGTGAATTATTGGGAAAAAATACTTGTTCTTCTTTTCTATTTAAATAAATTCATATATATTTGTATACCTGAAGAACAATTTTCCTTCTTAGGAATTTTTAGAAGAATATTTGCAAGGAGAAATAACGACTTTTAATTCTTATTTATATTGCTTGTTTTCCATACTGGAGGCTCTAGCAGCTGCACTGAAAACGAACAATTTTTTTGGGGGGGGGTGTTATCTGGGGGAATATCTGACAGAGAATATTGCATCTCTTTTTGCTTCCTCTGATTTTACTACATGGGGGAAGTGTTAAGAAAAGGTTCCTTTGCTTGCATCTTAAAATCTTTGTACAAGAGAGGAACCATGGAGCAGATAAGAGCATTATAGCAGTGCAATTCCCCCCTCCCCCCAATTTTTTCTCATATATTTTGCTGAAATAAAATTTGCTTTTAAGGGGGAAAGTCACATTGCTCCTTCAGTTTACTTGCAGACCAGCAAACATATGTATACCAACCATCTATCTCTCCAATCATTTTTCTAGCAGCTTCAGCTTTCCCAGTTCTCGTGCTTGGGTTAAATTCCAAGGAGAAACCTTATGAGGAGCACCTCCCATAAAGTGTTAGATGAGATGGTCAGGGTAGAAAAAGGGAGGGAGAGAGGCAGGAAGAATTTTTTTAGATTGGGAAGTGTGTGTTTTCAGTTATGGAAAGCTAAACAATAGAAAACCACAATACTACCAGTAGCTGTCTCTATCATTTCTACCAATTAATGAAGCTCAAAAATTCCACTAGGACACATTTGAAAGAAATTTTCAAGCATCTGAAAGGAATGGAGAAAAAGAAATGTGTCTTTTGTAAGAGAAGTAAACTTGGGAAAAATTGCCAGGCAGATTTGAGCATGACGTTACCGGAAACATCTTAGTCACTGAGCTGCTCTGAGACAACTCAGCCTAGGCCAGTGATGGCGAACCTTTTTTGGCTCGTGTGCCAAAAGGGTGAGCGCACGTGCTAGCGCGCACGCGCACATGCCCATGCCCTCCCCCCATGCATGCGCACAACCCCCACGCTGCCCCCCCCATGCATGCACACAACCCCCCCATGCTGCTCCCACACACACTCACCGAAGCCTCCGGACTCCTGAAGCCTGGGGACGGCGAAAAACGGCCAAACGGGCCAAACGGAAGTTTGGAAATGAACTTCTGGTTGGCCCATTTGGCCGTTTTTCACTGTCCCCAGGGTTCAGGAGGCTTTCCTGAAGCCTGGGGAGAGCGAAAATGGCCGAAAAGGCGGCCAAAAATCAGCTGGCACGCTGGAGCTGACATAGGGCAACGTCTCGCGTGCCCTCAGATATGGCTCCGCGCCGGCCTAGGCTAACTATCTGTCATGTGTATCATTTCTTTTTACCTCCAAAGAAGAAATAACACTTCCTCGTTGTATACCCCAATGACTCTTATACACAGGAATGTTGGGATAGAAACGTATGGATATTTATTTTACTTATTAATGAAATTTATGTGAAGTTTATATGAAATTTCCATGAGATAAATTTGTATCACAAGAAATATTTTTAATTGATAATGAATCAGTACAACAAAATGAAGATTACCGCACTCTGTAATGCAACATAAGTGAATTGGGAAAATATTTTGGGGCAAAATATAATAACAGAACTTTGTCAAGTGAATTTCATAGATCTAGGTAACAATTGTTGCAACTAGCTGAGGTCAGAAATGAAATACAGACCTATTAGTATAAACAAAAGCTTTTCCTTGATACCACATTCCAAAATCAGGAAAACACACTCACAAATTGTTGCGCATTTGCACCGGTAGTCTTATATTGAATCATGTCATAGATTCTTCTGCTTTCACCTTTCCAAATATGCAGCCCATATGCTTAATAAATACACCCAAGTTTGAAGTAGAGGGACTCTGGAGACCTCTTAAATCGTGACATTTTCACAAGGCCGCTGCCAGTTTGCTGTTCCTTATTTTCTCAGATACCCAATGTACTCGCAGTGCCATTGACAAGTTTGAACTGCACAAGTTTATCAATCCTTTCAAACTAAGTGGAAACAGATATTTTAAACACATTCCTTAATCTGACTTATACCAGGCAAGTTTCCTAATGGTGCAGTAGGTAATCAATATTGTTGCCAGTTGATTTATATTGCCTGTCAAGGAGAAGTAATTTTATGCTTTCAGGTGAAACCTGTTTGCAGATACTCTTGACCAAGCGCATGCCTCCAATCCACACAGCAGCTCGTGAGCACGCCTTTGTGGTTATGGAATCAGTTTCTTTCATACATGCTCATTTCCAAGGCCCATGGGGCATATTAATTTATATGCAGTGCTGCAGTCCAAAATTCAACAGCACATTATTACCAGCTGCAAAGCCCTTCATTTTCTACTAAGAGTTTACAGTGGTATGCAGCTGGGCCTATAAAATATTATTCAGGGTGATGCACTTTTTATACAGCATGGATCAAGCTGTACAAAGTTGCATTTGATCTGACTTTGACATGTGAATCAGTTTATGCAGGTTGAGCTGATGCTTGGGTTATATATCATGAGATACTTTAGAATATGTACATAAAATGTTCTATAAGAAAACAACTTGTTAATTTTGAAATGCTGGTTTTCAGAAGTTTAGCCGGACATGAATTAGAATTAAATGAAGGAATATTCAGACCAGACCATAAAAAAGCTTTCTTGACCAAGGTCTTTAGAACCATGCTACTGAGTTGTTACTCTTGATACCTGAAAGACTTCCATCATGTAGAATTTTGTGATCAGTAACCACTTCTGTGTGTATTATATTGCAAATGTGTAATCTACGCAAGGCGGGCACTTTTCTATTTGTATACAGATAGACAGATAATTAATTCATTGTAATATTTTCAGTGTCTAAGAATAGATTTATGATGTTAATAAAGTCAATCTGAAAGTGTAAGAGAGGGCAGTTTAGCCAAATGCAGCCTAGAGACTTTCATTAAAGTTGAGCAGAATATTCAATGATCACATCTAAAGCAAGTTTTTATATGCCCCCCCCTATTCATTTATTATGATTTGTAATAAATACCAATTTTTATCTCTCCCAAAAGATTAAAGAAATCTGTATAAAACTGTGTTCAACAAAGGACAAAAGCCTTGGCCAAAGGATTTTGAATATTATAAAACTGATGTAAGATGTCAGAAAAGACATCATTTCAGTCTGTTCCATTTAACTAGTTTGTCCTAGTGAGTCAGCAGCAATGCACTTTCAATATTAATTACATGTCCTTCATCAGAAAGCAACACAGTTTGTTTTTGTTTTGTCTAATCAAAACATTAGTTTCACGTGAAAAACAATAGCCTAAAGATATTTTGCACAAGTTGTTGGATATGCAAGGATGCAACGATAAAAATCAAGCTTGTTCCATAGACCTACCTGGGAAACTCTATACAACCTTGTTCTACAATCACTTATCAATCAGTTTATCTTCTTCTAGCTTGCACTCTAATCAGGGGTTAATGGTATTCAGAATTCTGTGACTTACTGTGAGATGTGAGTTATTGGAGTCAGCAAAGTCTCCCCTTCCAAGTCAAGTTCATCAGCAAAGCTGTTTGTTCTAATGAATGGTCCTGTATGTGGCTCTAAAAATGGAGAGTTCCTTTTAACTGCGGAAGAAAAACAGGCAAGTAAAGGTTATCTATATCTAAGCGCTACAAAACATTTTAAAAGCTGTAAAATATTGAGGAATATAGAGAAAATAATTAAAAGGCAGAATCAAATGTTAAGTTTATAAATCGAAGAAAATGGTATCACTGCCTACGTGCATTCAAAGAAAAGGAAAACATGAGGGGTTTTTTTTAATGGTTCTTTTTGCTCTGGGATTATGGTATAAATGTCTGTCCTTGTAAACTATTTTTTCCCCTTTGGTAATATAGAAAGCAGTGCTTTTAGATATAAGAACTCTATGTATTAAACAAAAGCAAAGAAATATAATGAACCTTAAAAGATATACAGTATTTTGCTTCAGCAATTGTGGATATTAGCAAGCTTAACATGTGGAATTTTATGACAAAAATAAAAGCATAACACTTTATTAAGTATAAATATTACACTTAAACTAGGGGTTGTATAATAGATTATATTATCGGATATGCCCAGTAACTTGTAATAATTTAGGAACAGAACTCTATAACTCTCTATATATTGTTCTTAACAATAGCCCTTTTTCTCAAAAATCTTATAAAGTTGAGGCATGTCCACCTAATAGACACTATGTCTAGGGCTTACAAACTCCTAACCCACTGCCTTAACCACTTGCTCAAACTTTATTACTTACTGTGACCGATTCCCAATAAACTGATGATGAACATAGATCCTGGCAATAACTGTTATAACCCATACCGTCTAGATTATTATCACAACGTGATAATACTTAGGGCCTATAAGGGTTTTAATGTGGTCCTGAGCAGAGATAAGCAATCTTTTTTTTCTATCAAAAGATGTACTTTCTCAGAGGTAATCTGTCAGAAACACATAGGTTGAAATATGCAGCGCATAGAGTAATTTTGACTGTGCAATATGATTTCCATGCCAGGGGATCTGTACTAAACATGCCAACCTCCAGGTTCTGAATCAGGTGGGTTAAGAGAATGAAAGCAAAGAGTAGCTGAGTTTACCTGGAGAAGTGGGAGATGGTTGCTCTGAGGTAAAAGATGTCCAGGAATGCTGTCGATCTGAATAAACAGATGAAAAGGACAAGAGGGAATGGACAGAACAGGGAAACAGAAAAGGAGAAAGTGATCTAAGGCCTCCGTTACGGTATCAAAGTCACAATTAAGAAAACAAGAAAGGAGGTTTTAAAATTATCATTTCAATTAAAACAATGCTAGTAAGACACATGCATCAACTGTGTCATTTGTGTATTATACAAGTGCCAAATAAAAATACACAATCTTGCCCAGCATATTCTAATAAACAGTGCTACAACAATTGTAACATATATCAGGAACTGCCTTGCTCAAGATAACCCTGATCCTCTGTCCAGACATCAGGAGCGATACACGGATCGCAGGCCTTGCAGTAGCTTTCATGTCTGACCCCCACTTGCATTTCATAAGGCTTTGACAACTGCTCTGTTCAAGCAGACCTTTGACCTTGGGTGACTGAGAGGTGATTGTTTTTTAATGTTTGTAGCATGCTGATATGTTTAGTTGCTTTGTTGTACACCAGCCGCGGTGGCGCAGTGGTTAGAGTGCAGTACTGCAGGCTACTTCTGCTGATCACTGGCTGCCAGCAGTTTGGCAGATCGAATCTCACCAGGCTCAAGGTTGACTCAGCCTTCCATCCTTCCCAGGTGGGTAAAATGAGGACCCAGATTGTTGGGGGCAATAGGCTGACTCTGTAAACCGCTTAGAGAGGGCTGTAAAGCACTGTAAAGCGGTATATAAGTCTAAGTGCTATTGCTATCCAGAACAGGAGTGATTGGGATGGTCTACAAATGTTAAAATTCTAACATAAAAAAAATTAAGGGGGGAGGGGGAAGGCAGTGATAGCCTTTCATTGATGGAATCTGTAGGAGATAATTCTCCCTCTGCATCCAGGCCCTCATGTCTCCTTGGAACATATTAAGGAGCTGGAAAGGGGAAATGTGACTTTTGCTTCCTTAGATAATGTTTTTGGTGCAAGAGCACTGGATCCTTATCCACTGAATACACATACTGAACTGACCTACCTACTTCTTACAATTATAGGAATGAGAAAGGTACTTATCATATCATCTTAAAAATAAGCTGTTTTCCTCCTTTAATAGGTGAATTACAATAATAGGAAGATGGCAAGTGTTGCCAGTTTTGCTTCCTGCACTTCATGCTAAGTTAATAAGTAGTGAAGAGTGTATGGAAATCATGGCAAGCAATGTTAAAATTCAGAATCCAGCATGCTATAGGTAAAGATAGCTTCCTTAACTTACCAAGAAATTTTAACATGCCTGTTTCTCCTGTATACTTGTAAGAGTTTCAAGAGAACAGAAGACAGGGAGAAGGGTGGGGTGGAAAGAATAGATGTCAGAAGGAAAGGAGATTTTTGTTCCAAAACTGGAGTCAGCATCTTGTCTTTTAAATGTTAGAATTCCCAGTTAAAGGTTAGTATCGGTTATGCCCAGAAAGCAATGAAAGAGAGCTTTAACATGTTTTGACTTGCATAATCTATTCAGAAATCCAGAACTAGATGTGAACTTATAACCTGACACACATTCAAATGTGCGGTTTTTCACAGATAGTTGTTTTCTACTCCATATTTTAAAAAATTGCAAATTAAAGATGTGATTTTAAAAGTGTTTTCTAAGGTTTTTGTTTTAAAATACTTAGTTCTAAAACTGAATAAAAAGAATTGAACTATTATTGTATAAATGTATTTTCAGAGTGGGATGGATTACAGATGTATATTATAATTTGTTGAATCTAAATACATGCAAATACCTGAGTGATGAGTCCAGATACTATTTTAATAATATTGAGGCAGAACATTTTTAATCAACTCTCACAAGCTAAAGCATTTTTTTTAAAGGGACCCTTGTCCAAAACAACCTCCTAGATAGAAATTATATGTTCTATTGCAGATTAATGCTGGGGTTATTAAAACCACAGATCCATAAAACCTTTCCATCTGATATCCTTAGACACAATTATATCTTTATATCATCAGACAGACAGAAAATTGTAATCATTGGCATTAGAATGGAAGCAACTGGGTAGTGGCAACCAGTTACAAAAATGCTGAAAATAATACATGACATAATAATATTGAATTAATACATTACTTAAGACCAGTGTTTCTCAATCTTAGCAACTTTAAGATGTGTGGAGTTGAAGTCATTATTACAACTACAATATACATTTTAAGACTCAGATGCCAATAACATGGTTTGGTCTCGTTTAAATTGTAGCTCCTTATTTTAATGCATGCAAATTATATTTTAGTTTTTCAAATTTGATGGCCATTTTACTTCTAGTAAACAAAATAACTGAAAGTCTTACCAGAATTTTCATAGGGATCCGTACGAAAAATATCAGCTTTCCTATCCTCCAACACATGGTCAAATGTGATTTGTGGAACAGGTAAAATCTTATCAGGAGAAAGTGATCCATTATCCTTTTCTGCTTTGGTTTTCTTCCTTTTTACCTTACAAAAACAAGTATTTAAATATTCTTTTAAAAAACAAGCCCCAATCCTTTAATTCATCACCTTAGGTTAATTTAAAATTAGGGGGGAAAAAACCTAGAGAAATTACAATGTATGCGAATATTATACAATTTAACCTCCATTTTCTTTAATCTAGTGAGATTATTCCAATCATAAAAGAGTAAATAAAGAGTAAAATGTTCTAACCATTATAATTCAAAAGGCACATGTTTCTGCTTTACAACTGGCATTTATTATCATGGATCTTCACTGTGCAATTATTCAGAAAACTGTAAGCTTTTTACATTAAATGATCACAGTCATTAATAAAGTCTAAATGAGGTGATGACTAGACTCACTATTCCATCCATCCATCCATCCATCCATCCATCCATCCATCCATCCATCCATCCATCCATCCATCCATTACTATAACAAAATTAAATTGCTTCAGATAACCTTAATGAGGAATTACTTGTTTAGCCAGCTCAATATTATTTCCTGAGAATGGCATTGAACTCCTGGATATCTGATGGGAGTTTCAGGAGTTATTCTGTGAAATCATCGATAATCACCTATTGAGGCACGTAAAGGGCAGTGTACAGGGGGCTGATGAGCCCTTACTGTAGGTCCCTTCCAGCTATGATTCTATGATTCTCTGGAGGTAACATACACAGTTTCATAAATGTTACCAAAGACCCATAACGTTTTACAGTTTGGTTCTTTGGTTCCTAGTAGCTATTTTTACTTTATTTTGAAGTGCTGTCTTTAATACATCTCAGAGTATTTAGATACCCAATGCCTCTATCCTGTTTTCATTCTGGAAACTTTTTTTTTTAAAGACGAATATAATAAATTTATCTACATCTTTTCCCCCTAAAAAAATTGTAAATGGGAAATATCGATACTAAATTAGAGCTAAAATCACACATATAAATAAACAAAACAGAATTACCTTGTTTGAACAGGTTTTTTTGGGGGGGGGAACCACCCTGTACACAATTCCTCTCTACCTACTTAATTAGAATTCTTTGCCAAGACAGGAAGCTTTAAAAAGAAATTATTTTCCCCTATCCTTGCCCAAAGTGTAGGGTGGAAGAGACTTCATAAATCATGTAAAAGATCTCCTAAGACTGTTGGGACTATGTAACTGTAATTGTAACTGTTAACTATGCATATAGTTAAAAAGTTACCAGATCCATTGCTATGCATTGCCAGAAATATTCTACTGAAAACATGAGGTAGCTTCTAGAAAGAACCCAAATGAAGCGAAATGTCCCCATATGTTTCTGTATTCCTGTGATGTATATTATTTCTACTGAATATACTTCAAGATGCTGGCTCAATTACAAATGTATTTAGGTGGTATTCAGATGTAGATTATACTGTACCTCCATTTACTGGACTCAGGGCATTTCCATGAAGGAATAAACAGCAAAATATTTCAGGAGGAATACTGTATCCCCTTGAGCCATATTCCAAAACATTGTAAAATAACAGTTTGCCATTTGTCACCCTTTTTAAATTCCTCACAGTTTCACTAACTGCATGTTAGTTTGATGCAGATTCTCCTGAAGAAAATCTTTTGAAGGATAAAATTGCCCCCCTCCCCCCAAGTTCTGCTTGTCACTGAAACAAGAGAAGTTTTTATGCATTTTGAAGCACTGAACAGAGAAGGAGGCCACAAAAGGTAACACAACTCTCCACAATTTTATAAAAGTGTCATGTCAGGTAGGCAGGCTGACCAGCCTCTCATGTTCCAGACTGTAACACTACATGAAAAATAACATCTTCTGCATGGATGCTTTATTTTGGAGAGCCTCTGGTCAAAATATTGAACAAGGCTATGTACCAATACGCCTATTTGATGGGAAAGAACTTCATTTCCATCCAGCTTTAAATATTAAGTTGTTCAATAAAAAATGTCAAATGAAAACAAAAATGTATTCATTACCGACACCATCGCTATTTTCTTTGGCTTGGGACTAGGAGACAACAGGTGATAACTTCTGGAAGGCTTTTTAATATATATTTTCCATGTGGAAGAATCTGGGTTTTCTGATGCATAGCACCTCCAGGCTGTCTAAAATATTTGTTAGAAACACACAAAAGATAAAGTTAGCAAGAAAACAGTTATGCATCTCTCAGATATTAGTCTAGGTTGCATGGATATACACTTTTATATCTCTAAAGAATACCCTAAGCCAGGAATTGTAGAAATTTCAAAACAGAGGCAGAAGAGTGGAGGGATAAAAGAAAAAAAATATGTGCCACTTATGAAGCAATGAGTTACTGAGCATACTTTACATTTAGTTATTGAACAGGTCCAAATAAAAAAATGCATTTATGACTCAAAGCCTCACATTGCTTCCTTCTGCAGTAGCTGCAAATGAAAACTGGATGAAGACTGAAAAATCATCAGCCCAGTTTCATTACTGGAAAAATAAAATAATAATCTTTCTGAGCAACGTTTGATATAATAAACCAAATCTACCCTTTTAATAGTTGTAATACATGTAAGAAAACTAGTATTTAAGCATGAAGGCACCTGAATAAGAGAAGCAGCTGCTGGAATTTGTCGGTTGAAATGCTTTTGCCTTTGTTTCTGTTGTACCTTCAGAGCAAAACCAGAACCAAGGATTCCCTGAGGAACAGAGGAAATTAGTAGTATAAACCAATCAATCAGTTACATAAATGCCATTTCAAATATAAGGTTTGTGGTAAATTCAGCTACCATGGAATTTGGAGCAAAGGTTGAGATTTTAATGAATTTGGGCATGTTTATTGACAGCTGCATCATCCCTGAAATATCCAATTAGCTCTATTTGAGGTGGAATATTTCCAGTATTTTATACTCTCTAGCATTTGCACACTTAAGAATTGTTGCATAATGTAAACTCATAGCACAAAAAGTGGGTCTTATTCTTGCTGTTCGTAATATATTTTATATATATGAATATTAATATGTATTTAAGTAATAAATCCATGACTTTCTGGGGTTGATAACAAAATGAATACATAAATGTCAGGATCTTTTGAATTGGTTTTGGCAGCGCTTTGAATTATTATTTCTGCAAAATGGCAACAAAACAGTGCAATTGTTGCCTTGAAGGTGTTCCTTGATCACCTTCAACTTCTCAGCTGCTTAAGTTTCCTTTTTGAACAAATTCCACTCAGGAAGTCCACTCAGAAAACCCTCCCCTCAGGAATTAAATAAAGTGACATAAGCCAGGGAGACAGCAGATCACTATATATTGAATACTTCAAGGAATTTTAAACCTATTTCTTGTGATTCATTGTGCAAGAGCCTTACATATCAAATGTTTTTCCTCCTTAAGAATTATCAAAAGCATATGTTGCCATCAAATTAAATGAAGATGGTAGACAACAACTGCAGAATCTATCTATCTGTACTCTATATTACAGTAAGTGTGTGTTTGTATGTATGCATGTGTATATGACAGCAATGGAACGCAAGATCGCAAGGAAATCACAGCATACTTAAATAAAGATCTAGGTATATCTTACCAAATGCTCAGAAAAGTTTGAAGCGATAATGGTAACATCATGTTTTACTGAAATAATGTTTATTATTTCATAAGAGCCGAGGTGGCGCAGTGGTTAGAGTGCAGTACTGCAGGCTACTTCAGCTGACTGTTCAGCAGTTCAGCGGTTCAAATCTTACCGGCTCAAGGTTGACTCAGCCTTCCATCCTTCCGAGGTGGGTAAAATGAGGACCCAGATTGTTGGGGGCAATATGCTGACTCTGTGAACCGCTTAGAGAGTGCTGTAAAGCACTGTAAAGCGGTATATAAGTCTAAGTGCTATTGCTATTGCTATTGCTATTATTGCCTTTATGTTTCCTGTTTGGGGGTTTTTTTTTTCTTCCTCTCTTTAACTCATGTAAGCTGCCCAGAGTCATTTTGGAGTTGGGTGACAACCTAAATCTAAATCAATATTATTCCTTATTTTGTTTTTACAATTAATATTTTAGTTTTTGCCCTTATGGCAGTCAACATAACAAATTTTCACCTCTTGTAAGCTGTATTGAGTTCAGTGCAATGTAAAAGAAGTAGATAAAATTAATGTATAGTTAATATTACATTACATAGGGGCTAATAAAAATCAATCCTAATATATGTATGTATAACTAAAAAAAAGTTTGGACTAGTATAAACAACTTACTGCAGGCAAGGCAAAAAATGATATTGCAAATACAGAAAAGCAAGATGCAATAGTTTTTCCTATCCATGTTTGAGGCACCTTGTCTCCATAACCAATGGTTGTAACAGTCACCTGAAATCAAGAAATAAAAATGATTACCATGTGGTCATCTAGCTTTATTAATATTTCAAATTATTTCTGAAGTATATTTATGTATTATAAACTATATATTTTATAAAAACTAGAAAAGTTTTTTATTCATAAGAAATTAAAAGTATTTTATAGTTACCATACCTTGAAGTCTGCAATGGTACTTTTTTTCTTCAGAAAAATGTCTTTTAGGATATTCCTATATATGCAAATTAACTAATAAGCTTATAAAACTGTCTAAATTCAGAACAGCATCTATCCTACTTCTCCAGGCATTTTGCTTCTTAGAGCCCTTCTGCACTATAGTGCTGGACTCTAGGAATAAAGTGACTGAAATGATCAGTTTTAGCTCATTAAAAACAAAAACATAATTTCACAAAAATACCTTCACTTTAATTTAATGTTTAAATTATTTTTTTTAATCTTTTAAACATAATTTCACAAAAATATCCTCACTTTATTATTTTTATAAATAACTCAAGGTGGCACACATACCAATTACTCCTTCTCCTATTTTCCCCACAATAATAATCCTGTGAAGTAGGTTGGGCTGAGAGAGAATATGATTGGCCCAACGTCACCCAGATGGCCAAAAGTGGGATTAGAACTCTTAAGAGGTCCTCCTGCCACAGAGGACAGTAATCAGGTAGAATCTAGATGTTTGCCTACAAGAGCACGCAAACTAGAAATCACCACTTGCATCAGCTCAAGTCAGAAAATTTTAATATGCAGCAGAAAAAGAGAAGTAGAAGTTGCCTTCCTGGTGGGCTGGTGGTGGTGAGATGATGATGTCATGTATTGTGCCTTCAAGCAATGCTAAATGGCTAGTACACATACTGGAGCAGATTAGACATGACAATCAACTTCCATTAGTCTTTTAAAATCCTTCTTTCAAATTTCATAATTTAGTCACTTATCTGAAATAGTATAGGTTCTCCTGCTTGAGCAGGGAGCTGGACTAGAAGACCTCCAAGGTCCTTTTCTATTCTATTCTATTCTATTCTATTCTATTCTATTCTATTCTATTCTATTCTATTCTATTCTATTCTATTCTATTCTATTCTATTCTATTCTATTCTATTCTATATTCTGATGAATCTATCATACACAGCTCCATGTATATAACTAGCTTTTAGTGTTTCACATTCAAGGAAGTTTGGAAAGTTGAACTGCCACTTTCTATAATAGAATTCAGAACATGCCTTCCAGTACAATGAAAACCATCCATACAATCATATCTCAACATCATAATAATGTGGTTTTAATAATATGTGAACAAGCCTACCTACTTCCTGGGCTTATGCATTCCATCCTTTCCTTCTATGTGATCCATAGAAGGTATCTGGAAGCTATTATTTCCTCAGGTTTAAAACAGATCATCTTCAAATTGTGGTTTGGTTTTATAAAAAGTAACTGCAATTCACAAATCTGATGATCTGGGTCACCACGGTTAACAAAAAGCAGAAGGAAACGTACCAGAATTTATTCCTCCTAGATGGGCAGAAGCGAGGAGAACGGAAATCTGCAAACTAAATAGGTATGCACAGGACTGTTTAATAGCTAAACAAAGCCAATACCCCTCTCCTTAAAAAATCATTAATAGTTTCCAATATTGATGGGCTACCACAAAATAAAACTCTAGATGTTCACCAGACATAATTACTTGTAGTTATAATTATACTTATCATGATACTAACAGAGTTCACATTTCCAGGCCTTATCATGATTTTTCCTCATGTAGTGTTCTACATTCATATTTCATTCTCATTTTTTAATCTTTTTTCTGCATTAGCACTATAACTTTATGATAAGGCATTTATTTATTATTATGCTACCAAGCAGCATAAAAATCTAGGGAGAGAGATTAATGTTCTCCTAAGATGCAGTGCAGCATAAAGAAGCAAGAGGTTTTTCAGCCAAATGGCTACATAAAAACTAATTTCTTGAATCCTATCCCAGTCCTCTTAACATTTCCCTAAAATAGCTCAACATTCCATCTCAATAAACTCTTTTAGATTTCCAGGCCAAGTGTAGTAACCAAAATAAGTAACCCAACTAATCAAAGTTGGGTGCTGGTATCTAATTTGTACATTAAAATGTTTAGACAGCTGTTATGTCAGTTATTTGTATATCCCCACAACCTCATGCATCTGTGGGGTAAGAAAGAAACCTATCATTACACTGTCACGTATGGGAGAACCTTAATTTAGGAGAAAGAAAAGTGCATAGGAAATGAAATTACAAAAGAGCTCATGTTAACATGCTGTAAATTCAAAGCATTAATTGAAGCCTTCATGACTTGGAAAACTTTACAACGCATGAAGTCTCAGGGCATCCTGCCCAAAGTCTACTCTTCTCTATAGAAAAAACTGTGCCAGTCCAATCCAATCATTTTGGGTTTATTTTACTGTATGGAAAGATCTGTATAAAAGGGAATTACAGTCCAGGTGAAAAATGCTGTAGGGGAGATTTATATAATAACAGGAAAAGTAGGCAAACAAGCTAGGGACAGAACTATCACTAGTGTAAGTGATGTAAATCAATTTAATGACTGAAATAATTCTTTAAATTCATTCAAATATTTATTTGCAACACTGGGATGTTTATGATAGGACATAACAAATTTTGTGAGAAAATATTTTCAAAATGTTCATTTGAACATGCACTGAAATATTGTTTAAATATGTACTTTCACGGAAAATATTTTTAACACTGCAGATTAAAGTAGAAAAGGGACAGAACAACTTACAAATAAAGTTCCCCTGATCTTTTATTCGTACATCAACCATCTTGTGACGAAAATGAGTAATTTAGAGGATTATGCCCCAAAATTAGCTAATGGGCATTTTGCAGCCTTATCATATGCAGATGATATAGTAACAATATCAACTGGACTAAAATGAACTCTGAGGACTCTAGATGCTTACTATTATGAGGAAGTACTTGAGATCAACTGTAATAAAAACAATTTTTTAATTTCTGCAAAGTGATGTAGAGACCATGCCTGTTGGTTCTAGAGCCAGACAAAAATATAGTTCTTTAAACATTTGGGCATAGTCTTTCATCACTTTATACCAAATGTAGTATAATGGTAGTTATACTATTTTCTACTTCCCCAGAATGGTACAGCATAGACCAGGGGTCTGCCGCATGCGGCTCTTTGGGCCCTCTGCTGCGGCTCCCTGTGGCCCTGTCGTGGCAGAGGGATGATAGAGCTGTCACCCTGTCGTGGCAGTGGCATGGCCAGAGCCTTGGTGTGGGAGCAAAGAGCCCCTGCATTTGCCTTTGCGCGGCAACAGCATTCTGCCTTCGTCGTGGTACATTTGCTGTTGTCGCCAGCAAAGAGGGCTGGGAGAGAATGGCGGGGGCGGATCTTGCAGGGTGGGGGCCATCCCCCAAGCCTGGCCTTCCTCCTCCCTTGTCGGCGGGGCCAAGAGAAAGAAGGGGGTGGCGTGGGGAAGCGTTCCCCTCCCCCGCCAAGTGCCAAGCACAACAGCCCGGTGGGAGGGAGAGATGGCCTGGCAGAAGCACCCCCATTGGCCAGCGGAGAGGCGTGGCCCGGCTCTTGCAGTGGGACGCTGTTTGACACATCCAGACGTGAGCTGCCGTCTTTGAAACGCGCTGCTTTCTGTTGCCTGTGCCTTCCCCGATCTCAGCGCCTGAGAGCTATGTTTTTGCTCGCTTTCTGTTGCCTGTACCTTCCCCGGGCAGCGATGGCTGGGGCCGGGGGGGCAGCAGAGGCGTCAGGGCTGCTCCCCCCCTCAGCAAGCTGGGCCTCGAGAAGCATGGAGAGTTGCGGGTGAGCGCCGGAGGGTCAGAAGATGCGCTCCGACGTCGACCCAACACGCGTTTCCAGTGCGCGCTCCTCTGTCCCGAAGTAGGATTGAGTGGGGAGAAGGGAGCAGGGGGAAGGGTAAGAGGGATGGAGAAGCCCCGCTGGCTTTCCTTTGGCGTGGGGCGGGGGAAAGACCCAATACCCCCTCCATGGCCTGCCCGCTGCTCTTGCAGCGCCTTGCGCAGCACAGCGAAAGCGTGCTTCACAATGGGGGAGACTGCATCATCTCCTCCTCCTGGAGCCCATTTAACTGCTGCGCAAGGCACTGTGCACACCAGTTAGATTTAGCACAC
>QLTV01002702.1:1348123-1420721 GCA_003457575.1 Thermophis baileyi
TCCTGCCAAGCTCAAGGTTGACTCAGCTTTTCATCCTTCCGACGTCGGTAAAACAAGGACCCAGATTGTTGGGGGCAATATGCTGACTCTGTAAACTGCTTAGACAGTGCTGCAAAGCACTATGAAGCAATAAAGCGGTATATAAGTCTAAGTGCTATTGTTATTGCTAATACCTCCTCCATGGCCTGCCCGCTGCTCTTGCAGCGCCTTGCGCAGCACAGCGAAAGCGTGCTTCACAATGGGGGAGACTGCATCATCTCCTCCTCCTGGAGCCCATTTAACTGCTGCGCAAGGCACTGTGCACAGCAGTTAGATTTAGCGCGCTCTTCACAATGTGGGAGACGGCGTCCCCTCCTCCTCCTGGAGCCCATTACAACACGGAGCATCTGCTGCAGCCGGGCCAGGCCAGCGTCTTGGGGCGGAGAGGTGCAGGCAAGACTAAGAAGCACCGGAAGAAGAGATGAGAGGCAAGTACAGGGGTGCTTCCCTCTCGTTCGGAGTGAGTTTGCCATCACCCTTGCCTTCTAGCTTCATTTATCTGGGAACCTGAAATGACTCTTGATTTTAAATCATATGGTAAAAAGCACCCAAAGAAGAAGAAACAATATCAGAAAAAAAACCCCCAACTCTTGCCTGTTTTTGGAAATGGTTCAAGAGGGAGCACACACACACACACGAGAGACGGGGGGGGGAGAGGGAGGGAAAGAGAGGGGGGAAAGACAGAGAGAGAGAAAGGGGGAGACAAAGAGAGAGAAATGAGAAAATGATGGAGGGAGAGAATGAGAGAGGAAAAAGAGAGAAATAAATGAGAGAGAAATGAGAGAGAGCTGGAGGGAAAGAATGAGAGAGGAAAAAGGGAAACAGAGAGAGAAGGGGAGAGAAGAAAAAGAAGGAGAGGGAAAAGAGAAAAACAAATGAAAGGGAGAGAAAGAGAGACAAATGAGGGAGAAAAGGGGAGAAAAAGAGAAATGAGAAAACGATGGAGAGAATGAGAGGAAAAGGAGAAACAAATGAGAGAGAAGGGGGAGAGGGAGAGGGAAATGAGAGAGGAAAAGGTGAAAATTGAGAGAGAAGGAGAGAGAAAGAAAAGAAGAAGAAATAGGAAGAGGGAGAGAATGAGAAAAAGGAAAAACAGATGAGAGAGAGAGGGAGGAGGAAGAAAAGAAGGAGAGAAGGGGGAGAGGGAAAAATTGAGAGGAGAGAGAAAGAAAGAAAGGAAGGAGGAAGGAAGGAAAGAAGCGAGGAAGAGAGGGAGAGGAAAAAAGAGAGAGAGAGGGAGGGAGCCACAAAACCTGGGTAGGTGTGGCTGGGGCGGGTCATGTGACTGGGTGGGAGTGATGTTGAGTTGGCCACGCCCACCCAGGTTTTGTGGCTCCCAGTGTTTTCTTTTCTGTGGGAAACGGGTCCAAGTGGCTCTTTGAGTGTTTAAGGTTGCAGACCCCTGGCATAGACCAACATCATTAAAGCTTTATCTGGCTACAGCATGCATACAGCTTCTGTTTGATGTTCAGTTGGGCCCATCCTCTGGAAAGGATTCAGTCCAAATTTTTAAGGACAATATTTCAAATGTGTGACTAATGTGGTGCAAGGAAGGGAGACAGGTTTAAAGATGGGCACATTACTTGTACTGCTACCCATGGGTTAAAGTTCCTATATTTTTCAGAATGTCTACAAACTTGGTTTATTGTAGACAATTATAGTTTAACATGGAAAAGAGCATTCCTTCAAAAATTGCAACACTACGGACTTTCCAGAGAGGTCATTCTGATTATGGGTACTAACTGCACTTA
Source organism: Thermophis baileyi (assembly GCA_003457575.1). Classification (NCBI taxonomy): domain Eukaryota; kingdom Metazoa; phylum Chordata; class Lepidosauria; order Squamata; family Dipsadidae; genus Thermophis; species Thermophis baileyi. The sequence goes on from QLTV01002702.1 coordinate 1,349,914, forward strand.
TGTAACATGCTAGAAAGTTGGAAGCCAAACTGGATTGACCTGCTCTACCCAGAAAGTGTTCCCCACTCTTTTAAGGCTAGCCAAAATCAAGTAACTGTCTCTAAATTTCAAAAAGCACCAACATTAGCACATTTTAATGTTTTCCTGAAGCTGTTCTCAAGAGCAAATACAAAACAACCAACAAACACAAGTTAAGATCATCTCTTGCAGAGAAGAATTTATCATATCCATACCTCACATTCTTTTATACTGCTTACTCCATAAAGATGAAGGGCCTGCTTTATAACTCAAATTCTGGGCAAAGTACCCAGAATTTGAGTTCTGAACTATTTTATGTAGAATTAGTTTAACAGACCAGTCCAATATCATTTCCTTGAACATAATTAAATCTTGGTATAATTGTTGCTGTGATTGCCTCAACGACTTAGCTATAATTTTATTTTAGTCAAAATAAAAACTGTTATTTAATTATTTGACTACATATAGAATTCTGGTCAGTGACTGCAATAAAAGTTATGTTGTTGATGATTATTGTTATATCAAATGAAAGTTACCTCTGGTTCAGTCTTTTATTTCTAACACTGACCAGTTACATGCCAGTTTGACCATTTCTGACAAAAAGTTTTATTAAAGTATTTGAGGGATGGTTTCTTTCAAAACAGAAAAAAAAAATCAGCCATTTTGTTTTCAATTAAAATGGAACCATTGCAATACAAAGCTATCTGTTTGTTATCTGTCAAGTAGGTCCAATATATATCTGCAATCAAGTTTTCTTTACAAAACAGAAGAGGTTTATATGTAAGAAGTTATTTATTCTCTTTACACATGTCTATGCTATTTCAGAACTGGAATTGTAACATACTAAAAGAGGAGGCAATGTTTGAATAGCTTTGTTTGATCAGCTGGATAGTTTTACAGCACCATTATGTACAGAACACTGTTTTTGCTCTCCCAGCAAGCTTAGGGCCAAGCATCTGGCAATGCTGAAACTTTGATGATATCACTGCCTCACAAAAGCTGGTTAGAGTTGAAAGTTACAAGAACACAAATCACAAAGAACAATGACAGCCCAAACAAAGCCTGACAAGAGAGAGGAGTGATTTGTAAACAAAAGAATTATGTTGTTTAATTAATATCTTATGCTCTTCTTGATAGATGATCACTTCTATTCAGGTATCTTCTTAAGCTGGGATAACTAGAGATGTGGTTTATTAAATATTAACCAATTCACCAAAATCAGAGGCAGTCTGGTAGCAGCTTTTCCAGCTAACACATTTTATTAAAAGGCATAAGCTTTCCTGAGCTGCACAGAGTGACTTGACTGATATAGGATGTTAATTGGGAGGAGGCGGGTAGGACATAGAAAGGGAGGAGAAGACAGGTTAACGATGCAAGTTGCATGAGGCAGATTACAAATACTTTATCAATTAACAATTGTAATGTGTTAAAAACTCTTGCAATTGTTGGGCCTTTTTGAGATAGCCTGAAACCTTTTTTGACGTATGTAAAACCTTTTAACAATATCTCATTGTAAAATGAATTATGGTCCACAGCAGGGGTGGGTTCTAACTTACCTCGCTGCTGGTTCGCTTCCTTCTGCGCCGCGTGGCCGTGCCTCGTGGGGGCGCACGTGCCTCATGCGCGCGCACCTGCACAGTGTAAAAAAAATTCAAAAAAAAAAGCCAAAAACAAGATGGCGATGCATGCGCAGTGCCGGAAACTTGGCTTCTGCGCATGTGCAGAAGAAAAAAAAATATTTCTTTTCCAAAAAAATAAATTTAAAAAAAATTCAAAAAAAGATGGCGGCACCCACCGACCGGCACCGACCGAACCGGATCCATGACGTCATCATGACATCACCAGCGGGTCGCTACCGGTTCGGGCGAACCAGTCCGAACCGGGAGGAACCCACCTCTGGTCCACAATACATCTGACTGCCTTTTGTATACCGTAAGATTCTTGACTGTTTTTGTAACAATTTTGGAATTTGGCTTAAATGTGAGTTGTGGTCAATGGAAGTTTCTGCACAGACTACAACTTTTGTGGGGCAAGAAAATGTAAACAAAGTTTGGAGACTACATAATGGATTCTGTAATTATTCTAGGGCAGCTGAAATGCTATATAATACATTAAAAAGTACATGTTTGTAATTACTCTTTATAATACTAATTATAAATCTTGTCCTTTTAAACATAAGCACTTTCAGGTCTTTAATATTTAAAGAGAAGGAATGAAGCATAATTTTTGCTGAGATTTTGTTCAATTGGAGGCTTATTTAGAGCAACTCAATTCACTTATCTATTATAACATATAAAAGAATATGTATGTAAATATATTAGTTATATATTATATAAGCTGTACTAAAAACTTTAGGGAGGATTACAAATTAACGTGTGAAAGATTAATATAACATTTTAATAAAACCATATATGCAATATTAAAAATTCTGTTTCATTTATTAAAGAATTATATAGCCTTATTCACTCCTTTGTCTTAATAACTAAAAACTAATGTTAGGTAGGAAATGTGTGTAATCCCTGAAACTCTTCCGTTTCAGCGGCTGTGATCCTCTTTAGATCTTCCTTCAGAAGCAATTCAATTAGCAATTCCTTTCAGCACAGGCTTCTCCAAGAGGTTCAGTTAAAAATTTCTGCTTCTGGAAGCAATCCAAACACTTGAGAAAGTGCTATTTAATGATAATGTACAGTATCGTTTTTTTTTAAAAGAAAAGATTATTTGTTTCTCAAACATGTAATTTTTACAGTTGAACGTTTTAGGTTTTATGATTTTCACAAATCTTTTCACATACAATCTGTATGCATTTAAAACAGTTTCCGGTTTCTATATAAATGGAATTATGTATAGTCTTCATTTGAGTAAGAATCAGAAGGAATTAAGGTTGTTGTTGCTTCTACCTGTAATTTCTATGGCACATTTGTTTTATCTGTTGATCTTTTAATTTGCACTGTATTCGGATTGTATGCTTTTTACAATGTATGTAGCATGGGGCTGTGTTTTCACACATTTGGTTTTTCTTCTTTATATAAGCTGATTGTTTTCATTTTTACTGATAAAAGCTTTGCAGCACCATGCCTCCCAACAATATGCTTCTCTTAAACTCAGGAGCAGTGGGGTTTGTTGTTGTTTTTGTTATTGTATCTGCGATCTTTAATTAATAATCCACATAAGTCATGCCTCTAGAAGCTCCATATACTATAATACTATCTAAAACCTTTACAAAGGACTTAAAAACTTTTTAAAGGTAGACCAATCAGCAATCTCATTGTATTCTCTATTTACATGTAAAACAAAGAAGGGAAAAGGGGAGGCATTTATAGACAGACAGAGAGAAGGTCAAAGTATTATCCACCAGTCTTTGAGCTGGCAGAAATATACTAAAACAAAATTTGCTAGTCTTATACGTAAGTCCCAGTCTGCCAGAATAACCAATCAAGCAGTTGGTACTATCCTTATTGTTTTAATGCAGGATAAGTTAAGGAAAATGATAAGCAAATGTCCCTTTCCATCAAATATCACCTGCTGGCAGGAAAACAGTCATCAATCACTTTCCATAATATGGGATGTAGCAGATGTAGATGAGAGTAGATGAGGGCTTGAAGCAGCTTGTTTTGAAAGTCTGTCAAGTAGCAGCACTGTGCCTGTAACCAGACTATTTCTGAATATAGGTTTAGCACTGGTTTGAAAGAGCACTAAACCCATGTCTAAAAATAGCCTGGATGGCAGACACAATTGTGGAGGAGGGATGTGGGGTGAACTAGGAGCAAATGATCAATAAAGAACGAGCTCCATCTTCAAATAGTGCTGCAAAAGAATGGCTGTGCTGGTATTGAGTCTATTTCTGACACATCAGAAAATAACCCACAGACCATAACTGTGTAGGCAAAATGACACAATTCATCATCTCGGTACTGGAAACAATAAAAGCTATGGCCATGCCAAACCTCATATTACAGGCGTGGGGAACGATGGTTGGCTCAGGAATTCTGGGAATTGAAGTCCACAAGTCATAAAGGGGCCATCGTTCCCCACCTCTGTTGTATTAACAAAACCAGTGGAAAACATTGTAATGTACCCAAAACAGCAACTAGCAATACACTGCTGGCAGAATGAGGTTCTCCATCCTGATTTAAATCAATACTCTACGCAATACCAGACTAGCACTTTGTCAAGAAAGTTCAGGTTTTTTTTAAATAAACTGGATAAATGCTATTTCAAAAGGGCACTCAGCTTGTGTTTTTAAGGAGCCCACATTAAGACCTGATAAACACTTCAGACATCACCAATCAGGCATTACATATGGGGGACATGCTTCTGCAGAAACTGATGTCTGGATTCTCCTGCAGCTTGAGCCAAAATAGGGGTGTAAAAATGAGCCCACAGAATTCATATAAGAAAACAATAACTTAATGTGCTACTTGTCATCCTCTTCTTCATTTATCAAGCAAATGGTATATCAATGTATCAATTATTTGATAATTGGGTATGTTCATTAAGCAAATCTAATTTCTGAACATTACCTGACCCAGTTGTTTCTTCCCCAAACCCCAAAAACTTTAACCTTAGATTATCTACCATTGACCTCACCCCATTCCTAAGAGGTCTTAAGGGGCGTGCATAAGTGCACAATCGTGCCTACCGTCCCTGTCCTAATGTACCCATATATTCATACTTCTTGTAATCATAATCATGTTTGTACTATTATATATATATAATCATGTTTATACTTTGTCTATACTTTGCTTGTAATCATATATGCTTGACAAATAAATAAATTAAATTAAATTAAACATTGTCTGCTTGTGAAATTGAACAGAATGACAACTAGAAAACCTGATGATTTGCAGGGTTCATCTAAGCCAGTTGAAGGTTGTAGAACTGCCCTGAATGAAGACTGGATAAAACAGAAATTGCAGAGAATCAAAGGAAATAGTTCAGAAACTGTACACTAATATATTTGTTCAGAACTCAAATCAGTAGTGATGTAACTCCAGTAGAGTGATATTAATTCCTCTGAGCCTTCAAATATTGTTGCAGTCATGAATATTGCCTATTTATTCTAGACAGAAGTTAAAAGATTAGACTGGGGCTGACAGTGGAGCTCTTTTATGTTAATACAAATACTCAGTTTCACTTTCTCTACCTAGAAACCAGGAGATTGTGAGTTCTAGTCCCATCTTAGGCAGGAAGCTGGCTGGGTGACTTTGAGCCAGTGACTCTGTCTCAGCCCAACTCACCTCACAGGGTTGATGTTGTGGGGAAAATAGTAGACATTAGGTTTGTTGTCCTGAATTATTTATAAAAAAAATATAAAGGTAGGATTTAAAAAGGTGAAGGTAAACAACTGTTGCAAAGGAAGCTTGCATGTCAGGATGCAGGCTGAGTCCCACTGCTCCCCTGAGACTTAACTCCTGGACAGATATAGAGTCAGATGACCCCTGCCTCTCCATCTTCTGGGGATAGCAAAGAATTGGTTCTTTTAAAACAAAGGGGAGAACTTTGCAGACATCCATGAATTAATACATGAGGACGATATTCTCAAACTCTGGGAAAGAATAGCGAGTTGTTCAAAATATGGCAAATGAGGAACAGATGGGCATTTCAGCCTTATCTCTTAAGCAAAGCCTTAGTCCATTAGTCTTACAGAATGCATGAAAAGAAAATTTAAACAGCTCTTAGAAACCTCACCTTGACAGGTTTCTTATTTTTCATTAACAAATTAAGATTGCACTTTTCTTATTTAGTTTCTGATATTTTATAATTTAAACCTTTCTTTCAGATTAATAAGGTGCTGCATGACTTTTGCTTCCTTGGTCAAGTGTCACCATTATGGTATTGACAATGGAATTTTCTATTTGAGTGTTCTGCCTGAACCCTCAACTTTGGTTAATCCTAATTATGATTGGACAACTGTTTTTATAGTTTACAGTTAACATGAAAACTAAAATGTCCAATTTCAAATAACACAATAAGCTCTAGTTGTAGAAACAAAACCTTTCCATTGAAACTAGTTTGGGTGATCCATCAGATACAGAATTAAGGAATCTGCACTTTTCTATTCTAAGCTATTTGTGCCTTAATAGAAGGAAGCAAACACTAAAAAACCTGAACCTGTTTATCATGAAATTATAAGAAGAACACAATGTACTTTTTCTTCCAATAATTTAGATAGTGACATATTTCCTAATTAAAAATATATTATATCACATTTGATACTTTTATATACTTACTACTCCCCACCAAAGTGCATCAGCATAGCTGCTAAATTCATGCTCGCCTGAGTCATTCACAGCATCTTTTTCAGCCAAATACACGAAATATGAAGAAAAAATCAAGCCCAGAAACCCAATATACAGGGTAGTTATCAATTCCTAAAAGAAGAAAAAGAACCAATTAGTGAATAATTAATCATATAGGGAATTCTGCTGTCTTCAGAAGCTATTTTGAAAAAATAATACCTGATGCTCAAGTTTACACTTCAGTGGGCTTATTATTTTCCAGTAATACTAATTTGGTAACATCGAGACAGAGAGAATTTTAAGTGCCAGAAAGCCTAATTCTGAAAAGCTAACAGCTCAATCTAAAAGCCCTCAATGTGAAAAATTCCTAATTTGTGCTGAAGGAAGCCTAAATCTAAATTAATTTATATCAATATTAGATGAAAAAAATATTATAAATTCTACATAATTTTAAAAGTTATCATCCTCATTTTATTTAATGGCTTCAATCCATTCCTCAAATTGAAAGCAAAATGTTTGCTAAGCAAATGGTCCTAGGTTAGCATGCAGAGTAAATAGCATTTGCTGATTAAATTGTGAAAAGCATCATGGAACTAGGCATGGATGAAACTTGGATTTCAACAAACTATAATGTTGAATTGTAACAAATTTAACAACTAAACCTGACACTCAATTAAAAAATACCGTGTCAGTTTAATTATATGAGTGTTAATTGATTAAATGTGCATGTGAATAAAACAACACTTCTGATTTGAAAAGCATATATCTTTTACTCACGGCATATGTAGGTCATAGCATGTTATATAAGACAGAAGTAGAAATTACTTTAAAGTCAGATCTGGTCATTGGCAGTTGGAAGGGCTTTGAAATATTTTTTTAACAATATAGGAACTGCTTCCTGATTTATAAAAAAAACTTTTTAGTAAAATGTCTTTATCAAAATATTTTGCATTTCAAAATGATCTAATATGTACTTAGAAGTTACTTTAATAATGTAATATCAGACCTATCATCCACTGGGAGTTTCAGGAAAAAAAAGTATGCATATATTCCATCTTTCAATAAATTACTAGACTGACCACATTGAGATAGTTTTTTCTAATTCATCGAACCAAGATATGCACAAGACTATTGAATCTGCATGTAAACATTTTCCTCCACCCTTTGCCACAATCTACAATTAGACAAGAAACCCCTAATTTTCCAGTTTCCATTCCTTCCAGACTGGGAAAATATAACTATCAGTTTCAAATATGTTCAGAGTATTAATGGCCAAACCACATGTCATTTTTACTCTAGAGTAAACAGTTAATCCAACTGGAAACCTTAATGAAGTAGGGTGTGACTCTAGTTCTTTGTCCTATATTTTCACTCTAATCCAACCGGAAACCTTAATGAAGGGTGTGACTCTAATTCTTTGTCCCATACTAAGGTCATGATCTAGATCAGTCTTTTCACATTTCAATGAATACAGTCAAGAAGGGAATCACTGAAATAAACCAGTATCTTGTTTGGGCAAATCAAGTGACAGGAACAGTTAATCCAACTTGTTTTGGGACTACAATGGCATAAATGTTTTAAATGTTCCTTTTCCAAACATTACCAATCCAGATCTCCCTCCCCCCCCCCCCCCCCCCCCCCCCCCCCCCCCCCCCCCCCTCTCTCACACACACACACACACACACACACACACAACCACACTGTGTTTCCTGTGCAGGTAATCCTTGACTTACCACCACAATTGAACCCAAAGTTTCTGTTGCTAAGTGAGACATTGTTAAGTGAGTTTTGCCCAGTTTGCCACCTTTCTTGCCACAGTTATTAAGTGAATTGGGCTTCCCCATTGAATTTGCTTGTCGGACGGTCACAAAAGGGGATCACAGGACACTGCAACCATCATAAATATGAGTCAGTTGCCACGCGTCTGAATTTTGATCATGTGACCACGGGGATATTACAATGGTCGTAAGCTTGAAAAACGGTCATAAGCAGGGATGAAAGGCTCCTGGTTCGCTCGTGCCTGTCGGTCGCCGTAGAGCCGGTCGCCAAGGTAGCGCGAGGCTCTGCCCACCCGCCCGGACGCCGGCGTTTGGGTTCTTTTACCCTCTGTGCATGCACAGAGGGTAAAAGAACCCAAATGGCGGCATCCGGGTGGGTGGGCGGAGCCTCGCGCTACCTTGGCAACCGGCTCTATGGCGACCGACAGGCACGAGCGAACCGGGAGCATTTCGCCCCTGGTCATAAGTCGTTTTTTTCAGTGCTGTGGTAACTTTGAATGGTCACTAAATGAACTGTTGTAAGTCGAGGACTACTTGTACAATGAAAATAAAACATATGGTTCCTAACTACCAGTCTATGCAGTGAATTGGGTAATTCAGAAGACACTTTCATTTACCCATAGAGGAACAGATGGATCTGAACAAACTTCACCTCAGTTCTGGATTTCTACAAAACCAAGTCAAAGATTTATGTATGTATGTATGCATGCATGTATGAATGTATGTATGTATGTATGTATGTTCATGCACCTATGTATGTGTATAATTTACATACATTTACAGATATATCCTCCAAGATCTCAAGTAAATGTATTTGGCTCTTTCCCTATATTTTATCTGTATATCAGCTGTAAAATTGATCCAGGTGAGAGATAATAAATGACCCAACCAAATCCAAATAATATTGTGGTCAAGTGAGATTTGAATTTCAAGCTCCCAAATTTTAGTAGAAGCTCTTATTTTAATATTTAGGCTTGAATTAAATCTGGCAGTTACAGTTTCTCATAGTTCAGACAAAACAAGAAGCCACAGGTAACTATTTTCTGTTCAAGTGAATAATAATAAAATAAAATAATAAAAAGAGAAGGCAACGATTCTGCCTCGTTTATTAATACTATTATAATTCCATGTTTACCTATTTTAAAGATGTGGAGGCACATCATGCTTATGTAGGAGAATAGGTGCAATTATTATGTATATATATATAAACATACACAGACACATAAAAGTATTGCATTTACTTTAAAACTGTATAAATCTGTGATACCCTGTAATAATACAATCATAGATGTAGAGCAAATCTATTATGGGATATAAGCCTTTTAATTCAGCATATATTCAACTAAAATGACAAGAGTTCATATCACGTTATTTTCTAGCCAGATTTCACTTACAGGTAGTCCTCAACTTACAACCATTCATTTAGCGAACGTTCAAATGACTTACTATTGGTCCTACTGTGTCTTGGAGAAGACTCTAAACTTCTCCAGAGTGCAGAAGTACAATTTCCTCTGCAGACTTTCCAGTCCATGTTGGGAAGTCAGAGAATGTGTAGGCAAAGCTAGAACATCACTTCCTGGCTATAATCCATGTAGATTTTTTGGAATGATACCTTTGGATGCTCCAAAACTAATGTGAATCTAGATTCCCAACAATAAAGAAATAAATACTCACAAATTCCCGTCTTTGCATACCTGTCTATGTATGAACACTACAGACCCCAACAGTCTCCATGTGCCACCCTGCCGATCTACATGAAGCATGCGCAGAATCTGCAGAAACCGGATGCCTCTGGGGAGGGGGGGAGAGTGTTTATTCAAAGAAAATGAAAGGAAACAAATTAAAATACAGTTTTGAAATTGAAGTTTGATTGTGGAAAAGAAAAAAACACAATGAATAATATATGTTCAGGACTATACAGGTAGTCCTCACTTAACTATCATTAGTGCCATTCAAAGTTATGAAAAAAGCACTGAAAAAAGGGACTTACGACTGTTGTGGCCTCCCTGTATTCATGTAATTGCGATCTGGGTACTTGACAACTGATTTGCATTTATGATGGTTGTAGCGTCACACTATTTGTGACCTTCCCACACTGGCTTCTGACAAGCAAAGTCAATGGGGAAGCTAGCAGGAAGTCACAAGTTCATGTGATATCTCGCTTAATGACTGCGGGAGATTAGCTTAATGAACATGGCAAAACATGATCATTAAAACTGGGTGCAGTCAAGTTGACGCCCCACTTGATGAACACACCACTTAAAGAATGAATCTTCCAGGCTCTATTGAGATCTCGAGATGAGGATTACCTGTATAAAATTACAGTTAACATATTTACCTAATTGCCGAGGTTGCAAAAACTTGACCTTTTGAACCAACACATAGTACTATCATGGAGGCAACGACTACAATAAGATCTGGAAATTAAAAACAGATAAACAAATAAATGTAGGTTTAAAAGTTTTTGTGCCTTGCACATATTTAGATTTTATGCTAAAATATTGTACTTCTATTTAGATGGTATGTGTTCAGTACCCATTGATAATTAATATTTGATTATACAAATTTGCCTTGCTATTTTCCTTTTGCTTTGCTTGTATTTTTATAGACTTTGTGCACAGACACATATTTACTATTGTTTTAAAGGCTTTTTTTTAAAAAAAAGATTTGTATAAAGATTTCATGCACAGCAACATATTTGCTAAGATGTAGAGGAGATTTCAAGGCAATATTTGTTTTTAAGATTTTTTTTAATAAGGCAGTGTGTTCATTTCCAGTATCTTTTGAACTTTTACATGGCTTCTACATACAATAAAATGTTTTTTCCCCTGTGTCACAACATTGATTATTATATGATTTATCTATTTTTACAATTATGGACAGAGTTATGTACCATCTGTAAAACATTTTGTACCAATTATCTCTTCCTCATATATTTTCTTGAAAACATTTATTACTTAATCATGCAACACTGGTGGAGCAAAGATGCATTCTTTGAAAAAAATAATGAAGATAGGAATGCCCTTTCATCAATTCAGTCGAGTAAAGAAAAGCAAGGAAAGAACCACTTTGAAAAGATGAAGCAATTTCATCTTCCCACCTGCACTTTTTCTTTTTCTTTTTCTGAGAAAAAGATATACTCTTTTGTGAGGAACAAACAGTGCATATGCTCATTCTGAAATCATATAGGGTGCTATATAGAGTCTGTGAACACTATGTGTCCAGTTCTGAAACAACATTTCCCAATGTATATTCAATTTACTGCTGCTCTGGAATAGTTTACAAGGGCACTCCATTATTCAGAACAAACAATATTTATTTTACTTTATCATATTTGTATCTGCCCATCTCACATAGCAACAGTGTAGTTACTAATGACTAATATTATGCTCTTTGGGGATTGAAATATTAATTTCCAGATCACTCTTCTGGGAACATAGAGCTACAACCACTGGTTCCATCATTTCATTAATATAGGGATAAGTAATCTTTTTAAATCTTATCATTTCTCTCTTTATTGTAATATCAGGAACTACACTGAAGTTTTGTATGATTAGAAGAAAATGGTTGGAACGGGATCAAAAACTGAATTTAATTTGATATTTTCTTACCACATTAAAAATCACAATTTAATTAAATCCCTGGAAAGTTTTGAGCCACCATGTCCAAGGTTTTGTAGGTCTACTGGTTATAGAAGTAACCTAACAACAAAGAACGGAAAGAATAATGGCAGTGCCCACTCTCCTTGACTGATTGTCCACAACCAGTGATCCTAAGTTCAGCATCTTAAACAAGCTTGCATTACAATAATTTTCCTATTGATATTTCTTCTGGTTTTCCATCATGATCATACATCAAATCTATACATGTGATTAGTTTGTAATTCAAAACAGAGACAATTCAGCCCCTCTTAGATAATGCAGCACAATATTTTCTGTTTTCTAATTTAAAATAAATCATACTATACAAAACCACACATACTCACCAATGATAGAAATAGGTTTTCTAGCAAAACGAAGCCTTCCCCAGAAGCCAACATATTTACTGCGGCATCCTGAAGACCACAATCGAACCACATATTCAGTTCCAAAAAATACCACTAATACAATTTCCTAGAGGAAACAGATAGGGAGCCTGATTAATTTAATATGCTTTTAATGCTTTTCATATGTTATTTGGAGAAAATGGAATATCAGGCCTGGGAGTCTTAAAATAAATTGTGACAATCATCTCCCAATATGGTGCCCCTCCTGATTGGAAATTCAGATAGCTGTAGCTCCCACCCATCTAAAGAATATTAGTTGCTGAATGATAGTCTTCAACAACAATCCAGAACACAATTAAAAATTAAAACTTCGTTTTGTACTTTAGTCACATTTGATCATCATATCTTGAAAAACATATGCCTGAAAAACATAAAAAGGCCTCTACATTCAAGGACAATTCTGTGCATGTAAAGTTCAAAATTAATAAAGTTTAATAGTATCTCAGAATTAAGTTAAAACTACACCTTAAATTTCAAATTTTAAAGTCATATTAGAAAAATACCTACAAATGCAACAACAAGAAATTACATTTTTATATACCAACTGTACAATTCATTGGAAAACTTTGTAAAAACTAACATTTCTAGTAGAAATAATGCCAAAAAGAATAAGCAAAATTTTGACAGAATAACAAAATTGCTTATATTTTCTTCTATTACATTCATGTTTTTATTTAGTAAAATATTTATCAGTGAATTGTTGTATAAACTTGTATATAGATACTTGGAACCACTACTAGCACTGTGACTAAATTTAGCTTTAAAATGTTTGACTTTCCTATGTCTTTTTCACTACATATATAAGTGGAAAAGTAGGTTCCACACTGCCCTGCATCAAACTACCTAATGTGCAAATAAAGAAGCCATCTGCTTATTTCTTTAAAAAGAAATAACATCAGAATGCTTATACATAAACTATGCTGTAGTAATTCTGCAAAAGAACCTTTTTTTAAACGAAGAAAATATATGACAACTATAATTAATTGACTCTGAGTAAGAGAAAATAACGAGGTGTAGTGAACCAAAATTTCCTACATGCAAATTAGACTTTAATACTGTAAGAACGGTAGGAAAGTAGAAAGAAGCAAGGGGATAAATTATGGGTGCCTTTAGAGTCACAATGTGTGGGTTTGTGAAATAAGGGAATAGCATGCGGGAAATTTGCATAAGAGCTGTGGGTTTTTTAAAGACCCTCCATGATTTGCTGGGTAACAGGAACACTGACAAATATGCAAATATGTGCTGCCCTAAAGACAACGAAACAGACATACAGTCAATGGTTACTGTCATCCAGTTCTTTGCATGACATGCAGACAAGCTTAGAGAACATTGATTGTTCTATAAACTCCTGCAATTGGAAAGAAGGACCAGTCAGCTTACACCAAGACACATTTTTCACTCCTGACATTTTGATAAAGGCATATTGACCTAAATGAGACCCATGTTATTCTGGAAACATCAGAGGTGAAAGGGCACAAGCTGTTCTTCATGGTCATACACAAAAATGCCAGGTAACTATTAGCAACTGGCAAATTCCCCTCCCCAACCCTTGGCTTGGTGACACACAAGTTTTTTTTTTAATATCTTCCCTTGTAGAAGCCCAATAAATCCACTGCAGGAGGAGGAGGTTGATTGATATTTGTTGCTATATTTAGAGACAGCTGTCAGAATAGCTGCTTAGAGACAAAAGCCTCTGCTGCTTACATTTACAATAAAATATGATAATCATTAGAAAGGCAAATAAACAATTCTTCATGAATTACTTCAGTATACCCTGCATACCATTCCTCAATAAACTGGAATTTCAGTAGTTTCAATATGAAAGAGGCAAACATAACAACAACAACTTGTATGCTCCCCAACTCTCAATGAATCTTGATGGCTCAAATAACAATAAATCAAATAAGTTACAACCAAATCAATAAAACATAAAACATAAAAAGAAAAGATGGGAAGTGTGATGAAGAGAGAGATCTTATTCTCTCTCACCAAAGCCCTGGTGGAAGAGCCATTGATAAGGTGGGCTTCCAATGATGACAGTGTTTAATTAAAGGATGCCAGAACGTACCAACCTGCAGGACTGAATTGGCTACATGTTATAGGAGACAGGTGACTACGCCTTATGCCATATAGGGCATGCATACTAAGGACTTCTTTCTTTTTTACAATTGTTATCCGGCACCAACAACTTCAAATTTAGCCATGTTATCTGGTTAGAGTTAGGCTGATATTCTTATCAGATATTTACATTTATATTGCATTTTTTAAAAATGAAACCTAATTTCTTTTGGAAAGCAAAGGGATATAAATGCTCAGGTGGGCTTTCTGTACATAATCCAATGTTCAACCCTTAGTAAGACCACATTTGGAATACTTCATCCAGTTCTGGTCATCACAATATAAAAAAGATGTTGGGACTCAGGAAAGAGCACAGAGAAAAGCAACAAAAATGATTAGGGGGCTGGAGGCTAAAACAGCCTACAGAAATTCTGTACGTCTAGTCTAATGAAAAGAAGGACTAAGGGAGACATGATAGCAGTGTTCCAATATTTGAGGGACTCCTACCAAGACGAGGTGGTCAAACTATTTTCCAAAGAACCAAAAAGGCAAAGCAAGAAACAATGGATGGAAACTAACCAAGGAGAGAAGCAACCTAGAACTAAGGAGAAAATTCCTAACAGTGAGAACAATCAACCAAACATCTTGCCTTCAGAAACTGTGGTTGCTCTATTACTGGAGGCTTTCAAAAAGAGACTGGGTAATCATTTATCTGAAATAGTATAGGGCAGTGGTTCTCAACCTTTCTAATGGCACGACCCCCCCGCAACCCCCGCCGCCCCCCCCCCCCCCCCGCATGCGCAAAGCATTCTGCGCATGCGCAGAGGGTAGAAGAACCCAAATGGTGGCGTCCGGGCTACCAGCTGATGGCGACCCGCAGGCACGGCCGAACCGGGACCTTTTTACCCCTGCAGTGACGGTGGCACCAACATGGCGGGCTAACACGCGCAGCGACCCCTGTGAAATGGTCGTTCGACCCCCAAAGGGGTCGCGACCCACAGGTTGAGAACCGCTGGTATAGGGTCTCCTGCAGGGGTGAAATGCTACCAGTTCGGCCCAGTCTGGGCGTACCGGTAGCGGCGGCCACCGGTGGTTCGGAGAACCGGTAGCGGCGGCAGCACGAGGCTCCGCCCACCTGCCCGGATGTCGCCATTTTCTTGTTTTTAACCCTCTGCGCATGCACAAAGCGTTCTGTGCATGCGCAGAGGATGAAAAAGTGCACGTGACAGGCACGCGCGCACGCTTCCAAACCGGTAGGGAAGGTAAGTAGATTTCACCACTGGTCTCCTGTACAGGGGGTTGGACTAGAAAACCTCCAACTCTATTATTCTATGTTCTACATTTGTTAGATCAGATTGAGGCTGGAGTCGTAAGCACACATAACAAGGAACCTGTACTGTACTCAATCCAAGAAAGGAGAATACGTGATCACACAGTTACAGAAATTCAACTACTACAACATGGTACACCCAGGACCGTCTTTAAAGACGATTCAGAAAATAGGGCAGAATACAGAGACTCGATTATTTTAGGGACTAGCTGATCAACATCTGGATGAACTCCAGTTTAGTGCCAGATATGCTAGTGCACTTTTGGCCTCAGGTTAACATGTTTGTGCGATTCTGGTGAAAGACCAGAATGGGTTTGGGATTAGGTTGTTTGAAGGATCATCCAAACCCATAAACTTGCTTGAGCTTTTATCAGTATAAGAGTTCCTCTTCAAAATCCATAGGTAAGATTTCCCATGCCTATTTTTGTCTGGAAGAAAGCAGGTTTGTTTAGGAAAAATCCTTGTCATTCTGGAATTTCCTACTACACGATAAGTGCATGTTCTCTACCTGACCATTTTAAAATGGTCTTGAAGACTTAGATATATCTTTTGCTTTTAAAGACGCATACATCTGTTTGTAATGTGCAGTCTACTCCTGCTGCTTTTAAAAATTCTTTATTCTATTTGTTAGTTCGTATATTATGCTATTCATTAAACTGTTTATCTTAAAAATTGCTTCAAGATGGCTTTAAAATCAGCAGAAAATATTTGAAGAAATATATATGTAAAAGGTGCTGTTGTAATAAGTATTGACCCCTTTATATTGATTAAATAAAATAATAAAAATAAATGTTTCTCCTGGTTGCTTTACCAAAACTTTCCAAAGGATTAATTCCAGGGGTTCTGGGAGTACAACTCTAAAAGGCAACTCAAAGTAATCAAGTAACAATATAAGATCACCTAAATGCTTAATTAATCCATAATAAAAACACAATATAATAACTATAATATTGCAAATGTAATATTGATAGCAAACAGTTTCTACCAGCATCTACATTTTACTGAGCATAAACAATGGCATGACAAAGTAGCAACAATGTGCGCATTGGAGTATCTGCAAGAAATATCATTTGCCTGCAAGCAAGAACTGGTGTCTCCGTGGGTGCCGCCATCTTGGATTTTGCTTCTGCGCATGCGCAGAAACTATTTTTTCATTGCTGCGCGCGCACGCGGCGTGACCCTGAGCGAACCGGCAGCAAAAGGATCCAGAACCCACCCCTGATATATAGATACAGTATATCACGGTGGCAGAAGTTTTCTAACCCACCTGCTGTTCAGTATGCGCATGAAAAAGAATATAAAGAAATAGCAAATAAAGACCTTTCCCTACTACCATGTTTCAGTGCCTTCCACCTATCTTTGAATCAACCAAAAACTATACTGGCATTAAACTGATTATCTGTATTGCCAATTCCTATTTTGCTTCCTGTCTTCCTATCCTATCTTTATTGTCATTGTTCCCAGTCACTATCAGTTCCTGACCTCCCTCCAAGAAAGTGGGTGACAAAGCTTGACTGTAATGAATTTCTCAGAGCCTAGGAACAAAGATGGTAAATCTAAAAATATTACAGAGTCCATCTGCACATTACTTTCATATCAAGCAAGTGAGTAACAATCTCCCCACTGCTCCCAGATATGGTCAGAAAGTGGATATCACAATCCCTGGAATAAAGGTACTAATAAATAGGGCATTAAAGTACACAAATCTAGTTTCCAAGCTTCTGTAATCTAGATCAGGGTTCCCAACCCCTGGGCTGCGGCCCACTACTGGGCTGTAGCCTATTCGCAACCAGGCTGCGGGCCTGTGCACAAGCACGCGCAGCTCAACTCGCGTGAGCAGCAGGGCGGCGTGCATGCACATGCGCACTGCCCCTCATGAGGCCCAGTTCTCCTCTCCCCCCCCCCCAGACGGGCAACCAAGCTGCAAAGTTTGGGGACCACTGATCTAGATCCTTTCCTTCCACTCAATAAATCTGATTAAATTTCTATGAAAATCCAAGCTTATTAACTGTACCAGATGCTAGGAACTAACAGGTTATATAAAACCTAAGTCTGTGATCATCCATGGTGGTGTCATTAAAGAAATAACACGAAGGACATTATTGTGCAATGCTTTTATTGCACAATTGGATGGAAGAATGCAATTTACATCATTTGCCTAATGGCACACATACAATGGGCATTTCATTGTAAATGACATTGTTTCATCCACTGGGTCCAAAGTTGGTTGTATCAGGATGTTCTAAATCTAGGTTTCATTTTAGATGGCTTCTCAATGCCTGTAGGAAACTCCCTGGGTTGATCTTTCATGCTTAGCTACCTAGATTACACTTTTTTCTATCAGCATTCTACAAATTAATGTTCTAAAATGCAGTTTGGGAGGGAGAGATTTTTAAAGGAAAATGCCATCAGGAGAAGCGGAGATTGAATTTCATGGAGACAATTGTCACACTGATGTGGCTCACCTTGTTTCATAACCAATTAATGAGACTGGCTTTTCAAAGTTTTCCTTCCCACCAATTGTCAACTGAATGTTTCCTTTGTTAAAGGGTTCAGGAGTTTTCTTTGGAAATAATTCTCTTTCTACAAATAATAACAAGATCTCAGTATTACTGGAAATGTCTAAAAAGTTCTTGGCTACAAAAAGATTGGAAATTACATCTGGCAACAAAACTGGTTAATCAAGTACTTGCTTTTCAAACTTTTTCTGTTATTGAACTAAAGCTGCATGAAAAACTACCAAATATGCTTCAGAACTCCCAACATTTATTTCATCCTTTGGCAACCAAATCAGAAAGCAAAATCAGAAAAATTCTCTTTCCGTTATTTTTTTATTCTACTAATTTTTTTTAAAATAAAATAAAATAAAATATTGCAGTAACATAATTCCCATTTACCCTCATCTGAACATTCCTTTACAAACTATGAAACATTGTGATTTCAGATACTCTATTTGGGTTTGAGACTTGCATGTACACAATATTCCCTGTCAACCTATTTGAACTCTCTCCAAAGCCTGTGTCACAGTGCTCCATAAATCTACAGTAATACAGTAGTAAGACTGAGGTCTGTAGGCAGCTCACACCACACATGTGTGTTAATGGTTAATAGTAGTAACTTTCAAATTGTAAGTGTGCCAAGCTCATTTGGTCAGTATTTACCACTGCCTTCAACAATTAGCTAGGCTGGATGAAAATATTTTCATTCAAATGAACTGAACTGAATGAAACGCAGGCCAATTTGGAGCATGAATTAGCTGGTTAAGATTCAGTTACTCAGCAAAAATAACACCCTTCTTCACTTGATTTATTATTGAACCTTTAAAGGCTGTGCACAAATGCTCCCATTGTGTGCACTGTTTAATATGCTTAGGTTGAAAGTCTCTTTCAAAAATGGAGTTGCTTATATTCCAGTTGCTTTATCATCAAAATACTATGCCCTCATTTATATGCTGGCTGCAGAAAGAGAGAATCCACTGTCAATATTTCCTTTCCCCAAACTGTGGCTTCCAGAAGTGGCAGACTGTTATTTCAAGAAGTTATAGCCATAGGTTGGCAATTTTGGAAAGTATAGTCTCAACATGTCTGGAAAACATAAGAATGAGGAAATGTTAGCATACAATATAAACAATGGGGATTTCCCCATCATTATGTGATATTCCCAAATTACGGAAGATTGTAGGGTGGACTCTTCTTTCATTCAAAAATTGCCTTTCTGAATCATATATATTTGAAGACACATCTGAAGAAACTGCTTGCCAGTTCTGGCATTTAATGTACTTCTAACCTACGTGATTTTAACAATAGCCCATGGGAGAAAAGTAAGATGAGATCTATGCAGAAGAAGACAAATAAGGAATATATGTATTATTTATACATATAATTGCAGGAGATGCAATGAAACATACAATTGCAAGAGATGCAATGGGGAAACATGGGGAGAATGAATGTTAGGTGTAAAAAAATTAAAATCTATTTTTTTAAAAAAAAAAATCTGAGTTGAGACAAGATTTGGGGCAGTAACTTTTCTAGTTGCCATGAAGTCCTATCAAAGAACTGAATAATGGGCAATATTTTTTTAAAAAAAGATAACCATAAGGGAGACTGTTGGATGCCATTTGAAATCTTCTCAGCATTTGTCAGCTTCTTAACATAGGACCATGGCTAATGATTATGACTAGAACATCAGGCATGGTTATTTTCTTCTCTCTCCCTCAATATGTGTGTGTTTTTAGTTTACCACCTTGCTCTGAGATTTCTAGGAACAAATGAAACAGATAAAATACAGCCTGGCATAAAAATTATAATTCAAAGTTATGCTGATACTTGCAATACTACATAAATGGCTCAACTACAATTACACATACATCACTAGGAAGTGCTTTGAACCTTTGCCTGGCAGAGTTCATAATGTTACATCATATTTCATAATCATGGTATTATTTCACTTGTCTCAAAAGGTCGAATTCCTACAGCTGGCAACACTGCCTTCCTGTTTGAAGCAAGCTTCTGATTCGGAGAATATTACAATTAGTGTATTTATTACGAGAAGCAATGAGCAAAAACTGTTTTTGGAGCCGCAAAACGTGACGCAGTAATATTTAACATGCCCCAAATTCTGTTAAAAACTACAAGTAAAAGTAGTATTTTCAGTATGAGAATATTTGGATGCATGATACTGAGAGATTAATATTTTATATATATAAAATATATCTTATATTTCTTTTCTGCCTACCACAGGCTGTGTATATATTATTCTCCTCCTATTTTCCTCCACAAGAATAAACCTGTGAAGTAGGTTGGATTGTACTCCAGATACATCATCTTAAGTGAATTCTATAATGAATCTGAAATGCTAGCCAACAAAATGACTTCTTTTTGTCCTTCAAGAAGATTCTGAAGTATTTGAAGGAAAATAAACATGCTATTCATACGCTACACTTGAAATATTTTAATATTTAAATCAATAATGTCTGTGCTGACGTTTTCTATGGAAGTGCTGGCTGAAGTGGTTTTTGTAGAAATCTAATTTTAGAGTCAGATGCATACAAACACATGCACTTACACACATATAGGTTATTTTACTTTCCAGTAATACACTGTGCCTAATTTTACACAGCTACTCAACAAAAACACATTCTAGGTAAACTTTAAATTTATCAATTTCTAGAAGAGCACATGTGACAAAACATTCAAGAACTAAAGAAAGAGTAGAAAGCTAATGCCTACGTAGATCATTTATCTTTCTACCTTAGCAACCAAATTCTCTAATTTAGCAGCTTTTCAGGCTTACAGCTGCTAGAAGGAAACTAAGGAAAAGGGAGAGGAAAACAGAGTCTCATACTATAGTTTGTAAAACCATACAGCAAGTATTACATTCAGGTAAAGACACGCATTTCAGAAAGGAAGACTAAAGAAAAATGAAGAGGCAACAGATAGAGAAACTTAATGAACCAGACTGTAGTTCAGAAAGTTATTCTTTCTTTACAAAAGAAGCACAAAGAATGGATGCAATGCTGGAAGTAACTTTGCCATCTCAGGGAAACCTATTATGACTTTAGAGCAGGGGTGTCAAACTCGATTTCATTGAGGGCCGCATCAGGGTTGTGTTTGACCTCGGGGGGTCCAGGGGGGGCATGGCCAGGGTGAGCATGGCCAGCTCGACATCACTTGTGTCGGGGGCGCCTGTGGTGGCCCGAGCGCTCTGCCAGCGAAAATGGGCTCCCGAGCTCCGTTTTCAGCTGCGATTGCTTCCTGCAACCCTCTGCCAATGAAAACGGGGCTCGGGAGGGCCGCCCGCAGCCCTCACCAGCTCTGTTTTCAGCTGCGACAGCCTCCTGCAACCCTCTGCCAGCGAAAACAGAGCTCCGGAGGGCTGCCTGCGGCCCTCCTGCGCTCCCTTTTTGCTGGCAGAGGCACCACGGGCCGGTCCTTTGCTGTTTCCAAAGGGTCTTCAAATCTTACATGAGAAATCCATTCATGCCCTAAAAGGAATCCCCTCACTGCCCAAAGTCCCAAACTTTGATGATGCAGTTATGAGAAAAAAAATCTTCCCTTTCCTCTTGAAGATGCCTTTGGCTGCTCACCAGTAACACCGCTCAAGTTCTTTTATTTCACTGGTGGCTCAACTGTTATCAACAAAGCACAATTACAGTATCAACATATCTATGAATTCGTTTAAGTCCTTGCTGATTTTACAGGTGGTCTTCATTTAACAACCAAAATTGGGACTGGCAACTTGGTCATTAAGTGAAGTGGTTGCTAAGTGAAACTGTGTGCTTATATCTTACTTCAGCTGCATTTTGCTACACAGACCTGTAAAGGTCATAAATGTGAGGATTCATTGTAAAGGATTAGTTTTTCATCATGGTCATAACTCCAAGTAATTGCTAAACCAGGTCTACCTGTAACAGGAAGCAATAGTCACTTATTTCATGTCCATAGAAACCAAACTGTCAAGCACAGGAAACCAGGAAGCAATGCAGTTAAAATGAATACAAGTTTATTGCAAGCTAACACTCTCTACAAGAGTCTAAACTACTAATGGTGACAGCAAATTGGCCGTAGATAAGAATCAACAGAATTCAAGGTGGGCTGGACTTAAATCGCGTGTGGGCGTAAAAGGACTGGACACTAGTGACACACTTATCCCCTCCCTTGGGCTCAACCTGGTCATCTCCTACACAAATAACTTGCAACCAATTTGATAAACAAAGTCCTATTCAACCATGAGGATCAAGTTTACCAATTCAGGTAGTCCTCGACTTATGACCACAATTGAACCCAGAATTTATGTTACTAAATGAGAAATTTGTTGTGAGTTTTGTCCCATTCTACAACTTTTCTTGCCACATTTGTTAAGTAAATCACTGCAGTTGTTAAATTAGTAACACAATTGTTAAGTGAATCTGGCTTCTCCATTGACTTTGCTTGTCAGAAGGTCGCAAAAGATGGTCACATGACCCCAGCACACTACAAGCGTCATAAATATAAATTGTCAAGCATCCAAATGTAAGTCACATGACCATGGAGATGCTACAATGGTCATAAGTGTGAAGCATGGTCATAAGTCACTTTTTCAGTGCCATTGTAACTTCGAACAATCACTAAATGAACTGTTGTAAGTCAAGGACTACCTGTAGTAAAGCCATAATAGAAAAGAACTGTTAAAAATAGGCAACAAGCAATTATGTAGTCTTTTAGCTAAGTGCCTTTAATATGACCTGCCTAACATTCTTTATCTTCTTTTTTTAGATAGCCACCAAATTCATAAATTCTGAGGCAAAAGTAAACTTCTTTTTCTTTTTGACACCTGTTTCAAAGACTGAAATTATTCAGCATATTACCTCTTGCCCCAGTAAATATGTGTCCTACTTTATTAATGTATTGTATCTGAACAATGATGTAAGATGCTGTATCTGAACAATGACGAACTGTACCTTAATACAAAGCAAGCAAAATATAACTTTTATAAACAACCACCTGTGTAAATACAGTAATTGGAAGAATTTCAGGAACTAAGGATGTCAGGCATTTAATCCAATTATTGCATATACAGTATGAGATTTCTGGAAACTGTAATTTAGGTTCACTGGATAATCTTTATCAAATGTTCTTTTTGTTTTGAAAGTTTTTTTCATTGTTGAGAGACAGATTTGGTTATTTAAAACTTTAAAATGTGACTTTGCAAAATGACCAAAAATATATTTAAATATATTTATACTTTTTATTAGCATACCTCTGTCAGAAAAAAATTTTAACAGTCAAATCATTAAATGCTATTGAGGTATTTATCTAAAATTTCAGTTGGAAGAAAGAGTCTGTCTAAATGTATGTCGGTTCTTGACTTTCAGAAATCTTGAAATGGTCTCATGTCTCATGTTCATTATCACACTATAAAACAGAGGCAGATGTTTCTGTATGTACTATCAGATGAAATGAGCTAATTTCCCTTGAAGTTTATCTGCACTGACCAGATGACTTTTTCAGTAAGCGCATCCAATGCCTTTGTGGTTACTATAGAGACAAATTTTCCCATCCATTGTACAGCCGTCTTACAGTAGCTACCAGCTGTTGTCTAGTCATATATTCCATCGGAGGCGAGTTAGGTAAAAAAATGGGAGATCCATAGCTGAGTTTGTCCTAGCCACTGTAACTGAAGCTTGAACTGTAGTTTTCAATTTCCAGCCTCTTTGCAACTTTCACTAATCACTATTGTTGAAAACTCTAACAATGTGCCTTTATTATTACTGTTATATAGGATAGCTGATAGGAATAGACCAGGAAATATGAGTTCCTTCTGGGCAAAATATTGCCATATATTTTGCCCACAAGAAATACATATAAGAATACAAATAAACATGTAGTGTATTTATAGTGAATACCACTAGATGACAAAGTTTTGCTAAAATTAGGCATATTTAATTTCAGCAGGAAAGTAAATGCTTTGTACCTTCCTACTTATTTATTTAGTGTATGGCATCTACAGTGGTCATGCTATCACTGATATACAAATTTAGTTTAAATAAAGCATCAGCAAATATGTGTGTGTGTGTGTACACACACATATAAATAAATCAGTGGAATTTAAAATGCCATCTAGATTGCGTCTTTAAAGTTCTATCTCAGTGTATTGTTTAATTCAGACTTTCAATTATTTTCACTCCAGGCTGTTGAGAGGGGGAGGGAAGACCTTCAGATTACTGCTTCTGGGTTCTTTCAAAGCTCTTATATCTTGCTTCAGTCCATTAATTCATCCTTCGGTACTATGATGAGTCACAGGGAAGAAAAACAATTGTAGCCACAATTTTCATTCTTGCATTCTTCTATTTAAAGGGACTCAAGTTCAAATGTTTAATTATATCTTTGAAGAGTTAATAATCAATTCAACAAAGGCTTCAGAATGTCTTTGAAGCTTTAAGAACAAGCCAGAGATGATGGAGGAGGAGGAGTGGGGTTACAGTGTTAACTCCACAGGGAATTTAGATAATAGGTTGTAAAGGTTGAGAGCCTGGATTATGTCTTCCAGTTAATAAAGTTTGGCAAAACTTGTTGCTCCGTCTTGGTGCCATGCTGCTGCACAGAATGCCAGTAAACATTATATTCTACCTTTGAACACAGATGTTCATTATCTTATGATTCAAATACAAACAGTTATTGCTCCTGCAGTAAACTGAGTCACCATGCTAGTTTAGCTATACTAGCAGATAAACAGTGGAATCCTGTTGATTCTTCCAGTTCTTTCTGGACTATTTATCTCCACCATCTATGCTTTCCTTCTTGTCTAAATGTGTGGTGGTCCTTCTTCTGTCTATTATGCTTATGTAGTTTCTTGGGTTCTGTTCATACAGTTACCTAAGGTCTCACCTCATCTTCCGTACCTTTTAATATCACATTGAAAATGATGGGATAGATTTTTTCAGAAATTTGGTGCAAGACATCATTAACATGATTATAACATTCAGCTCCCTTTCTTTTTATCAATGGTCGCAGATGAGATAGCAATAGCAATAGCACTTAGACTTACTGTATATACCGCTTAACAGCCCTCTCTAAGCAGTTTACAGAGTCAGCATATTGCCCCCAACAATCTGGGTCCTCATTTTACTGACCTCAGAAGGATGGGAGGCTGAGTCAACCTTGAGCCTGGTGAGATTTGAACTGCCAAATTGCAGGCAGCTGGCAGGCAGCAGAAGTAGCCTGCAGTACTGCACTCTAACCACTGCACCACCGCGGCTCTTAATAGATAACAGCATTTTTTTTGTAAATGGCTATATAATGATGGATTGAATGGAAGAGTATTAATGGTGCCTTAATCCAGCCAATACAAAGAAGCAAAATGTCGATAACATGTTTGATTTAGACACTAATAGCATTCTAATGGGAGGTCACACACACTTTAGATATTTTTGGGAGGATGCATTCAATGTTAATCTCAGAAAGGAAGCATTGTCAAAAATTAGAATCATCATAGAAAAAGATAACATGGGCAATATGATGTATGTTTAAGTACCGTAATCTTTAGGAAAGCAAATCCCAAATTTGGACTGTTTCTGAAGACTATGAAGAAGTTAGAATAGTCCAAAATTTACCTGCTACAATAAAGCAATATAGGAACATTTGTGTAAACCGCAATAACAATTTTTGCACAGAAAGATAGCAGAATAATGTGAACTGGAGAGGGACATTTTTAGATCTCCAAAAGGCATAAAAAGCATGTACACATACCCATTTCAGTTCAGTAACAGATAATGGCATTGTGTGAAAGGCACTGGACTAGCATCGAGGTTCAAGTTTACCCTCAATGGCTCATTTTGGGCCAGTCATTCTCTCTCAGCCTAAAACTACCTCACAGGGTTGTTGTGGTGATGCTTGCCACATTTATGCTATGCCCTCATAACATCCGTAATAAGCAATTTCATAGCTGCAGTTAACATTCACTTTTATTTCTGAGTATAATTCAAACTGACAAGTTTAGTTTTAAGCTTAGTTGAAGCAATGATTTCTGAAAGACTGTAATCTCATAATCTCTTTTGAGATGATGGTTGCTTTGAGTTTTAGTTTTATTGTTATACCTCAAGAAAGAAAAAAGTAAAACACACACACACACAAACCCCAGATATTCACAAAATAACTCAGGGAGTCAAATTCAAAAGAGTTGCTCTGGGTTTTGTTTTTTTAATTCCTTGCAACCCTTCATTCATTTATAATATAGAATATTTCTTTGGTAGGTCGCTAGCTTCTTCCCTGTAAAAGAAATATAAGTCACCCACCTGAACAATAAACGGGATGACTGGATTACGGGCCTGATCTGACAACAAGTTGGTAATAATACACTGTCCCTTTTTGAATGCAGTCTCGTAAATCAAAGAGTCTTATAAATACATGCCTTCATCAACTTAAAACATAATATTTATTTTTTCACAGAGGACTTTTAAACTCTGTTACCTTGAAGCAACTACTGTTTTCAAGTGGTTATACTGGAGGGGGAAATGCTCATCAGTCTAGACATATACATTGCAGACTAATAGAAATAAGTGCATCTTTCATGAGATTTATTTTTATAAACAAGAGCTAGACCACCAGGTATATTCAATATGTTTTCATGTTTCAACATTCTTGTTAACTGCAGCTCCCCTTTCTTCCCTTTTCTTTGATCCTGCTTTAATGTAGGCATCAATCACATCAAATATGCAATGAATCCGTTGCCTCTTTTGGATAAAAAGAGAACCCAACCTACACATCAACTTGACAGGAAACCTACCAGTATATCAACATTAAAGATACAAGGATTAGTTTATGAAAGGAAGATGGAGAGAAGATATAGTTGGGAAATTTTGTAAATATCCAGTGATGGACTTTATTTTGTTTTTATATTTGATTTTTAAGAAGTATTTATATATAAAATTAATAACCAAACTCACTTTGCCACTCTTTACTCAAGACATAAGTGCAGCCAACTTAAAGAATCTATTCCTTAGACATTAGGAAAAAAAGCAGCTAAGTCAGTATGATCTTCTTATGGCATATACAGTAGCTGATATAAGGGCCAGCACAGTAACCAATTCAAGAAAGCAGATGGCAATTTGGAGGGTGAGTCTGAGAATTAAATATGAGGTTGCCAAATAGCAATAGCACTTAGACTTATATACCGCTTCACAGTGCTTTACAGCCCTCTCTAAACAGTTTACAGAGTCAGCATATTGGACATCCCCCCCACCTCAACAATTTGGGTCCTCATCTTACCGACCTCGGAAAGATGGAAGGCTGAGTCAATCTTGAGCTGGTGACGATTGAAGCCCCTGGCAGTCAGCAGAATTAGCCTGCGATACTGCTTTCTAACCACCGCACCACCACGGCTCTTCAGTGTATTCCTTGGGGGGTCTAAGCTATTGACCTGATTTAGTGATTGGGTTATATGCCTTTAACAAAACATAGCTGTCTCTCAAATACATCTTCTGTCATATCCAAATAACTTCTCTCTTATTTGCAAGAAATGTTTTCTCCAGCCATCCCTCCTACCTGGGAAAAAAGGAAGAAATAATTAATTCATATTCTCATCTCTTCTCCCATTTCACTGCATAGTACAGATAGTCCTCGTCTTACAACAGTTTATTTAGTGACCGTTCAAAGTTACAACAGCACTGAAAAAGGTGACTTACGTTTTTCGCACTTATGACCATTGCGGTATCCCCATGGTCACATGATCAAAATTCAGATGCTTGGCAACTGACTCATATTTACGATGGTTGCAGTGTCCTGGGGTTATGTGATCTTCTGCGACTTTCTGACAAGCAAAGTCAATGGGGAAGCCAGATTCAGTTAACAACTGTGTTACTAACTTGACAACTGCAGCGATTCACTTAACAACTGTGGCAAGAAAGGTTGTAAACTGGGGCAAAACTCACTTAACAAATGTCTCACTTAGCAACAGAAAGTTTGGGCTCAACTGTAGTTGTAAGTCGAGGACTACCTGTATTACAAAGGTTACCCCTACTTTTTCCCCCAGTCAAGACTGTCTCAGGGATAGCCAGAAATTAAGTTAGGACATTCATTCATCTAACACCCATTTCTCCTTTTTCTCCTCACACACATGATTTTCACCTTCCTCTAGGTAGGAGCACAATATTATTTCTGGCTGATTGATTTCTTTAACAAAACTTACTATGGTAGATTTTAATGCTAGTGAATGTAATCTTTTTTGGGGGGGGTTGTTAAGTAGAGCTAGGGATACACCCT
Source organism: Thermophis baileyi (assembly GCA_003457575.1). Classification (NCBI taxonomy): domain Eukaryota; kingdom Metazoa; phylum Chordata; class Lepidosauria; order Squamata; family Dipsadidae; genus Thermophis; species Thermophis baileyi. The sequence goes on from QLTV01002702.1 coordinate 1,378,119, forward strand.
TTAAAAATGTCACCATCTAAGATCTTGGAAGAAGATGCTTTAGGTTCCACTCAGGAACCTGAGTCAGATACTCAGATACTCAGGATCTGACCAACTAGGCTATCCTCTAGCATTATAGGAAGGCTTGCATTATTCCAGAAGAGTCCCTAAAATATTGGCATTTACAAAGTTATCCTAGCATGTACACTGGGTAGAGTTGGGTAGAAGTCAAATTTCTCAATGGCTAACTCTCCAGTTAATACCCGCATATTCTAGAAGAAAAAGAGGTACTGAATCAAAATTATTGGAGGTTAATGGCAGGAACCTATATATTGAGAAGTCTCAGCTCAAAAGTGAATAGAATAGAATAGAATAGAATAGAATAGAATAGAATAGAATAGAATAGAATAGAATAGAATAGAATAGAATAGAATAGAATAGAATAGAATAGAATAGAATAGAATTCTTTATTGGCCAAATGTGATTGGACATACAAGGAATTTGTCTTTGGTGCAGTTAAGTATGCTGGTTTTAACTCTTTCAATGGATAATGGAGGAATCCCCAGATGCTGAAGAACTGGGGGGGGGGAACAGAGTGACAAAGATTGTGAGGGGTTTGAGGACTAAATTCAGTGAAGAATGGTAAAAGGAACAGTATGTTTAATCTATAGAAGAAAAGGCTAATGGCAGATTACAGTATCAGTCTTCAAATACTTGAAGGCCTTTCAGAGAAAGAGAGTATGGGTTTATTCTCCATATCCCTGAGGTTTGGGCAAGAATCAATGGGTCAAAACTTTACAGATGGAGATTCAAATTCAAAATAAAGAAAACTTTCCTAACTGCAACAACTATTAAGCAGTGGAATAACCTGCCTTTGGGAATCCTGGATTCTATATCAATGAAGGTTTTTCAGTAAACCTGGAACAACAATTGTCTGGGGCAGTTTGAGGATTTCTGTCTTGGGCAGGGGATTAGACTAAAAAACCTTGAAGGTGTTTCCAATCCTATATTTCTGTGAGTTTTTTTTCACTCTACATTTGCAATTCTAATACGGCATGCTACATCCATAAATCAGAAATAAAGAATATGATATGCATGCAAAATAACCCCAAGGTTCAAAACTCAGCATTCCAAGGTAGAATGGAAACTCTTTCAGGAAGCAGAGTTCCTGCTAATTAACATCAACAATGTCATGGTAGAATGGAAAAAACTCTTTCATGAAGCAGAGTTCCTGCTAATTAACATCAACAATATCAGGTTGGATAAACCAGTGATCTGACTCCTATTATTTATTCCCATTGGCTATGCATGCTGAGGCTGATGAAAGTCCAAAAACATATCTAGAAGACCACATGTTCGCCCCCAACGCCGTTTTGGTTTATGGTAATAACTGCAACCAAGCTTAGGGGTGAATTACACACAACCGATTTCATTTATTTGGAAAGCATCTGTTCTGCTGGAAACAAAGGATAAAAATGAAATGATAAAACCCAGTTTACCATCCTTTTTAATATATCAGTTATTTGCAAAGTACACTTTTGGCAGCTAATTGTAATTACAAATTACACATTTGCCTCTTTCTGATTTTTTTTTTAAAAAAATACTTCCTAATGCTTCTGAATTTAGAGATTAAGATTAAAGCTTAAATTTAAAATGAACAGATTCTAGCCTTTTGATAATGTTAAAAGTAGTAAAAGAGAATTATTTCTCAACTGTTAAGCATCAGTTCCTACTGTGCTTCTTGAAAAAGAACGCCTCACAGAGAACAAATGATTTAGAAAACTTGAAACTGAAGCAGACAGCTGTCGAACAGAAACTGTGCACTTTCCTCCTCTTAAAAGAAATAATTTGGAGAAGAAAAAAGAAACACAAATGTGGAGACATATATTGAACAGTTTATCACTTATTATCCCATAAGCCTTTTGATTTGCAGCTTGGTTTCTCCCAATTTTTTAATATTAGAGGCAGCACAGCCCATTCACAGATTTTATTGCAATTGACTGAGATACAGTTAAGATGCATTTTCCCTGGGGAGAAAAAGCTTTCTGACAACACCAGCTGCAGAGATGCCCAACCTCCAGAGCAGAGACAGAGTCATCACACAGATGAGAAATTTCTGGGAAGAAACAACAAGATTGCCCTGAAGGGGAAAAAAACCTCTTTACCTACCACATAAAAACACAAGTCTGGGATCCAGATGCTGCAATTTGAACATGGTGGCATTACTGTTAAATACTTGACGTGAAGTGACAGATGATATTATGTGAAGCTCACTATCTAAAACTTGAAGAGACTTAATGATTCAACTGGCTAAAATAAACAAACACAAATACAACTTTTTTTTTAAAAAAAAATAGCCAACAGTGTTTTGAACTTTTTGCCTGTAAGGGTTTACTAGAATAAATACAGACACAAGACTTCAAAGCATACTAGTAAAATTATGTTGATTTAACTGGGTTGATTTTTAAATGTTGTTTACTTATCAGATGAAGAGTAGAAGAAAAGGAAACACTGCAGACTCCAACCTGTCCATTATGAATTATTTTGGTACTAACTATAAATCTGTTATTGTACTTTCTTCTAAGATATATTCTGCAAATGCACTTTTTAAGGTAAAGCAAAATACTTTATTTTGCAAATTAATTTCCCACTCAAATTTAGGAGTCCTATTATGTTAATATGCTCCCCAGCTTCTGTATGTCCATGTTTCTTTCTATTTTTAGGGTGTGACATAGATTAGTGGAGATATAAATATGAATAAATGCTTAATGTAATCTATTGCATGAATCAGCAGCTGTTTTGCATTAAGCCTGCATTTCTTTTTTTCTTTTGGCTTTTTTGTAAAGCTTAAGGCACCTATCTTGTCCTTCAAAATCTTCTACAAGAGCCATCCTTCTTAGGACATTAGATCATCAATCTGTTTAAGTCAGTCCAGCTTACATTGCTTGGCAATGCTTCTTCAGGGTTTTAAGGAGGAACTTTTCCTAGCTTTCTCTAGAAATGCATGCAATTTACATTTGCCTTCTTCTGTTCCTTTTTATACCAAAATCCACTATCACATAGAAGAGGAATTATGACTGCAATTCCACATGAGATTTAATATAACATGGTATGCCCATTCACAATTTCAAAATGCATATACCCAAGAATAGCAAACTGACATAAAACACAGACCAAAGACTTTCAAGAAAACTGTTACTATCTTTACTTGGATTTAACTTTTCCAAGACCTGAATTGAGTGGTAGCATGCAAGTCAAATGCTATATCAAGAAAAATAACTACGGCATCGCGCAGGAAGCTGATATATTGAAAGAAAGAGAAGAGGAAAAAGAGGATAAGGAAAAGGAGGCAAGAAGATTGTCCCATTCAATGGATCAAAAGAGAATTCAATAGTGCTAAATCTAGGTCATCAAGTAGCTCAGTCCAATCTTATTAAACAAGGTTGTTAAAATCAGGCAGAGATAGCACATGGCATTAGGAGATAGGACAAGAAGACATACCAGCAGGAAGCAGGACCTTGGAGAGCTCCAAGAAAGTCCTACTAGCTGAAGGACTCCCTATTAGGGCAATACAAATCTGGTTCAGCAACTGTTTCAAGGCCATCTGAAGACTAGTGCAGGTAAATTATAATCTGAATTCTTTCCAGTTAGTTCCACTCTTTCCAGAACTGTTAAAGGACCAGCAATTTGAATATCAGGCGTATGCAAGGGCGAGAAGAGATCTTGTTTGGAATTCCTTCTCTGAATTTGAAAACAATAGCAAGACCTTATCTTTTAGCTGAGGGAATCCTAAAAATGGAATTGACTGTCCTTTCATTGGGAAAGTGAAGCTGAACAAACTACTTTGCTTCTCTCCATATACTTCCATTAACCATTGTGAGAAACCCACAGTTGGTTAAAAAGGCAGCTACAAGTAATCCTAGACCTACGATCACAAATGAAGTCCAAATTTCTGTTTACTACGTGAGACATTTGTTAAGTGAGTTTTGCCCCATTTTACACACTTTCTTGCCACAGTTGTTAAGTGAATCACTGCAGTTGTTAAGTCAGTAACAAGGTTGTTAAGTGAATCTGGCTTCCCCATTGACTTTGCTTATCAGAAGGTCACAGAAGGCGATCACATGACCCCAGGACACTGCAACCATCATAAACACCAGTCAGTTGCCAAGTGTCTGGATTTTGATCACATGACCATGGGCATGCTGCGGTACTCATAAGTGTGAAAAACGGTCATAAGTCACTTTTTTCAGTGTCGTAACTTCCAACAGTCACTAAATTTTCCTTGTAATATTGTTACAGTTAACAAATTTTGGCTAGATATAAATGCAATTACTTTCTTTTTACAAATCCTTAATTTTTAATTGTAGTTTAATTGTAGTTTCCAACATACTGTTTCTCACTGAGCTGGATTCTCTAGAAACAGCACATTCTATATACTTCTGCCAACAATTTCTAGTTGTACTAGAAATATTGTGTATTCCAAACAGGCTTATAGGGTGTATTAATACTGTTATCAGAATATAATCTGTTCAGCTGGACCATTGGCTTGCAGTTTTCCAGCATATATTTCTTAACTACCCCTATCTCTGAAACTTAATGCAAAATCTGTGATTCCTCTCCCCAGTTTTGAACCCCAACTCTTCAAAGCAGGATAAATATCTCAAGTCTATGTAAGCAACCCAATGGGCTGAAGCAGCAAAAAACAACAAAAATCGCAATCACATGACTGCAGGACACTGCAAATGGCGCTAAATGTGAGCTGTGTATAATGTAATGACATGACCCCAGGAGGTATGTGTAGCCCTTGGAATATCAAAAGTTATTTGTAAAAAGAAGGAAGGAAGGAAGGAAGGAAGGAAGGAAGGAAGGAAGGAAGGAAGGAAGGAAGGAAGGAAGGAAGGAAGGAAGGAAGGAAGGAAGGCCTACCATATTCCACTTACATTATTTTCTGATTTATTTCAGGTGGATTATAAAAGTCCGTGTATCACATAAATTGATTGGATAGTGCAGACATCCATTTTTCCAGCACACTTGCCAAATAGCAAGAGGCAAGAACCTGACAAATTAACAAATTATGTAAAACTATCACTAGCACTTCCTGAAATTATTTCCAGTGGTTGGCCTCATATTATGGCACTTCCCCTCACAACTATATCTGTGCTTGAATATACTTTTAGCAAATTTAGTGAAACCATTTCTCTTCTCTCAAACTTTCCATACTTGCTACTTTGTTGTTTCACTATTGGTTGATATATAGGAGGCTAATCGGTATAATTAAACATTAAAACATGTTTATATCCTATAATTGCTATTCCTTATTCACTTAAAAGCAGACATAATTGAGAAAAAGAAATTTAATCTTCATGGAAATCAACTTGCTGTGACAATTAGTCTGATCCGATCCAATGCATACATTCTTTATAAAGCAGCCAATATTGCTGAAAGACTGTAATACCTATGTAACAGGCCAAAAAGTCAGAAAGCTATTTGCTAATATAAATACACAGCACAATACAACAGATGCATGTCTTTAACATAAAATCTTCAGTTCCTGACTTGAAAATGAAACACATGAAAGAGGGTGCTTCCAGGTGGAAAGCTCTCAGATACTTGAAATTTAATGTTTTCTATTGTAAACTATAAACAGAATTGCATTAAATTGCATTTTATCTCTCTGGCTCATTATGCCCCATCTGGAAATATAGGTCAGACAATTTTCCACTTCAGACAAATTGGGCAGTTGCAAAGTTGCTCCTCAGGTGACTGTTCTGAAATTTGAGAAGCTAAAAGCAACTGCATTTGCATCCTGTTTCATTTCCTATTATTGATATTGTTTCTCATAAAAGTATTTCATCCACATATTAAAGCTTTTTATACTTGCATAAAGTACAAATATCAAGATAAGTATGTTTATTTGAATCATATTTTTTTGTAGAGGAGAATTTTCCCTAAAAATATTTTAAGTTCTTTTTCCAATTCAGTGTTTTTTTGTCCACATAGTGGACAAATCTAAATTTAGATTCCTTCCCTTTTATACCCCTTATGGTCGCAATCCATTCTTTCTCTAACAATGAAGCTTCCAAGTAAAATGAATACATGAATTATTTTAGTCAGCCAATATTCTGCAATCTCCTGTATGCGCTATTGCCTTTATGCTCTATTGCCTGATACCTTAAAATTACCGCTAGTGTGTTCAATACATGGCTCATTTAATGTCCTAAAAATACAAGTTGTCCTTAGCAACCTTTCAAAATTATGACTGGCCTCCCTCAATTTCAAAATATGAACTGAAAATTTGCCAGCTTTATTTTTCTAAATTTGCTGCAACTCATGTTTGAACAAAATGTGTTTCCTAGATTCAACAGATTCTAGATTCTGATTCAAGATTCTAAATTCAACAAAATACATTTCCTAGATTAATTCAATCTCTTTCCCCCCCCCAATCTTTGCCAATAATTTAGTTACTATAAATAAAAGCTGACCAATTTAAAACAGGAAAGGAAAAACAACAGAATAGAAGTATCCTCTAGTACAGGGGTCTCCAACTTTGGCAACTTTAAGACTTGTGGACTTCAACTCCCAGAGTTCCTCAGCCAGCTGGTCTTAAAGTTGCCAAGGTTGGAGACCCCTGCTCTAGTAAGTGGTCACTTGTAGTAGAAGATCAGGAAACCTGCTCATTTCAAGAGAGAGGGAATGCTCAGGAAGTAATTTATTTGCTGAGAACTTTGTAGAGAAAAATGGCAAGGGAAATTGCTAAACGAAACAAGTTCTTTCTTTTAAATGTTTTGCAACAAAAGGTAGAGGAGAGAAAGCAAAACAGATTACAGTGCTTGCTATGCTAGATACAGAATTATTCGATAACCCAACAAGTAGGGACAAGGATAGAAAAAGGAGAGTCCTCTTTCTGGACAACAATGGGATATTTTCCTATTCATACTTGCAAAAATATTGTGCTGTTACACTAATGTTCTTTCTGCGCCAACTCAGAAAGCTCAAACTGCCCAAGGAGCTGCTGATACAGTTCTACAGAGGAATTATTGAGTCTGTCATCTGCACCTCTATAACTGTCTGGTTTGGTTCTGCAACCCAACAAGACAGACACAGATTTCAGAGGATAATTAGAACTGCAGAAAAAACCATTACTACCAACCTGCCTTCCATTGAGGACCTGTATACTGCACGAGTCAAAAAGAGGGCTGTGAAAATATTTACAGACCCCTCACATCCTGGACACAAACTGTTTCAACTCCTACCCTCAAAACGATGCTATAGAGCAGTGGTTCTCAACCTTCCTAATGCCGCGACCCCTTCCCCGCCGCCGCAACCCCCTCCCCTCTCCCTCCCCATGCGTGCGCGTTGCCAGGCAAGAAGCGATGAGGTGACAAAAGGGGGCGTGGCACCAAGATGGCGGGCTAGCGCACGTGGCCCTTCCGTCGGCGCCTGCGCATTCGAGGGCTGCCCGTGCGTCGCACCGTCCCCGGGTACTCGTATGTAGACGGATAGAGGAGCGGTGTCTCGGTTCCTAAGACCATCGGAAATATGTGTTTTCTGATGGTGTTAGGTGACCCCTGTGAAAGGGTCGTTCGACCCCCAAAGGGGTCACGCCCCACAGGTTGAGAACCGCTGCTATAGAGCACTGCACACCAGAACAACTAGACACAAGAACGCCATCACTCTGCTGAACAAATAATTTCCTCAACACTGTCAAACTATTTACTAAATCTGCACTACTATTAATCTTCTCATCGTTCCCATCATCCATCTCCTCCCACTAATGACTGTATGACTGTAACTTGTTGCTTGTATCCTTACGATTTACATTGACTGGTTCCTAATATGATTTGATTGCTTATTTGTACCCGGACTATCATTAAGTGTTGTACCTTATGATTCTTGACGAACTTATCTTTTCTTTTATGTACACTGAGAGCATATGCACCAAGACAAATTCCTTGTGTGTCCAATCACACTTGGCCAATAAAAAATTCTATTCTATTCTATTCTATTCTATTCTATTCTATTCTATTCTATTCTATTCTATTCTATTCTATTCTATTCTATTCTATTCTATTCTATTCTATGTTACCGTCCTTACTGAATTTTCCACGGTAAGGTAAAAGATGAGAAAAATGCAAACAAAATGCAAGTTGTGCAACTTGACGATGACAATGTCCAGATTCCCCATGAATTTATGGCAGAAAGAGAGGAGAACTTCAACTAGAAATCCTGAGATTGGAAATACCTTCATATCTGATCCCATGAACTTTCAAAATGTGTATTAGATTTATTTATTTAGCATATGGTATAACATGCATGGACTTACAATATATATAAATGTTTCACCTAAATTACAAACATAGTACAGGTAGCCCTCAACTTAAAACAGTTCATTTAGTGACCATTCAAAGTTACAATGGCACTGAAAAAAAGTGACTTATGACCATTTTTCACACTTACGGCCGTTGCAGCATCCCCATGGTCACATGATCAAAATTCAGATGCTTGGCAATTTATTCATCTTTATGACAGTTACAGTGTCCCAGGGTCATGGGTCACCTTTTGTGATCTTCTGACAAGCAAAGTCAATGGGGAAGCTAGATTCAGTTAACAACCTTGTTACTAACTTAATAACTGCAGTGATTCACTTAACAACTGTGGCAAGAAAGGTCGTAAAATGGAGCAAAACTCACTTAACAAATGTCTCACTTAGCAACAGAAATTTTGGAGTCAATTATGACCATAAATTGAGCAGTACCTGTAAAATATGAATGATAAAAGGATCTATATTCAGATACCAATCTCTAGGCCTGGGGTCCTAAACCCTCAGTCCGTGGACCGGCACCAGTCCGTGGCATGCAAACCGGGCTGCAGAAATAAGCGAAGCCCCATCCATGGAATGCGGGCAGCATGTGAAAGCACGCCCCCTCTGGTCCACGGAAGACCTCCCTTCACGGAACCGGTCCATGGTGCCCAAAAGGCAGGGGGGCACTGCACTAGGCTATCTAACTACTGAAGTGCAGCATCATTTATCTGAGAAAATCAGATCCTGGACTGCTATATGCCCTCAGCTTACAGCTGGTTACAATGTGATCTACACTTTGACGTGGGACCCAGCAGTCACACTGAACGGAGGATACTATGCCCCATTTATACAGTAAATCCAGGCAGACGCCATGTGAGGTGCGAATCCTATTCAAGTTTGTCCATTGCTGTATTAAATTAACATAGGAAAAAATAAGGGCTTACTGATTTTGAGATCTGAGCAGAGCAGAGCAGAACCGAGTAATCAGAAATAACATGTGAGGACTTTTACATAAAAAGTTAATAGGAGGAAGAGTCACACCCACCCACACCCAAATCAATTCTCCCCCTGGGAGACCCACACCTTAAATCTGATTTACAAGGAAAACATGGAATTGGAACATTGTTTCCCTTATAAAATCCAATTAAAACTAAAAAAACGCATTAGCCTCTATCTCCATGGTTACCTCTCGAAGGTGTCTTAAGAAATCAAGCCACTTTATTTTTAAAAGAATTAAAAGCAGGGGATGGATTTTGCCTATTGCCTATTAGAAAATAAAACATCAAATGCATTTATTCCACGTATCTTCTAAAATCAGCCCATCAGTATTCACTGCAGTTATGCAATCACACAACACCTGCAATTGCAGGCCCATCTCCCCCAGGAGCCACTTGAAGCAATTCAATAGCTACCAGCAAAGTGACAGCTGGCAAGCCCAAACCTGCCCCTGGTAGTCTATCATATGTAATCAATTGCAAACAGAGCATCAGCAGGCTCATCTCTTTATTTCCTGGCTAATTCCCCCAGGGAAAACAGAAAGCAGCTCTCCACTTTTGAGTCAGGGTGCTGTAATACCCGTCCCAACCTCTCCATTCCTTTTGCCCCCTCATTTTCATCAGTTCACCAGGCTGCTTTGGCTTTTCAGCTTGATACCCGTTATGTTATGTCAGCTGTTACATTACGCTAAAGACAATGGATTCCAGCTGGCCGAGGTCAGATGTAAAAACAAGGACCTAACAAAGCCTTGGGCCCTCCAGTTATATTGAAATTGAGATACACACTGAATGCAGTACTTAATGACAAACTACTTCCCAGACTTTGGACAAGGCATAAAGGAAACACCTGTCACTGCAAGTGCTACATGCTAATCCTGATAAATTGAAAAATCCTTTTCAACGCTCAATTCTGCTGTGCGCCCGTGTTCAGCTTTCCTCTCCCTACCCCAAGAACCAAAATAGCCTTCCTTTTCTCCACTTACTAGATATTAGAGAATGATCTTGAATACACACACACATATACTCTGTGTATGTAGTGTGTGCGTTTGTGTGTGTGCATATATATACACATATACACACATATACACCACACACACACACACACACACACACACACACAAACATTCAGTTAGTAAACACTCTCATGCAGCTGCGTCATACAATGTGAAATCTGCCGCTGTTATAAACATTGCTGTGTTTCCAGAGGGATAGCCATATTTAGTCTGCTGCAACAAAACTACAAACAACTCTCAAAATACAAAGTACCGGTAGTCTTATAGTGCTTTAGGGACTCAAGAAATGTATTTTCTTAAAATGTATTCAAGATAATGCTTTATTTTTTTCCCCAGCAGCAAATAATCTCCACCCATATGGCTTTTTTAAATGGTCCGACTCATTCTGCAGATATATTGAACGTGTCCGAAACAATGAAGACTAGGAATTCTGAGAAAATCAATACCAGCATTGGGAAAGGTTTTCCAAGGCTGTTAGTCTGTTATAAAGGAATTGGGATATGGAGTGGACTTTCTTTGTTTGTAATTGAGATAGGTGGCCCTTTTATGGAGTCTATGACAGCTCGCCACGGCCAACTTGCCACGGCCATTTTACCATAGCCAACTTGCTACAGACAAGTTACTCTAATATAAAAGAAATACTCAAATAGAATCATTAAAGAAAGGATGCCAAAAGAGGGACAAAATAAAACGTGAATGACAAAAATTAAAATAATTTTTACAATTATTTTAAATAATTAAATTGAATTGTTGAAATGTCCCGCAGTGAATTTTCCTGTGGCAAGTTGGCCGTGGCGAGTTGTTCCATGGTGAGTTGGCCGCGGTGAATTGGCCATGGCAAGTTGACCATGGTGAGTTGGCTGAGGCGAGTTGTCCCATTCTGCCTTAATTGCTTTACTGAGATTATTGGGTGGAAAGTAGCCAGCAGATGGCAATATGACACTTACGAATGAAGGCAAATATACCTGTCCCAGGATAATGTTGCAGGATCCACAGGGACCAGAGGTTTAGTCTTCCAAGCTTTCAGACTCGTGCTGAAGCCCATCCTCAGGGTACTTCTATCTAACGGAATGTGTTCCGTTCCATTAATATGACTTTTGTTAAAATGAAACTCTGCAGGATTGCAGTGCATATTCATACAAGATTCTGGCTTGAACCAGAATCAAATTGAGTGTGTCAATTTATGTGTGTGCAAGTGAGGAAGGGAAGGAGGGAACAGTTGGAGTCCCCGATTCTAACTCATTGTCAGTCACAGCAACTCACTGGATGGTGGATTTGGGTCAGTCCTACGTCTAAGCCCATTTTACCACGTATAGAAATTATTGTGGATAAAAACAGAAAGCAATAGTGCTACGGACACCATGCTGAGCTCCTGAAGTAAAGGTGAGATATAAATCAAACAAACAAGAAAATGAAATTAAAAAGCAAATAGCAATTTGCATCAGTAACAGCTGTTATTACTTTTATCAACTATTTTAGGGGTGTTTTGTTAACCTTAAACACTCTTTGACTCTTATTCTATGCTTATTCTATTTTATATTTTCATTTTATTCTAATCCTGCACATTCTTTTCAGGGAATTTAGGATTGCATACATATCATCCATTGCTATTTTATCTTTATGATAAGGAGTGGCTCATGGGTCATTCAGCAAATATTCATGACTCACAGGGTATTTGAAGCTGGGTCTCCTAGATCTTAGGTCAACGTTCTGCATTACACTGTTGCTCCACAATACAGTAGTCCTCCACTTACAACAATTCATTTAGTGACCGTTCAAAGTTACGACACTGAAAAAAGTGACTTGTGACCATTTTTCACACTTACGACCATTGCAGCATCCCCATGGTCATGTGATTTATATTTGGATGCTTGACAACTGACTCACATTTATGATGGATGCAGTGTCCCGGGGTCATGTGATCACCTTTTGCAACCTTCTGACAAGCAAAGTCAATGGGGAAACCAGATTCACTTAACAACCGTGTTGCTAATTTAAGAACTGCATTGATTCAGTAAACAAATGTGGCAAGAAAAGTCATAAAATGGGGCAAAATTCATTTAACCAATTTCTCACTTAGCAACATAAATTTTGGGCTTAATTGTGGTCGCAAGTCGAGGACTATCTGTATTAAGGAACACCAAACTCTCACTACAAGAGCATTCCGTTTTATCCTCCAGCACTACAATGTCACTTGAGCCCAACTGCCTGCCTGCGGGCAATCACACATTCAGCCTCCAAACATTTAGGTCAACATGTGAACCACAGGATGTGGTTGGTGGAGTGGGATTACCTGTAATACCGAAGGTGCTTTTTCAAGAAGCAACTGGATTTTCTTTGTTTTTCCTTGAAGAGGTTTTGCTTCTCATCCAAGAAGCTTCTTCAGTTCTGAAGAGGACTGAAGAAGTTTCTTAGATGAGAAGCAAAACATGTTCAAGGAAAAAACAAAAGAGAGTCAAGTTGCCTCTTGAAAAAGCACCTTTGGGATAACCATGACCTGGATGGCTGAGAATCTCAGTAAGGATTCCAGATACTAAATCCTTGAATGGGGCTCCTGACTCTTCCAAATATGATTGCTTTATATTAGAACATTTTCCACACTGAAGGAAAATATTATGGGGCTCTGAACTCTGCTGGTTTTCAAAGAAATACAAATTGCTGCCGCTTTTTCTCTGTGCCTCCCTTTACCTGAACCTCAGTCTAAGACCAGATCAAACCAAAAATCAGGAACTGAGAAAATTCCTTACTATTCTTGCTAACCTTTACAAAGTATTTTTCATTACATCTGAATATTTACAACAAACTTGCAAATCAGCTATTTAAATGCAATCCTCTTGCATTTGCTTCTCTGTGCAGTTCAACAGTGCCCCCTTTAGATTTTGGATATGCATTTTCCCCTCTCATTGCCAATTTAAATGGAGCAGCAACATTGCGTGCAATTGGCTTAATACTTTCTGGGCAATCCAAGTATTCACTCTTCCTGAAATTTTTCAGAAAGTTTCGCTTGAGCTACGACGTTTATCTAAATCTACACAATATTCTTACCTGGAAGGCATTTTTATTATGGTTGGACTCCACCCTGCTGCTTTTTTGAAGATGTGGTTTTGTCAGTGGTCCTGGGGACCACAAATGGAGCTGATCAAGTGATTGATGGCATTGTGCTGCTGCTGTTATGGGAGGGTGGGTTGGGTTTTTATGCTGTGGGTTTTTAATGTTGTAAGCCACCTGGAGTCACCTGTGTGTGATTTGGGCAGCCATATAAATTTGTTTGGTAAATAAATAATTAATAAATAAAAATCGAATGAATCGACATGTTACATTTATATCCTGCTTTCAAACAGGGTCTTAAGGAAGCATGCATAGTATTCCTTCCTCCCGTTGCTCACAGCAACAGCGCTGGTGAGGTGGGTTGTAGTGAGAGTGTGACTAGCCCAAAGTCATCTGGTCAGCTCCCACTGGGAAGTGTGAACTCAAACCTTGGTGCCAGTACAACGCCTTATTGACGAGCATACTGGCTCACATGTTTAGGATACTGGCTTGACAAGAGCAAGCTCATGTTTGAGACCCGAATGCTGCTGTGGGGCAAGGTGAGGTCCCGTCCTTCGCTCCAGTTCCTGCTGGGGACATGAAAGAAACCGCGAACTGGGCATTCCCCCCCCCCCAGCAACAGTGATGTCACCAGCTAATCCTTTTAACCCGGACGGAAGCGCCTCAGTGCCTCTGGCAAGAATGCAATGTGAACACCTTGTTCCTTACCATACCAGTTCTTTTCATACAATTAACTAAAATCTAGGAGCCTGAGAAATATCTCTCTCTCTCTCTCTCTCTCTCTCTCTCTCTCTCTCTCACACACACACACACACACACACACAAAATTACATATTTCCCTGAAAATAAGACGTATCCCAAAAATAAGACTTAGCATGTTTTACGTGCCTGCCTAATATAACCCCTACCCCCAAAATAAACCCTATTTAAGAGCCTGCACAGCCAGCCGGCCATTCTGTCTGGTTGCTAGCAGTGGTGCAGCCATGAGGCGGGGAGGGGCTGTCCCACGCACCCCACACTGGCTTACCTCAGGGCTCCTGCAGCCAGGCCATCCACACCCCGACAACTGCCTTGCAGTGGCAGCACCGGCAGCCATGTGCAGTACGAGCCCACGTGGCCACCAGCTCACTTCTTCTGCTTGTTTGCAGCCGCAATGGAGCAGGAGGCTGAGCGGTGTGCTGGTGCCGCAGCCATGAGGTGAGGCAAGTGTCGGGGCATGGGTGCCCTGGCTGTAGGGGCCTTGAGGTAAGCCAGTACGGAGTGCATGGGGCAGCTCCATCCACTCAACCCCTCGCCTCATGGCCGTGACACCAACACGTCGCTCGGCCTCCTGCTCCGTTGCAGCCGCAAGCAAGCAGAAGTGGGCCGAGGACCACGCGAGGTCCTGCTGGATGGGATTGCTGGAGCCGCTGCCATGAGGCGAGGCAAGTGTCAGGGCGTGGATGGCCTGGCTGTGGGGGGCCCTGAGGTAAGCCCATGTTTGGCGCGTGAGGCAGCTCCACCTCCCTGCCTCACAGTGCCAGTGGCACTGGCGCACCCCGAGGCCTCCTGCACTGCTACAAGCAAGCAGAAGAAGTGGGCCTCCCATACATGGGGGGGGGGGGGAAAGACACCCAAGTACTTATTTTGGGGCCCAAAAGAAAAAAAGACCTGGTTGGGGAAACACAGGGTGTGTATGTGTGTGTGTATATATACATACATACATACATATATCTCACACACGTATGTATAATGTATGTATGTGTATAGGTATATATGTATAGGTATATGTACATATATACATATGTATTGAAAAGTAGAATTTATGTTAGGAAATTATATTATAATGCACTCGAGTACAACTATTTGCTTAGTGACCGTTAAAAGTTATAACAGCACTCAAAAAATAACTTGCAACTATTCCTCACAACTGTCACAGTATCCCCATGATCGTGTGATCAAAATTTGGGTGTTTCACAACTAGGGACTTTGGAGGTCTTTTATTCCAACCTCCTGCTCTGGGCAGGAATCCTTATTCCTTAATTCTTTATTATATAGGAATAGAGATTATATAACGTATGTTAAATATGGCGGGTGTTAGATCACTTTCCCTTTTGAAGCCTTGATTATTACAAGAGTCCCTTGGGAGTTGGGCGGCATACAAATTTAATAAATAATAAATAATAATAATAACATAGGAAGGTAACTTTAAGTATCCTTTAAAATCTGACTCTGCCCTTGCTTCTCTTTAAGAGCAGTGAAAACAGCCATCTTGGCTAAAATGATAACAGTGAAAAAGTATTATTAAAAGTAAACATGAGAAAGGCAGAAATTTGTACACCTTTCAAAACCAACGTGAACTCTTTTTTTTTTTTTGCAGTTCAGTATGAGCAAGAATTAATGCTTCAGTAGGAAAAGTGATCTAACACCTGCAATATTTAACGTACGTTATACAATCGCTAGAGCTCTAAAACGTAATCTGACAACAAAATGAGATCCCTGCAAGAAAATAGCTTTTTCAGGCACACTAAATATCCTTCTGTTCAGAAGAATGTTTAATCCACTTGGATCATGTGCCTGGATTTTCTTAGAGCATGCTGAGATAACAACACTCCGCTGTGTCTTGGCACCATAAAAACATTTGCTTATAAAAATAAAAGAAAAATATAGTCTCATGGGGAGAATACCTCGTTGAATTTACTTTTTCCATACTTTAAATATTGAACTTTCAAAAACAATTTTAAAATAAATATGCCTCATTCTCTTTGTGGATCATGTCCAAACATCTCTTCCATTAATATCTTAAATCTGCCAACGTACATACATAACCTTTCTACAGGATAATCACTTATTCAGTATAAACTGAATATTTTCCCGGGGGGGGGGGGGGGGGACTGACTTAAATCCTGCTCACACTTCCACCTAGTGGTATGAAATTAATTCTGCACCCTCTTTTCAATTTCAGAGCAATAAATGGATAGAATATTAATAAACGTATCGTTCTCTAAGTGTTAAAGCATTCACTTTCTCCAGAAGGTTCACTTGGGTGCTGTGAACTCTTTACTTGGTTGTCGGAACCTATGTGTGCATTCATATCCGATTCCTTTTGCTACTAATTTCACAAGAAATGTTGTTTATGCATGTACACAGATGCACAGGAAATTAAACAAAGTGCCTTTTTCGGAGCCAAGCCTTCGAAAGGATGCAGACACATTTATGCTTGAAAAAGGGGTGCTTACCTCATGCTAATTTGCTTTGCATTCCCCTTGTGAATATTTGCCCCAGTCTTAATCCTGACTACAAACGTTTGAGAGCAATCTAGTCTGAATTAAAACTCACTGATATCAATAAGATAAAGGGTGTTTTTATATTCTGTCATGAAAATAATTATAAAACAAAACAATTTAGCATCATGTTCTTGATTATTTTAAATGTGGCTTTGCTTTTATCCGGAGGCCTTTCAAATTAGGACTTAACTGTTAAAAATATATAATGTTTTTAATAAAACCCTTCACCTTTAAAATTCAAAAGAAACTATAGTTGTTAGTGTGAGTTTTCCAACATCTAAAACACTGACTTTTTAAAAATCAGGAAACAGAAATACATATCAGAGCTTTGGATTCATTTGTGGCCTCATATTCCAAGGCCAGTTAAGTACCTGGTTCCTGTTTAATCTCAAAAGAACTTCATTTATAGAAATAGTGAGTAAATATTGCCTTTCCATTTAATCCCTCAGAACTAAGAAGAGATTAAATCTGCAAACTTCAGTTTCACTTACCTTTGCATATTTATGCCTTTCCAAAAAATTAACAGGACAATTTGCTCACATTTATATCCATTTATATCTTTATGCATGTATTTTTGTGCACATTTTCTCTAACATGCACATTCCCCACCCAATTTCCTAACAGAGCTTTAACATGTGATTTATATGCATTGTTTGTGCAAACACATCTTGTATGCATTTTAAAGCTGCAAACTGTATTATAAAATTTGAAGAAGTATAGATTGGAACACAGAGATATTCTTATTTTTTTGTAAATGGAAGAGACATCAATATACCAAATATATATATAAACTTAGCAGGAATAAATTTCCTTCCTCTGCTGATCTTGTGGTGCATGCCTTTACTGTTTAGGATGCAAGGATGTCAACATTAAAGCATATCCTGTTTTCTTTTTCTCATATGGTCAGTGATACTTCTGATCATGCTATAATCTATAATTTTTAAGATTAAGGGGAAAAAATAAACAGCCCTTCTCATACTTTCAAGTCTTACTTCATCTCTTCCTGTTAATTCCACCCAGACCTTCAGCAAAATATGTCACTGGACTTCCTTTCTAAAGTGCATAGGCTTTTTAAAAAAAAAATAATCATACTAACTTTTGCATTTTTCTCATATTATAAGCCTTATAGCAATAACTGTAATCTCTGTGCATTTATCTCTTTCATTCAACAGTCTCTGCAGGATTGTATTCAGCATAGAAAGTAGACAATTTATTCAACTGGTCTCCATCTTGTGCAAATTGAGAAAATAATTCAATTATTTTCTTTGCATCACACTTTCTACTGAATTATGAAATTTTCATTCAGAGCTTCTCAAACTCAGAAAATCCTCAGTAATTGTTAACAGTTATTTTCCACAATTTATTGAGTAAATATTAAAGTCATCCAGCAAGAGGACAATTATGCAAGTCTAACAAAAATAAAACATGCAAAACAAAGTTCTCAAAAATATATTTCTATTTCACAGAGAAAAATATTTTACTCAAAGAAAAGCTATTACCATAGTAAAGTACCCAGAAGAAAAACAGGTATATTATTTAAGGAAGTAATAATACAAAAGAAGATCATATATATTTATTAACAAAAGCAGATTAACATAAAGAGAAACATTTTACTATACAGTATTGTGTAAAAAAGGACAATTCCCCTCAATCGCTACACTCTCTCAAAATCTGAGCCATAGGCTACACAGGTGTAAGCGAAGTGACTCCTATGCCTTTGTATTTATCTAACCTCTGAGATTACTACTTCCTATGTGTGCATAATTGTTTTGCTAATTAATTAAAAGGAAAAATAACAGATTGCAAAGCAAAGCATCAATTTCTAGCACCACCGTCCAAGGATACCTCTGGGTGGGTTCTAATAGGCCTCATAGGTTTTGTTATGTTCTTAGATTTCAATCTAGTACTCTGTTTGGAAATATGCCCCCAAATAGATGATAGCATGCAGGATTGGCAAAGTATGTCATCAGTTGAATGTTTTGTAATAGGCAGCCATTTTGTGAATAGTAAGCTCCTCCCACAAAAACTGCTCTGTGAAACAAGTTCCACACTTGTTCTCTGTCTACAAGCCTTTTCTATCAGTGAAGGACACCAAAACTCTTAAGTGGGAAGAGAACTGTTCCAGGGAGAAGAAAATGATAAAGTTTTGTCATATGGGCAGCAATCCATTCACATGACATTGGATTTATCATAAAACTTAAATTAATTTAAATTATATAACATTGATTAATCTTAGGAAGCTAAGCAAGACCAGATCTGATTAGTACTTGGAGGCCCCCAAGCAATCCCAGGCTCACTGTTAAATTTGGGATGACCGAATTCCACAAAGCAATGGCAAATCATTTTCATACTGTGTTACGAAAACTAATTCTGTAAACATTTCCATGTAATCGCCACTACCTGAGCTTGTCTTTGCTAACTTAATAGCACTAGCATTACCCTTCAAGGACCATCATAATCTATCTTTAACTTTGATGCTCTCCATGGCCTTATCTTCCTTATCTTTTTAGTCTTGTATCCCAATAAATCCTTACCCAAACCCCATTTAATCATTGTTCCACTAGCCTCAATGTTCAAATACTATTTTCTCAAACTTAATGCCAACTTGTGCTGGAATTCTAGAATTTTAGGTATTCCAAGTCTCAAACACTAACTTCAGAAATTTTAATTCAATGTTTCTGGAAATTACTAGGTTACAAAAGCTGGTCTGTTTTCTGAAACTCAATTAGTTTGTTGTTCATGAAAGCCAATTAGTATCTGTACATTCACTGTATGAAACCATTCACTACCAGATCTGTGTAAAAATAACTCTATAAATAAAAGACAAAATTAAGAAGGACTTAACCCAAGTGCTATAAACCTGTTGAGCTGCATATGAAAGACATAAAAACTGGGCCTTTTATTCATATGAACTTGAACTCTGAAAGTTGACTCTCTGGAAAAAGGAGGGTACGGTTTTGCCTACATTAAATATTAAAACACATATAATGGGGAAATCCCAACATAAGAAACAACTACAGGATTAAGTGCCCAAAGTGAAATGAAATATAAATGTTGGCTTGCCCCAAGGAATTAAGTCAGGTAATGCAATGCCAGCAACTTCTACTGAGATATCAGCAAGGAACATAATAGCTGGGGAGGGCTGCTTATATTACTCTCAGTATGTGTTTCATGAACCTGACACAGGTCCTGACAATGGAGAACTCAGAGGACTTATTTACTGAATACTCTTGAACTTGGATACAGCATTCAAGTGATTGTTAACCTTATTGGATTGGTATGTATCAGTGCATAACACTGATGCACAACAACAAAAACTATAGACTGTACAAATCCTTGAAAAGAAATGTTTGGTAGTGTATTCTAATGTCAGAATAGTTGGCCATTATCAAATGCATCAACTTCAGGTTCTCAGCTATTTGCTATATATAAACTCAACTGAGGCGTCATATTTTTTAACCTGGATAACAATACTAAAAACATTAAGATATCTGTATGTGACTGATTTTTACCTCTTGTCTTGAGAATTGCCACACATATTATTGTTCAATCACCCTACTCAATTGATTAAACTTTGTGGGACAATCTAGAGGACTAGATCCTTCTATGTAGGGATGTCCAAAACCTACTGAAACAGAATTCAGAAACAGGTTCTCTGCAACATTATCCTTCTCTTCTGAACCGTACCAATATGGTATGGTCAAAAGATACTCTGGAAATGAATCCTCCAAACTAAAGCTGACATATTCTGGATGTGGTCACCAAAACATACCGTAACTGTTTTGCCTGGAACACCATGTTAGAAACCTCACAAAATGCTTATGATTTGGATGATGAAAACCATTGGACCACCCTTGGAATGGCCAAAGGAACACAATCCAGAGTATAATGAGAACCAATTTGGATTTCTACAGATTGTTCCATGCCTGAACCTAAAGGTTTTACACAAACCTACTTCCATGTTATCCATGTTATGGATTTGTATCTCATACAGATAAAAATCAGTCACAAAAAAAGAAGAAAGTATTGTAAAATGTGCACTGATAAGTATCTGATTATACTTCATATTACCGTGCTTGGGCATTTTAGCAAATTAGAATACATCCAAATAACATTACCAAATATATACACAGTACATTCATATAAATACATGTCTATATTTCAATTTTAATTCTTCTCAAAATACATACAAATTATAGGTTGCTTAAGCAAATATACATAGGCATACCATCCAAAATAATGTCCCTGTGGCCAGAGCTGCATATTGATCAATCGTGGAAAGCACACTGAATATAAGGCAGATCAGCACTATGAGGAAACTGGGGGGGAAGAAAACAAAAACAAAAATTAAAATCACTAAAACATTTATTTAAGGTTTTTTTTTAAAAGAAAAGAAACAATAAATGAGAAATAAATAAAAATTCCTATTTTCCAATAGTATAATAAGCTGCAAAGGAGAAAAATAAAGGTTGATCTCACTCAACAGAATGTGGGATAAAGGGACTGTGAAGGAACTTAGTCTAATTTTTAGCCTCTTTTTTATCAGGTAACAAAGTCTTTGGATAAGGTTTTACAGGAGAATAAAATTCAGCTTCTCCATTGAGACACAAAGTTAACAGAGCTATAAACAATGCTTGCAAGGAGCTAACTGTTCATATATAGATGTACCTACACAAGGAATTGCTTGCATAAGTACATGGATAGTGTGTGGGATTCCCCTTACCAATTCAGCTGCCAAGGTTGAATGCATGTTGAAAGTGTAGTTCTTTCAACAAAAAATGACATTATCCCACCAAAACAGCTATTGATAGCAATAGAAGTCATATAAATAAGACCAGAAATGAAATCAGAGCAGAATTTAGAACTTTCCATTCTAATCATCAGTTTCAAGCAAGCTACCCAAGAAAAAAAAAATATTGATTACTACTACGGTAAGTTGATAGGGGTGGAGAAAAGGTAAGGATCTTATCGAATTGTTGCAAAACCATTTCAAGAATCTGCCAGAAGTTAAGTATATAATTAAAATAAAAAGTGATTACACATATTATTTCTGTATTTCCATAAATATAGTTCTTTGCGTGTATACACAAGCCCAAAATGTTCATTCTGATGAACTTTTAAAGGCCAAGTAGGACAGCACATTTAATCTAATTGCACAAAATGGGAATTTTTGCAGGTCTCCATTGGCTATAGCATGTCAGATGCTATTTCTCAAACCGCAAAATGTCCTGATCTCAGATATGCTGGGAATTTGCTAGATGTTATGGCTATAGGGTACTACAATGACTTTGTCCATCGTATCCTAATTCTGCCTCCCTTCAGCTTTCACTATGCTGGAAGATACATAGTTAAGCAAATGCCATTTTTAACTCTGAACTGAAATTCCTGAAATCTACCACATCTTCATCCTTTTTAAGAAAGGATAAATTTTAAAATATTTTAAAATGTGTACTGCTAAGTTTCTGATTACATACTTGGGGTTTGGACATTTTAGCAGATCTTAAAAGGATAGATAGAAAGATCCTGTTAAGTAAGATACCTAAATAGGATACACAGGAACCAACAGAAGGTAGTAGCTAAGTGAGGTAGCCTCACTTAGCAACCTCTCGAAGTTATGACGGACTTCCTCTCCCACAAAAGCTACTGACAACCCGGTTCCAGAGTTCCATGGTTGTACACACCCCAGCGGTCAAATGACCACATTTTTGAGACTTGGCAACCAGTTCATCTTTACAACCAGTTGTAGCATTCCCTAGTCATGTAATTACGATTTAATTTTTTCCCTTTGTTTCCAGCCTTTTCAGCTGATTTTCAAGATAAATGCCCAAAGAAATTGATGAATTGATGATAAGTTAATTGATGATTAACTTAATGACCACGGTGTTTGCTTAACTGCCGTGTTCACTTAATGACCATAGCACTCGTTTAATGACTGCTGCAAAAAAAGTCATAAAATCGGGTCTGGTCACATGGTCCTCAATTTAGGACCATCATGACTTACAACAGAAATTCCAGGCTCCAATATGGTCGTAAATTGAAGACTACAGGTAGTCCTCAATCTATGACCACAATTGAGCCCAAAATTTCTGTTGTTAAGTGAGTTTTGTCCCATTTTACGACCTTTCTTGCCTCAGTTGTTAAGTGAATGACTGCGATTAATAAATTAGTAACCCGGTTATTAAGTGAATCTGGATTTCCCATTAACTTTGCTTGTGAGAATGTAGCAAAAAGTGATCACATAACTTTGGGACATTGCAACCAATGAGTCAGTTGCAAAGTATCTGAATTTTGATCACATGATCATAGGGATGCTGCAAAGGTCGTAACTGTAAAAAATAGTCATAAGTCACTTTTTCCAGTGCCAATGTAACTGAACGGTCACTAAATGAACTGCTGTAAGTCAAGGACTACCTGTAATTTAAAATATTCCACCACCATATTCTGACAGCATATCATTTAACAATATAATACCATCCATCATGGTTTCCCTCCAGTGTAAATAGATTGTCTCCAGAAATAAAATGGGCCCCTTCCCTCATGTTCTTCTGACAAAATGTCAGAATTACAATCTGATTGTTTCAGAAGATCTTTAGAGACTTCAGTATTGGTATTGTGAATGAAATATGGTACAGTGGAATTGTATTTTTTACTTGTTACTTTATTTTGTAGAACTTACTGTTATTGTATAACATATTGTATTGCATTTTTAACTTTAAATCATTTAAATATAGAATTGAAGGAGTATGAAAGTCTAGAAATAAATAATATTACTGGTGACACAAAAATGAGTTTACAAGAACTCAAGGAAACAGTTTACTGACAGAAAAACCTGGGAAATTGTTTATTGGGTTACAAAGAGCCAGCATTTACTGAATAACAGAGCAACATTCGGGACAATTGTGATATTCTGCCATCTGAGAATTACATTTTATTCTATATATGCATGGGTTTATTTGATAGATTTATATTCTGCCTTTCCTCCGTGAGCTAAAGGTAGCAAGCATATTACTCCCTCCTCCATTTCCCCCCCCCAACAATAATCTTGTGGTTATGCAAGCTGCGGGCCTGCGCCCTGGAGATGCAGCTGACCGTGCAAAATGGCGCTCAATGATCCGAAAAGCAGACCCTGCACCTGCAGGAATACGCTAGGAAGAAGAAGAACAATAATCTTGTGGGGTAATGTCTCTGTGTGTGAGAGACAGACAGACTGACTCAGAGACAGACAGACTGACTCAGACTATTGAACTTCTATGGCTAAATGTAAATTGGAGTCTGGGTCTTCTCAGTTAACCCCTGTGTTACATTGGTTCTACAATTACTTTTACATTTCCAGATATGTTACAAGAACTGAGCAATCAACACCAAGGTGACCATAGATTAACACCAAGTTAAAAGGACACCAAGAGTCCTTTGGGAGTTGGGCGGCATAGAAATACAATCAATCAATCAAACAATCAATCAATCAATCAATCAATCAATAAAGTTTAACATCAGATCAACAATCAAGGAGTGAACAATATACCCCAATCAAAGAATTGCCAAACAAGCCAACAGTAAACAACCCAATTCTCCCCCCCCGCCCCCCCAAAAAACCTCCACCAAGACCACTCCTGACACAAGGCAAGCCACTAGAATACAAATTCTCTACTAGTACTGATGATGTTACCTAGTTTGGGTAATGAAACATGTGCAAGAAAACAACCAAGCTAACAACCAAGCTCAAAGAGCACTAAGATATCCTTTAATCTTCAGTAAGAAAAAGAAAAATATGTTAGAGAGGTTCTTGCACAAGAATTTGTGAAAGTGACCTGCATAAGGAAACATACAGTACAAAGGACAATGCTACTTGAACTCTTATACAAATTCTTGTACAAGTATTTGTGGAAGAGAAGGTATTTTCCTTCTGTCCCTCGGTCCCTGGATCCATTCCAGTATATACAGTTATATGGATTCCTAAATAAAGAGGGTTTTTTTAAGGGTCTACATCTATTCATGTTACAGTATTAAACTCCTTAATGGGTCATAAATATAATAGAAAAGTGGGAAGAATTGATATTACACTCTAGTAAAACCAGATGTCTGAATTTCATAGCTGCTGCTGTACAAGAAACTATGCTAAAACCTTGTTGGAAGCCAAGGTAACCTGTGAAGGTAGCCATTGATTGTTACTTTGAATTAAGCAGTAAATCTAACCACTAGATGGCAGCACATCAAAACGCATGACATTCCCTCATCAAGTACAGTATTATAAAAGTGTATGAGGAAAAACAGAGAAAATATAAGGTGAAATATAAGGTCATATGTTTACAGAGCTGAAAAACATATTCATTATCTAAATTTATATAATAAATATGCAAAAAAAAGTCTTTTTCTCCAGAAAAGGAGTCCAGATCCTTTTTAAAAAATGGCTTTGGTGCACCCAATGACCAATGCTGATTTTGTAAAACCACTTAGAGAGGGCTGTACAGCACTGTGAAGCGGTATATAAGTCTAAGTGCTATTGCTATTATCATCAGCCTGCTCATAGACGTAGAATGAACACACATACAGAGAAGAATGAACATGTGATATCTGAAAAGGCCTAGCTGTATCTTTACTTCCATTATGTTAAATTGAAACGGCTGGTTCCATCGCAATGTTAAGCATATTTCTAAAAAGATGTAATTTATAACACTTGGAAATTACCCTGAATCTTTTCATCAGTGAGTCATAGAACACCCAAATGGAAAAAAAGGGGGGAACTGAAAATGCTAGGCAGAAGTGGTTTGTGTGATGAGGACCCAGATTGTTGGGGGCAATATGCTGACTCTGTGAACCGTTTAGAGAGGGCTGTAAAGCACTGTAAAGCGGTATATAAGTCTAAGGTACAGATATTCTAGCTCTTCTTATAATATCAGGAAAGCACAGTTCCGGGGGGGGGGGGGTTAAAAGAAAAAAAAATCCAATGAATAGAAGAGGACATTATATGACATTTTAATATAATCAAAGAGGGTAATTTCTTGATGTAGAAGAGATTTAAAAAAAAAAAGAATATCTGGGTTTCCTGGTACTACGGTAGTGCCAGTCATTTTATTCGCACTTGACTGCAGGTTAAAAATTTAGAGACAGTCTTATATTTCATGCATCTTCTCAGCATTGAGAAGTTTGTATCACATCAAGTTTGTGTTGACTCTTTAGCAATCACACAGATGGATTTTTCCAGTCTGGTCTTTCAAGTCTCTCAACAATTTATTCCTAGCCAATAAAACTGAATTCATCCACCTGGCTTCTAGTTGTGCTCTGTTTCTCTTTCCTTTCACCTTTCCCAACGTTATGGAAAGTTAGGGAGTTTTGTCTTCTCATAATTGTCCAAAATATGATAATTTGAGCCTGGTCATTTGTCTATCCAGATTGATTTGTTCTTGCTGTTTGGTGGTGTATAGTTTTTTTTGGGGGGGGGGGTGTTGGTCATTCATGGAATTCCCAGACGTTTTCTCTAAGAGCAACATTAGAACATTAATACTCTTATAATTAAGATAATTATAATTATAAGATAAGATAATTAAGATAAGATTATAAACTAATACAAACGAAGATGAAAATAAAAAAGAAATAGAGGGGAAAAAAGAAAAAAAAAGAATATACAGATAATGCTCACTTTATGGCCACAGTTGGAATATCGATAATTGAGCGAAGCGATAGTTAACCTATATGTCGCGTGACTGCTTTATTCAATGACCACAATGGAACCTCTGGTTGTGGTCATTAAGCAATCTCCCATTAAGGTCATTAAGTAGACAGAGCAAAAGAGCTGCCTGCTAGATTTCATGGAGCTGCATGGAGCTGAAATTCTCCCAGCAGGTAGCCCTTTCAGTCTCAAACACTCCTGGAGCCAAACTAAGGATTTATCCTCTCCTTCATGAATGGAGGGGAAATCCTCCATGGGTCTGCTGGAACACAGCTAAATGCAAGCCAGTTGCCAAGCACCCAAAATGTGGTCATGTGACCATGGGGGGAGGGGAGATGTTTTACAAAAGCCAGAAATGTTTGATGGGCCATAAAACATCCTATCTGGGGCTTTCATCACTTTGAATAATCCTTAAATATTTGGGTGTAAGTTGAGGACCACCTATAGTAAAGAAAAAGATATATATTTATATATATATAAATGATTTCCTCTTTCATCATAACAGGTATAAACAATTTTAGTAACTTAACATCTTCTCTTAAAATACAACAAATGATCTCTTGTTCCCATCTCCCATCTCTTATTTATAAACAAATCCTTAAAACCTCATCGTTTGTTCCTAGTCAGCAAAGTCCATTAAAGGTTAGCAGAGTTAACATATCCTTTTAACCTTTAACAAATCAATTTTATATTATTTCCTTTTATTTTTAACAATCTTGATCTTTACTTAAACAATCTTGACCCTTCAAATAATGGCCTAGACTTTGATTTCTTTTCATTTTCTTTTGTTGCTTCTCACAAAATTCTTCAGAACTTTAACAAGTCTCTTTTGTAAATCCAATATAGGAAATTATTCAGATTAGTCTTTTGACTTCTTATTCGTATATGCCTTTTAATTCTCAACACATCAGCCAGTTTCAATTGTATATCCTATGCTGCATCTTTTCCATTATCATTCTAGTAGCCTGTCATTTTAAATCCACTTTCAGATTTAAGAGCTAAAAGTTAAAATTCTTAACTGTTGGGTCCATTGTTCATAAATATCCCTCAATACATCCAATGTTAAAGTATTTTCCTTCATTCTGTATTAGATTCTGTAAGTCACATTTAAATATTGCTCTCCTTTAATTATAATATTTAACTATAATCATATTTCTTTTTAAGAATTTAGAACAAGATTTCCCTTGTATATAGGAAGGATTGTTATAATTAACTTCAAAATCTTATTTCAAATCAGTCTGGACCCTTGGTCTGTTTGTAACTTTCTAGAATCAACATTTCAATCATTTTTTAAAAATTTGTTTCTTAAACTTGTATTTAAAATTTCTTTCTTTCCTCTTCAATTTCCCTTCCTCTTCTACTTCCCTTACTCTGTAAATTCTATATGAGCACCACATGAGTTTTTCTATGCCTTATCATCTGACCTAAGGTTTCTTTGTATAAACCTTTTGTACTCGTAATAGTGCTGTGTCTGGGCACTGAGTTATTTCTTATCTCTGTTGTTATAATCAAACAATTATGAATGTTTAATTTTGTTCTCCTTCAAGAATGAAGCACTGTGTAACAGGTGCATGTTAATTGTAAAGTTGCAAAGACCTGAAGAAATATAGCAGTAGGATATTCTTGGCATTACCAATGAAGGAATTCTGCTCTCAGAATATATTAACAGTGATTCTGTCATGCCAGCACTATACGTTGCATCCTGGAAACATACTGTAGTGTGTCTTTCACTAAAATTTACATTCCCCATACTGGAGAACCCTCAATACCAGAAAGTATTTTCAAAATGAAATTAGGAAAATAACTACATTTGAAAATTTGATTATTAGATTTTTTTCTGAAAGCAAGTGACTTCTTTTCAACCTTACAGTGATTGAGAAAACCAAAACTGTCTGGCAAATATGAAGGCAAGATATTACTAGCAACCTTCATCAAGCAATTGCCATCAAACAGCTGGAATCAAGATGGCAAGTGGGCATTGTGTGGTGCAGGCTTCCTCTTTCCTCTTTGTTTGTTTCTTTAGGTTGCTTTGTTGGGGGTTCTGGAGTCTGGACCCAACCTGTTTTATGCATTTTGGTGATGAACTGGACTGTTGAGAGCTGGATCTTGGGCCAGATCAATTGAACCCTGGGGCTTGAATTTTTCTCTGGCTGTAAGGGGAGAAACCTGTGGATGTTTCCTTATTCCCATGAGTTAACATTGGCAGTAGGAACTGGGCTGGCAGAAGCTTACTGGACTGTGCCTGCTGGTGCCTTGCTGTTTTGTGGAGGCGAAGTGGCCAGTAGCTGAGCAGATGATGAGGCTTAGAAGTGGCATTGAAACTTTAGTAGCAAAAGTGGCACTAACTAGTACATTTTGCCTGCCAGAAGTCTGTAGAGATTCTCAGGTCATAGTTGTCTCAAAGGTGCTTTTTCAAGAGGCAACTGGACTTCCTTGTTTTTTCCCCTTTTGAAGACGTTTCGCTTCTCATCCAAGAAGCTTCTTCAGCTCTGACAGGATAGTGGGGAATGGACGGATTTATGTTCCTTGCAGACAACTGGTAATTTGCATCCTTTTAGAGGGTCCTTGAAGCACTTGGACATTTATCTGTGTCCTCAGGGTCACCTGAGTAGTGCTCCTGGTCTCCTGGTTCATGTAGTCTGCAATTTATTCCTCTGAAAATCCATTCCTACTCCCTTTTAATGGTGTGGGAGTAAGAATGGATTTCTAGAAGAAAAAAATGCAGACTACAGGAACCAGGAGCACTACTCAGGTGACCCTGAGGACATAGATAAACCTCCAAGTGCTTCAACAACCCTCTAAAAGGATGAAAATTACCAGTTGTCTGCAAGGAATATACTTGTAAATCGTTCCATTCCCCACTATCCTGTCAGAACTGAAGAAACTTCTTGGATGAGAAGCGAAAGGTCTTCAAAAGGAAAAAACAAGAAAGTCCAGTTGCCTCTTGAAAAAGCACCTTTGGGTTTGCCTGCCAGAGTTTAGATTTGTTTGGCACCAGCAGCATGCAATTACAGTGGCTAGTATTAATGTTCTGGTGGTACCAAGTTGGACTTCATGGGGGACTGGCAGCAGCCTAGTGTAGTGCTCTCTTTGCTTCCTATTTTAGGGATCCAAAGGAGTACAAGTCAGGATGGCTGAATGAATACCATTTAGTGGCAGTCTAGGGCTTGTGCCTGGAAGCTGCCACAGATCCCTTTAGAGGAGCTATCTTGTCTTCATCAGCAGGTATATGGAAAAGATAGCATGGCAACCATTTTGTAGTGATTGGACTTGCTGTCGGATTTCATCATCTGCATGCTCCTGTGGTTTTCTATTGAGTCTGGATACTGCCTGGCCTTTGTATGGAGTCTAGTGAGAGCAGCTGGTGTTGGTGTGACAGATGGAAGTGTTGATAAGAGCAGTAGTTGTCTTTGTGCTAAGCACTGCAGACTTAGATACTCCCCCCTCCCTTTTTTGGAGGTATGTGCCTAGGGATGAGATGTGGGGATCCCTTGTTTTGGATACTGGGAGGTCTTGGATTGGGAGATGGGACCTGGGGTGGGGATTGGGGTGAATCTGTCTATTTTGGTGGTAACAATTATAGGGAGATATGGTGGGAGAAAGGAGGCAGGACACCCTCAGGGAATGTGATCCTGTCATCTTATATGGTTTTGAGTTCTAACTCCCTGAACTCAGCCTCATTTCCTGGGCAACAAACCTACAGAGGTCCTTGTTTTTGGCTGCTACTACTAAACACCAGGTCAGTCTTGTAATAAGGTCTCCCTCATCTGTGATTTAATCTCAATAATGCATGCCAGGTCAGCCCTCTCAACTGTGATTTAATCACAGATAAGAGGAAGGATCTGGAATGCATTATTGAGACTGGCTGAGTCTGGGAGCAGGGATTCCCCTCTTGGAAATGTGGCCAGCTGGATTTCGGATATGACATCAGCCAAGGTCAGAGCTGGGAGTATGCAACTGTTATCCTGAAGTCTCTGAAGGCTTTGAGGAGTGCTATCCCAGCTCAACACTGAATCCATTGCCCAAGTCCAAAACTGAGCACACTGAGGTGGAGATTACAAATAAACAAAAAGCATTTTTGCAGGAAAAACTGAGTTGGTCTCTCTCAAAGCCATACCCAGATCCACTGGTGGGTTTTCTACAGCATTTACCACAAGTTACATGACACAAAATCACAAGGGGTTCCTTTACAGTAATTCCCGCCTCTTTACAGGTAGTCCTCGACTTATGACCAGAATTGAGCCCAAAATTTCCATTGCTAAACAAGGCAGTTATTAAGTGAGCCATGCCACAGTTGTTAAGCAAATCAGTACACTTGTTAAGTGAAATCATGCAGTTGTTAAGCTTCCCCCATTCACTTTATTTGTAAGAAGCTGGCTGACAAATGGCGATCACATGACCCCGGGACACTGCAACCATCATAAATACACACTGGCTGCCAAGCGCCTGAATTTCGATCATGTGATTGTGGGGATGCTGCATCAGTTATAAGTGCAAGGATCGGTCATAAGTCTTTTTTTTCCAGTGCCACTGTAACTTTCAATAGTCACTAAACAAATGGTTGTAACTTGAGAATATCAGTGTGTTAATATTTACCATATTAAGCACAAATGCAGTAATCGTGCTCCTAAGCTAACCACAAAACTTTCATAATTCACACAAGATCATGCTAGCATATTTCTGCTTTTTCTAACACCATAATTCTTTTTTTTAGCCAGTCTGCAGATAGCTGACTGGCACCCCTACCTAGGGTGACCAGGACCCTCCTGGGCAAGAGGCACCCTGCATCTCTGATAACTCACTGGATTCATACTTAGTTGGATGCCAGCATTTCTATAGCTCCTGTGGAGGTGCCTGAGGTGCAGTCTTGCCCTGTTAATAGCAATAGCACTTATATACCACTTCTCAGTGCTTTACAGCCCTCTCTAAGCAGTTTTTACAGAGTCAGCATAAGGCCCCCAACAATCTGGGTCCTCATTTTACCGACCTCAAAAGGATGGAAGGCTGAATCAACCTTGAGCCGGTGAGACTCGAAATGCCGAACTGCTGGCAGCCAGCAGTCAGCAGAAGTAGCCTGCAGTACTGCATTCTAACCACTTTACCACCACAGCTCTAGAGCGATTTGAACCTGTTGACTTGAAGAAGTGGACGGGATCCTTATGACTAACCCATGCCCTTCCTGGCTAAGGCTATCCAGGGGTGAAATGTGTGCGGACTCTAGTGGTGGTGAATTCATGCTTGACAAAGGGGGTTGCCCTTTGCCTCTTAACGAGGCATTGATTCACCCCCTCCTTAAGAAGCCATGCTGGATCCCACCATAGTAGGCAACTTTTGTCCGGTGTCCAGCCTTCCTTTCCAATATCTAATCTTCCCTTTCGTAGTGAAGAACAGGAGGAAGGAGGTCTAGGCTTTAGAATAGAATAGAATAGAATAGAATAAGAATAGAATAGAATAGAATAGAATAGAATAGAATAGAATAGAATAGAATTTTTTATTTGCCAAGTGTGATTGGACACACAAGGAATGTGTCTTGGTGCATATGCTCTCAGTGTACATAAAAGAAAAGATACATTCGTCAAGAATCATAAGGTACAACACTTAATGATAGTCATAGGGTACAAATAAGCAATCAAATCATATTAGGAACCAGTCAATGTAAATCGTAAGGATACAAGCAACAAAGTTACAGTTGTTTATCACATTGTTTACAAATTAGGGCCAAATTCTATTCTCCAATTTCTTAAAAGGGGTGCTATCTTGCCTGGGTTCATTTATATTGCATGTTGCACTACCAACTCAATTGTTAATCAGTTAAAAGACAGTCACAGAGCAAGTTTCTTTTGTTCCACATTTTTTTTTAAAATAATGCCGTGCATATCTGTTAACATTGCTGACTAGAAAATGATACCACTGAAAAAACAAGATTTTGCAAAATTGCTTTCTACTTTGTAATTTTACCCATTAACAGCTAGGACAAGAAGCAATGGATGGAAAGCGCATTATGACTATTGCAGCATTCCCATGGTCACCTAATCAAAATTCAGATGCTTTGCAACTAGTTCATACTTATGACGGTTGCAGTGTCCTGGGATCACGTGATCCGCTTTGTCGACTTTCTGACAAGCAAAGTCAATGGGGAAGCCGTATTTACTTCACAACCGTGTTACTAATTTAACAACTGCAGTGATTCACTTAACAACTGTGGCAAGAAAGGGTGTACAAGAAAAGTCATAAAATGGGGCAAAACTCACTTAACAAATTTCTCACTTAGCAACATAAATTTTGGGCTCGATTATGATCGTAAGTCGAGGACTACCTGTATAGAGTGAAGTAGCTATAAAAGGACTGGACCATCATACTTGTCTCCACCTAGAGATCTTATGGCAGCAACAAACACCCATATAAATAACAAACAAGTCTACTACTGTGAAACTCCTGAAGTCCAGCTTCCATACACCTGCATACAACCATTTCTCTAGCTGGGGCTAGGAATGAAAGAATGAAATAAATACAGTTGTAGTGTCAACACCTCAATATCTCCATTGCTCAGAAAAAGGCTGACCTTGTTTTGCTGCAGGACTCGTGCTCACCTGACTCCAAATACTTTATAATTTGGCACACCTTTTATCTGTTGCAGAAAAACCTTCAGGATCATGACGAATAAGCAAATGTGATCCTTTTATCTGGAGGCTATCTATTGCAGGGTTGGTTTTTTGTGTGTGTGTGTGGAATCAGAAGAAACAATAGAGTTCAGATTAACCCTGAGGTTAAAGAAAAACAACTGAAGAAAGGAACAGACCCAACTTCATAATGGAAGCAGGCATGGAAAATCAGGTAGCTCCATATTCCAAAGCAACTAATTAATAATTTCACTGGTATCATCGGTTCTGATCAGGGACGTGATTATGTCTTTCAAAGGACACTGTGTGGGCAAGTAATAACATTCTCCTTAATAAATTCTATTTTTGCATCACAAGCAAAGGTTGTGTTCTCTGCTTTGTCCTGGAAAAGGTTGGCAGCAGGTTTGGAAAATCACAGAGGCAGTAATTTTCAGAACAGCAAAATAAATGATAAGGTGCAGGTTACAGTGTAATACAACAATACAATGCCACAATAATATTATATTAATCAGCCACAAGCACTGCTTCAATAAAGTTCAGCCTTAAATTCTGAGGGTAGCTTACTTTTAAACAGGGGTGAAATGCTCCCGGTTCACTCGTGCCTGTCGGTCGCCGTAGAGCCGGTCGCCAAGGTAGCGCGAGGCTCTGCCCACCCGCCCGGACGCTTGGGTTCTTTTACCCTCTGTGCATGCACAGAACGCTTTGCGCATGCGCAGAGGGTAAAAGAACCCAAATGGCGGCCTCCGGGCAGGTGGGCGGAGCCTCGCGCTACCTTGGCGACCGGCTCTACGGCGACCGACAGGCACAAGCGAACCGGGAGCATTTCACCCCTGCTTTTAAATACAGCTATTTGGACACCAGTAGCCAAGATAAGGAGCTGCATATGGTCTCATTATATTCATTTTGCATTGGGTACATAGATATAGTTAAATTTAGAAGCAGACAGTCTGAATAGTAGCTACAGTCCCTACTAATGGCACAAATGTGCTAGAGCAGAGTTGTTAAACTCATTTCATTGAGGGCCACATCAGGGTTGTATTTGACCTCGGGAGGCCAGGATGGATGTGGCCAGCTCGACGTCACTGATGTCGGGGGCGCCTGTGGTGGCCCAAGCTCTTTGCCAGTGAAAACGGGCTCCCAAACTCCGTTTTTGGCTGCAAAGGTTTCCTGCAACCCTCTGCCAGCAAAAACAGAGCTCAGGAGGGCGACCACAGCCCTCCCAAGCTCCGTTTTCACTGGTAGAGGCACTGCGGGCCAGTCCTTCGCTGTTTCCAGGGCGGTCCTGCGGGCCAGATCTAAGCACCCCGTGGGCCAGATGTGGCCCATGGGCCTTGAGTGACACCCCTGTGCTAGAGAATCGACTCTACCAAGTTCTGTAGGGAGGATCAATGAAATACAACAAGTTAGCTCAGGACAAAATTATCCTAGTAATCCCATCCTCTGCAAAGATAATAGCGAAAGTAGCTGACATATAGCACCTAGAAACCTCTCTCTCCATGGATGCAGCATGAAAGCTTCTATAGGGTCAGGAAACCTGCCCAGCCAGGTATCCAGTGGGAAAGCAAGACTTCATAGACACAAGTTCAGAGGTGGTATTCAGCCGGTTCGAACTGGTTCGGGTGAACCGGTAGAAGCAACCTGCAGGTGGGCCCGCCCACCCACCCGCCCCGGCGCTATGCCATCCTATTTAGCCACGTTTTCAAGCCATGCGCATGCGTGCAAGGTGCACGTGCAAGCAAAGCGCATGCGTGGAAGGCGTGCACCTGACCGAAGCAAGCGTGCGCGCGCT
Source organism: Thermophis baileyi (assembly GCA_003457575.1). Taxonomy (NCBI): domain Eukaryota; kingdom Metazoa; phylum Chordata; class Lepidosauria; order Squamata; family Dipsadidae; genus Thermophis; species Thermophis baileyi. The sequence goes on from QLTV01002702.1 coordinate 1,412,798, forward strand.
GGGCGAACTGGTAGGGAAATTATGAGAATCCCACCTCTACACAAGTTCTTACATTTTCAGTGTACACTTGCAGGCCTGAGATGACCCACCCAATGTAAGAAGTCAGAGTAGTCATCCAAGCCACTTTCTTCCAGCTTTTGTATTTTACACGTGGGCAATATGGCTTAAGAAGATTCACAGTCTACTCACATGGAAACCTGGCTCAGATGATTTGTCTGATCATAGGAGTAAAAACTTATCCTGTTTTAACTTGTTCTTTGGTTAACAAACTAATTTACTAGGAATATAATTTGAAGTCCTGTGGCAAAAATCAGCATAAAGTTTAATGCCAGAACTTGATTTCTCTTTAGAGAAATCAATGTATTAAACACACAGCAGCACATTGTAGATTTTTTTTCTTAATAAAATGTTTATCTGTGTTAATTGAATTCTCTAATTAGTGCAAATATGCTGCAACTAAGTATTTATTTATACCACAAATCTTCACTCTTGTTAGCCCTGTAAGATAGTCTGGACAAAAAGCACAGCCAGAAATACTAGCTCTATCTTTATGGTACAGTTACATTAGCAGAAATTTGCAAGACCAAATGTACTTCTCCCTTTTCTTTTTACTGTCTGGAAAACTAGGGAGGGTCCTTTCTGAAATGTTTCCCACACCCTCTCTCTTTCTGTGGGATGATACCCCCGCAGTTCTTCCTTCTGTCATTCCCACACACTATTACACTTTTTTGTTCTGTATTTGCTGATTAAACCATTATTATTTTGAAAACCTGAAAGATGTTACCACTGAAGAATTACCTGATATTTTAGGATTTATACTTCCAGTAGGTAAGTGCAGTTGTGATACTTTTGCTTAGTTATTACAGAAAAATAAAGGAAAAGGCAAGAGGGGGGGGGGGAAAGAGGGAGAGAGAGATTTCAGGGCCCCCTCTTTATCAGATAAATCGGGCATGGACCAAGTCTTTTCAGTGGTGACAGGTCTTTTCAGTGGTGGCTCCAATTTTATAGAGGTAGAGATAAGTCTTTTCTCAACTTTAATTTTGAAAACTAGCCAAAGCAATACTGTTTAAATGGCATTTAGTTTATTTTAATGGTGCTTTTGATGTCCTGGATTGTTCATGGGATTGTTTATTGTTATTTGTGTTTGGTTTCTATGGTTAGAAGACTATTGTTAATTATGTAAAATCCATGTTTTTTCTCATGTTCTCCAGCAGTAAGACTGAATGGAAGAGAGTTTTTGGAAGAGCAATTTGGCATAGGGAAACTATTATTTCTCAATTGGAATAGAGTTGGAAGGGATCTTGGAGGTCTTCTAGTCCAACCCCCTGCTCAAGCAGGAGACCCTATACAATTTGAGACAAGTGGCTGTCCAGTCATTTCTTATAAACATCCAGTAATAAAGCAGCCACATCTTTTGAAAGCAAGTTGTTCCACTGGTTAATTGTTCTCACTGTTAGGAAGTTTCTTCTTAATTCCTGGTTGCTTCTCTCAATTAGTTTCCATCCATTGTTTCTTCTGGTGCTCTGTAAAATAAGTTGATTCCCTCTTCTTTGTGGCAGCCCCTCAAATACTGGAATACTGCTATTATGTCACCCCAGTCTTTCTTTTCTCTAGACTAGCCATACTCAGTTCCTGCAACCATTCTTCATATGTTTTAGTCTCCAGGCCTTTAATCATCCTAGTTGCTCTTCTCTGCACTTTTTCCAAAGTCTCAACATCTTTTTTTGTAATGTGATGACCAAAACTGGATGCAAAACTGGATAAAACCTCTTACTAAGGTTTTATAAAGCAGTTTCCTTCAAGTATACAGACAACATATTTCAGTGGCAATGAGGATTCCAAACAGTAATGGCAAGTGAAAAAAATGCTAAAGATCTGAACCCCCTGGATCAGCTCAGGCATACATGAAAAGTGATGTAGAAGAAATACATTTTTCAAAGGCATAACCTAACCAGGGGTGGGTTCCTCCCGGTTCAGACTGGGTCGCCTGAACCGTTAGCGACCCGCTGGTGATGTCATGGATCCGGTTTGGTCGGTGCCGGTCCGTGGGCGCTGCCATCTTTTTTGGGGAATTTTTAGTGAATTTGTTTTACTGTGTGGAAGGTTTTTCCTGTTCTGCCGCTTGAAAAAGGGCCCTCCCGCCCGCCCTACGTTTAAACTGACCTTTATTCCTTCGCCTGAAGCACAGCTGATCAGCTCCTCAGCTGTGTTTCGGGCTGATTGAAGCTACTGAGCATGTGCGGAAGCCAAATTGCCCGAGAGAACGTGCGCGCACGCGCGAGCGGAGGGAGCGCGTGTGCGCAAAACATCGCGATGCGAACCGGTGGGGAAGGTAAGTGGAACCCACCCCTGAACCTAACCCTTTCCATCTGTAAAATAAACAGTCTTTACTTTTCTTTTCTTTTAGTGACTCTAATTCCTTGCATTGGGGGAAGTCAGATGACTGAATGGAGCTGAGCATTTACTGACCGGATGCCCTTCCTGCCGCCTACATGGAGTTTGCAGCAGAGGTTTTCTCTTTGCACCCAGAGAGAGAAATATCTTCCATTACCCGGAAACAAACTTACAGCCTAATTGTGAGGCGAGAGCTCCACCTCTAGGCCACCATCCCGCTCAAAATAAGCAATCTTTATAAGACCATTATAATTGCTTACAATTATTATTATTGTTGTTTTCTTCAAAATCATGGAAAGTAGACTCATGGCAATGCCAAATAATATGAGTGATAATAAGTCATTCTGGAAGGTGCCTCTCCTAATGTTCACATGCCCACATTTTTTCATTTCCAATTACCAGTTCTGTATTCCACTGCTTCATTGTTTTGCTTATAAAGATTCTGATGTTTTTTACTGACACCAATAGTTTTCAAACATTTGATGATCCAACTATGTGGTAATGAATCAAATAGCTTTTTAATAATCAATATAGATCATATGTAATTTTTTTTTGCTTTTGCAATTTTCCAGAACCATTTTATCAATCAGATGTTGATATATTTTTTGTACCTCCGATTTTCCTTTTATTTCCTTTCTGTTCTATTGAAAGGATGTTATTTTCATCTAAATAATTTTGGATGTTCTACGCTATTAAGCCTGTGAGTAATTTAAACTTGTAGGCAAGCATGTTATTGGCTTATAACAGGGGTCCCCAAACTTGGCAACTTTAAGACTTGTGGACTTCATCTCCCAGCATTCTCCAGCCAGAGTTGAAGTTCACAAGTCTTAAAGTTGCCAAGTTTGAAGACCTCTGGCTTATAGCTTCCTGGTGTCCTTTCATTGAATCTTTTTGATTCAGGTACGATTTTGCCAGTTATTAACCGTGTCTTCTTTATGCAATACTTCATTATTATTTCATTCATTATTATTTTAATCATCATTATTTATCATTAAGTAATACAGAGGTGTTCATGGGTGAAGCCCAATTCACTTTAAGTTAGATACTTTCCAAACAATTTTATTTGGCTCTGCTTATATTGGCAATGTGTTGTCAAACAAAACAAAACAATATGACTCCAACCTTTACGCAAACATGTTCTTTAAAACTAAGACATTAAACTACAGAATCATTGGGCAGGTTGCCAGCTGTCCCTTGGAGAGAGGAAATCCTGTCTTCATCATCATTTGCCTTGAAACTGTCTGAGAACTTTACTCTCCAGGATATAAAGTTTACAGATGATTTTGCTAAAGGAATACGGGAGGAAAGTAAATGCTTCCTGAGCCTTGAGTCAGAAAAGACGTGAACTTTCTCCTTGTAATGTAACAAAAGGCAGAAATCGTAACAAAATCCGCATATCCTATTTTTCCATGAAAGGGAATATTTTTATTGATTTATTTGCCTCATTTCTGGCTGCAGAATTTTCAGTTCTGCCCTTAGAAAACAAAAGACTTCAGATAAAATTTAGTTCAGACCAAGAACGTGTCTGATATTCTCCTATTCAACATACACATGTTATCAGAAATTACTAGAATCGCCTTACGGGGGAGATGGGTGGCATAGAAATTTAATAAACAATAAAAATAATAATAAATACATAATGACATCTTGATATTATAGAGAAATCAAAAAATTTATATGCTTTTGTATAGTGTACAACAACTGAATGAACAGATGGCCATGATAGCAATTGATGGACAGTTCAGGCTGTCAGTCATACTTTTTGCTATTAGCTTCCTTTCCCAGTGTTCCTCTGTCTCACTCACATATGCTCTCCTTTCCAGCTAGGAAAAACTAATATGGTGCCCTACAGATCAATGCTGAATGTATTACATCCTCAGCATCCAGGCACTTAAAAGAAGTTAAGCACTTAAATCAAGTTAGAACAAGGAAGAACAGAAGGCGCATCAATTTTCCAGCCTCAATCATATACTGTATATGTGAAAATAAGTTGTTTTTAACCCAGTGTGACTTAATTTATATTTACTTACATTGTGTAGCTTATTCATTCAGGTTTAGGTCATTTTACAGCACGTAACAATCTGTTTGGCTTGTTAACACCCATGATGACTAGTGTCATCTGTAACCTTGGACATTTTGCTGTCCATCAAGTTAGGATTGGCAAGAATGGCACAGCTTATTTTTTGAAAAGAAATAGCGTAAAGAGTAAAGGAGGACTGATTATTGGCAGTTGATGTCACCATTGCCCTGAATTGTAAATTAAGAGATCGTTTTCATTTCAAGTTCTTTTCTATTGCACATCTGTTCTGAAGCTCATATCAATTCTATATAAATGTTTAATAAGGCTTAGGATTACAGGTTAAATTTATTGACATGGGTTGCCTATTTGGAAGAAATGGAATCAACTTTAGTGCTCTTATGGAAATGACATTATTCACAGATCTAACTGAATCCTGTAAAACATGAAAACATGAATTTCTCCTTCTTTTCCTTTCCCAATCCACCTTCTCATTATCGTGTGTATCCTCCACATATCTCAAATCCAATCAGAAAACTCCTTCAATGTTCAACAACAATCTTCAATAATTGTTAACAGAGCATTTTGAAATTTCAACCTTGTCTTTCTTTTATTAATAATTTTAATTACTCTTATACTTTTATATATTATTTCTATTATTATTGTTTTTCCTGTTAACTATTTTATTAATTTAATATGTAGATGACAGGCTAACAATTTGTAAACAGATTTAGTAGTTTAGTTGTTTAAAATTCCTTTGGCCTGTTCCGCAAGGGGTGGGAAACTAACATTGTTGTATTATATCAATCAGCAGTCAACTAGGGACGACATTATGTGGATATGTGTTAGTCTTTTTTTAAGGCACCTTTTCTTTTTAATGTCCTGCTTGTTGTGGTTTTTTTACTATTTTTTTGTCCTTTTTAAAAATATTTTTTTGTGCCTTGTATTTTAACTTTCTTTGAATAAACTAAATATTATATGAAAAAAAGAAAACTCCTTCAATATTTTGGAGCAGATTTGAGGACAGAAAGGGGAAGCAAAACTGTCCCTTTCCATTCCACAGATGATGTTGCAAATTCATGGATGGTGAACTCAATTCAAGTTGAAAGACATTTTACATGATTGGCTGCATCACATATTCTATTTGTACAACACAAGAGAGGATCCCTGAGAAGGTGAGATATTCTTCCAGAAGTTTGTAAGTAAAGGAAGGATTATTATTTACCAGGGTTCTGTAATAATGAGCTCCCTTCATTGGCTATATGATTGGACTATATGATTTTACAGTAACATTTGTATTTGTTTGCTTGTTTGTTTATTTGTCAATTTTATATGGCATCTAACATTAAGTGATTCTGGGTGGTGTCCAATAATTTTAAAAAATCTATATGAACTGATTAAAACAATAAACATAGATAAAGATCATCATGAGAAGGAAGATATTACATGTAACACAGCCAGTGTGTGAGCTCCCTATTACCGGAGAATCTGTAGGCTTGCTGGGGGGCGGGGGGAAAACATATTTTGAAAGCTTTCTATAAGGCCACACAAGCTGGGGCTAACCTAAGCAGGAGGGATGATGTTCCAGAGGACAGGTACCACAGCAGAAAAGGTTCACTTCCTAGGTCCCATCAATTGAAATTCCTTCACAGATGGGGCCCACAACATGCCTCTCTTTCCGGACCTGATGAGACAGGTAGATGTAATTGGGAAGAGGTGGTCCCTCAGGTAACTTGGCCCCATTCCATGTAGGGCTTTAAAGATCAAAAGCAGCACTCTAAATTGGATCCAGAAACGAACTAGTAACCAATGCAACTTACGGAGCAGAGGTTTAATGTGTGTCCATTTAGGGGTTAGAATCATTTTACATCAGCTGAAGCTTCCAGATACTCTTCAAGGGCAGCCCTAGAGGGAAATAACCAGGGCCTGATGGGACAAGTAGATGAGTAACTGTCAGCAGAGCCTCATGATCCAGGAACAGATGCAACTGGTGTACAATACACAAAGGTCTTCCAGGCCATGATTGTTAGCAGGAGTCCAGAAGGACCTCAAGATTATGCACCAAGTCTGTTTGTGGCAATGCCACTCCATCCAGTGCCAAAAATGGTAAAGTCCCAGATTCAGAAGGCCTTAAAAGCCAAAGATACTGAGTTTTGCCAGGGTTCAGTTGATTCTATAGTAGGAGGTAAATTAGTTTCCCAAAAGATATAAATAACTACATGAAGTCACCTATTTTGCTCTTTTAAAGCCTATTTAAACCTGGCATAGAATTGGCCTTATTCTAGTGGTATCACTGAATCATCAGGTATGTGACGTCCCTTCAGCCTTCAGAGGCAGAAAATAAATAAAATATTAAAGTTTACTCCACAATTGGAACCTACCCTGTTCTTGACAACAAATAATCAACATGAAAGAAAAACAGTGGCAGTGAGGTAGGCAGCATATAAATTTAATAAATAATAATTAAACAAATAAATAAATATACTGGGAAACATATCTTAAACACTCATTTGGTAATTATGGCTATGATATCACAATATAATCCAGGCAGCAAAGAAGAGCCATTTTCATTTGGATATAATACTGTATTAATCAATTAATGAATTAATTAATCAAATTATGTGGTAAACCAACAATTGGTTTGCATTCCTGCCAGGTTAAATCAATGGGAAATAAGCTGGCCATAAAACAAGAAAATGAATGCAGGCATGGTAAAAAAGACAAAATATGTTCATTAAAACTATTTTCAAAAGCTTAAATCTGCCAGAACATTTAAAAACACTAGACATTCAAAGGAAGGATCAGTATAAATTGAAGAAAGATAATACTGCAGTTTCTGCGTGTAAATAGGGTAATATTCATTTCAGAAAATTCAACTTAAGTAATCATACTTCTTTGAATTGTTCTACCTACTTATCACTTTTAGGGTTATCATGTATAATTTCGAATTTTATTTTCATATCCTGAAAGAAAGACATTTGAAGTATTGAAGTTTTTATCTAGAAAACTCTTATTAAAAAAACAATACTCTCAAATGCTTTACATCTTGAAATCAAACACAATCTACATTATGTACATGCAATACCTCAGAAATCAATGCATTGCTTGTTATTTTTTTCAGCAAAGCACTGAGGTATTTGTTACCTTCTTGGCACAAGCGACAGTTTATACAACTGCGTAGCTTGTAAGATCTTGGAAAGGAAACCTTAAACATAGCTCCTGTTCCATCAGCAAAACATTTTTCTTTCTTCTTTTTCTTTCTTTCTTTCTTTCTTTCTTTCTTTCTTTCTTTCTTTTTGTCTTTCTCTCTCTCTTTCTTTCTTTCTTCTTTCTTTCTTTCCAAGTCAATAGATAAGCTTACTTTATCTATCATTACACTGGGTAAATTCAGAAACAGTTTAATTTTTTAAAAAAACCTTTTTACGACCCTATAATCCCTTAATTTGGGGTAGATTCAGGGCGACTGGATGGAGCTGAGTGTTTACTGAACGGATGCCCTTCCTGACACTACAC